>VZSF01004178.1:496418-562384 GCA_013398295.1 Chionis minor
TTCCTTCCCTTCCTTCCCTTCCTTCCCTTCCTTCCCTTCCTCCCTTCCTCCCTCCCTCTGAGGAAAATTAATTTGCTGTTGTCTCTCCTTCACGCTCCCGGCAGTGCACTGTCCGATGAACGAGGTCATGACGGACTCCACCGGTGTGATCCTCAGCCAGAGCTTCCTGGGAAGTTACCCTCACTTTCAGACCTGTTCTTGGGTGGTGAAGGTGGAGCCTGGCTATAACATCTCCCTCACCATCGAGTACTTCCTGAGCGAGAAGCAGTATGACGAGTTTGAAATCTTTGACGGTAAGAGATCTGCCACTTTGACTTGCATTAGCAACTGGGGGGGAAAGGAGAGAAATGGCCGTTTCCTTAGTTGTTAATCTCTGCTCCCAGAGCACTCTGGAAAGAGCTTTCCACCACTCTGCTGGTAATTTCGGGTGGACTTAGAGAAAGCTCCTCTGAAGAGTCATTGATACTCTGGATAAGAAAATATCAATTATTTTATTTTTTGATGACTCTAAAGTATTTTCCCAAGGGGCAGGCGTTGGCAATCTCCTGGGAGAAGTTGTAGCAGAGGCTGCAGGGAAAGGGACGAGTTGGGAAGGTGGGACTCCTCGTCCCTGAAGCCCACGCAGACCGGATTTTCCAGGCCCATGAGTTGTCCTGAGCTGAGAGGGGCTGTGTCAGTATTCACAACGGTGCAGCTTTGTAACCCAACGCAGAACACAAGCGCTGTGCCGATGCTCCTGGGCTTTCCCGTCGGGACTTGAGCCAAAGGGCCGTAAGCCCCACGAGTGACTCTGTGTGCCAGCCCCGACGTCTCCTCGTTCCCTCTGTCCTCGCAGGTCCCTCTGGCCAGAGCCCGCTGCTCCTGTCGCTGAGCGGGAACTACTCTGCCCCTCTGACCGTCACCAGCAGCGGGAACAAAGTCTATCTCCGCTGGTCCTCTGATCACGCCTACAACAGGAAAGGCTTCAAAATCCGCTACTCCGGTAAGCAGCCGGCAGAGACTGGATGCCTCTGCCAAGAGCGTGGCCATCCCCTCGGCTAAGGATCTCCGCGAAATTGCTGCGGAGGGGCGCTGGCCATCTGTGCTGGCAGACGCTGCCAAGGCCTGGGAAGGCGCACAAAGCTGGGCTCGTTCTCAGCTGGTGGGGCTGGGGAAGGCAGGCTCCTTTCCAGCAGAGACCTTGGAGCTTTGGCTGCTTTCTCAACCACTCTTAAGAACCACAAATGGAATGTAGAACCCTAGGCGTCATGGCTCTGGAGGAGTGAAACCCACCCCCTGCAATTCACAGTAAAAACTGCTGCATTACTAACCTACCGTGTCCTTGCAATGAGGCCCCCTTGAGTTGTTTTGAAGATTACACAGAATCCCAGAATCCCTGGGGTTGGGAGATCATCTGGTCCAACCCCTTGCCCCAGAGCAGGGTCACCCACAGCAGGGGGCACAGGATGGCGTCCAGGCGGGTTGGGAATGTGTCCAGAGTTGGGGACTCCACCACCTCTCTGGGCAGCCTGTGCCAGTGCTCTGCCACCCTCCAAGGAAAGAAGTTCCTCCTCGTGTTGAGATGGAACTTCCTATGGTCAAGTTTGTGCCCATCACCTCTTGTCCTGTCACTGGGCGCCACTGAAAAAAGCCTGGCCCCGTCCTCCTGGCACCCTTCCCTGAAGTATTTCACAGCATTGATGGGATCCTCCCCTCAGCCTGCTCTTCTCCAGCCTAAAGAGACCCAACTCCCTCAGCCTTTCCTCATAAGAAAGATGTTCCAGCCCCCTGAGCATCTTGGTAGCCCTTCGCTGTCCCGTCTCCAGCAGTTCCTTGTCCTTGAACTGGGGAGCCCAGAACTGGACCCAGCGCTGCAGACGCAAGTATTAACATCCCAAACCAGGAGAACTTGTGTCAGGAGCTGGTTGGTGCCTGAGGCACAGCTTGGGTGCGACTGACCGTGTTGCAGCGTTCGCTGTGAATTGTTGGAAACAGCCTGTGCTCCGGCTCGGGGCTGGGCTGCCACTCTTGCAGGAGCGGGACCGGGGAGCCTCGGTTGCTCATTCAGCACAAACCCGCTGCTGGATCCGGAATGTTTGCTGAGAATTCCTTAAAATGAATTGCTGGGGTTTGGAACTTAGCAAATCTTAATTAATGGAAGTGATAAAACTGGGTTGAGAGCTTGCCAGTATGTCATAAATAAATAATGACTTTACTCAGTAAACAAATTAAGTAATATTTAATTATCAGAAATTAGTCTTTATTTCTAGAGCTGAGTGAATTTTGGATAGCAGCCCTGCACTTTCCCCCTTTGACTTTGTATTTATCCATCACAAGTTCCCTATTTCTTGTACAGCCCTAGGTGATGCTAAGCACGGCGTAATTCCTGAGAACAGGAAGGGAATTTGTCTTGAAACTGCCCATCCGGTGTCTGACTTATTTGTTTCTGCCCTTCTCTCCAGCTCCTTACTGCAGCCTCCCGCAGCCGCCAGCCCACGGGCTGATTCTCAGCCAGACGGGTCTGCACCCCGGCAGCACGGTGCGCTTCGGCTGTGACACGGGCTACCGGCTCGTTGGCCACAGCACCACCACCTGCGCCCAGCACCCTCAGGGCTACTTCCACTGGAACGAAGCGATCCCGCTGTGCCAAGGTGAGAGCAGGCAAACGCGTCCTACGAGGATGTGGGAGTCCTGGGAAGGACTGAGGAAAATGCAGTGAAAATAACCTACCGTGATTCCCTCAATCGCTATTGAGAACAGGCTTTGAGCTGCAGGTGGGCAGTGAGGGGATGCTCCTTTTACATCCAGGTCCTTGGGAACAGATGAGCAAGCAGGGAAGGGAGTAGCTCCTCGGGAGCATTCGGGATGGGGGAGATAAAAAAAAAGCATCTGTGCAAAGGCTACAGCTGTAGAATTGTTTGAACTCTCAGTAAAGGTGCAGCCAAGCCTCGGTTAAGGATGGGAGAAGCTATTGCCTGGAAAAGTCTGGAAAGGCTGGCAGGAGCACGGGTCCCGCTGGGTTTTAGTGGCTGGAATTTCCTTTGGTATTTCTGGAAGTGCTGTCTTAGATCTGCGCGTGTCAGCGGGGGATGCAGAATTTTTTTAGGATTCAGATGGTGCCTAGTTTCTGTTGGCTCCATAGAAGATTTAGGCATGTAGTTGTTCTTTCCACATGTCCTACTAATTAACCGTAATCTTTATGACACGTCATATGTAGCGCATGGCTCCTTCCAGGCGTGGGAGGGGAGGGCAGGGCAGTGTCCCCCAGGGGGCTTCGCTTCCGCGCTATTCTCTCTCCCTCACTGCGTTTGCGTTCTGATTGCACCTTCTTCTCAATCCGCCAATCGTCCCGGTTCCTTTGTGTTGATAAAATGCCCATCTTTATTCTGATGAAGCCTTTCAGTGTCTTTGAACATTCATCCATGTTCCAAGGGGACCGAGCGCTGGGGATTAATATTGCATTGACTTCCCTGGAAACTAGCCAGAGAACAGCGGCAGCATAGGCAAAATCTCGTTGCGCTGTCTGCATTTGTTGTCCAGTCCACGCCGTAAGGAAAAGCAGGATTATTTAGTGTGGGGAGGTACCAGAGAGCCTTGAAAAATTCCCTCCTGTGTTCCTGAATCACTTGCGTCTCTTTGGAAATTGCACAGGGGTGCAAGCAGTCCTGGCTCCAAGGGGTGGGTTTGTGCTGTGGGGGCTTCCATCCACTCGGAGCCCTCTTGAGGCTGTATTTATTTAAAGGTGAGTGGAAAGCAGTAAACCGAGCCCCTGTGACCCAGTGCCGTTGGCGAGGGGGAACTGGGAAACTGCGCATGAGCTCAGAGAGTGGTTTAGCCTCCGCGGTGACGTGGATGGGGACAAACGCCGAGTGCTGGAACGAGCAGAGGAACCGCACAGCAAGACCGGCAGGCGCGAGGGGCTGTCATGGCAACTGTGCCTCCCGAATCCTTAGCCCGGCGTAAGGAATTTCTCTGATGTGCTCATCATTTTTTTAAGGAAACTCATGTAATCGAGAATAGGTACAAATGCTGCTAAGTCTTTGCTGCCCTGGTGTGCTGGAATGGCATCGGAGCCTCGTGTTCAGCTCCAAAATATATATCTGCTTCCAAGAGGTGTAATGGTGTGTGGGGCATGGATTTTAAACACGGAGGCGGGGAGAAGATGGAGAGAGGATGTGTGGGGAGGTTGGGAGAGGAGGCGCTTGGGTGAGGTATCCCTTGACAGCAGTGATTCAGAGCACAAACCGGTCCCCGAGCACTGGTGCCCACACCAGCAGGGACGGAGGCAGAGCTGGACTGTCCGTGACTGGTCACTACCTGGCCTGGAAACGGGGGCTCCTGCGGTGTTGCTGAGCGCCCCCGGTCTGCGGGAGCAGGACTTCCCGTGGGAAGCGCTAACCCCATCTCCTGGGGGAGTCGGGACCAGCTCCCATCCTGTGCCGTTCTGGTTCAGCTGAACACGCATGACATGTCGGGAGCTTGACAGGCACAACCCGTGGTGCCGCTCCGTGGCAGTTGCCAACAGAGGAAGAATTGGGGGGGGAATTCCTAGCATTTCAGGTAGGCTCCTGCTCTGATTTCCCCTTTGGAGGGGTGCGTCTGTCCCCACTGACCACACAGAGGGCAGCTTGCTCGGGATCTTGGTGCTGGATGTCCCTCTGGAAGAGCCTGTCTCTGTCCGGGCAGGAGGGGAGCTCGCTGGCTGTGTTAGATCCTGGGGCTGAAATAGCTGAAATAGCCCCTTTGGGAAAGTCACCTCCTCTCTCTGTTTCCCCGTATTGACATCAGGAATCTTAATGCTGGCCCATGGCGATCAAGTGCCTTGAGATGGATGCGGGAAGTGAGTGAGCGGCAGCGAGCCGGAGCAGTAGCAGAATTCCTGGCGGAGCAGCTCCCCCCCCTGGCCTCGAGCAGCCCATAGCCAGGGCTGGCTCTGCTCTTCTCGCCCACCTCAGCTACATAAAATCCAACATCCTTTTCTTCACATCGTTCTCAAAGCCAACTGGCAACCTTTTGTTTTGGGCTGTACTCAATTTCTCATCCTTTCTGGTGGCCAGGACCACATGGCAGAGGTTTGGGCACTCGATCCGTAATGCTGCATAAATTGCTCACACAATCAGCTGTGTTGGGAGGAGGGAACTGGGGTGCCCGTAAACACATGGTCTAGTTAACAAGCGACATTTCCCATAGCTCCTTTCTGCCAGCGCATAATCCTCTTCTCCTTCCCGATCCCCTCTGAATAATCTTTACTACGTGCTCTGTCCTAGCTGACATTTATGGAAACAGCAGAGAATATTCTGCAGGGAACAGTCTTGAGTTGGCACAATGGGGGAGAACACAAGATGATCTAATACGCCTTTTCTGTCTCTGCTGCCTATTTTTAAGCTGCTTTGTTTTTGGAATCCCAGCTGCAGATTTGCTTGCATAGGCTCCGTCCCTTTTCCAAGCACATCATCTTCCCGCAGAGAGTTTTTGTACCTCTGAACCTCCATAAGTGCTCCTTCTCCTTTTTCCCTGGACCACGCTTTCCCTGGGTATCTCCCAGCCAAAAGCTGGTTTGCTTTTCCCTGGAACATCTACTGTCTTTCTTCTCCTCTGCTTCTGGTGGGTTGCAGTGCCCACAATTTAAGCCTCGGAAATGCTCTTTGGAGCAGATGGCAGGTTTATTGCCACCCCAAAAATCCAGCTTCTCTGCTTCATGCAGGGTTCTGTAAATAAAACTTTCCTAATACCACGTTCTGCTCAAGGGTGCTGAATTTGCAGGGAAGAAAGGATCCTGCCGTGGGTGCGGGGCAGCAGAGATCGCAGCCCCCGTTGGCTCTCCCTGTCTGATTCTTCTTGATGTTGTAGCCCCACCATCTGCAGGTGAAGGGGCTTAACCACTTTTTAATTGGTTTTGGTGGCTTGATGAACTTTTCAGTTGCCTGCTTCTGGCCCAGAAATGTTATTGCTAACTTTTGGACCAGGGCAGGCTAACGCAGAGGGGAGACTCCAGTGCTCGAACGGCCGACCTGAGGGGAGAAGAGGGGGGCGGCGTAGGCAGAGCTGGGTTGTCCTTCCCTGGCACAGAGAAACGGAGGCGAGTGGCAGCTCCGCCTGGCTGACCTGGAGCCCCACTGGCTCTGCACTCCTGTGTCCCTCCCTGTTGGTCTCTGGTGGCACATAGAGGTGAGGAGTTTTGGCAAAGGATCAGGCTGCAGGAGAGAGTTGACCAGAGAAAGGAGAAGGCTTCGCGGGGGGCAGTGGCAGGGGAGGAAAGCCGGCTGCCTCCCCAGCCGCTTTGGTTGGATGCGGCATCAGAAAGGAATAATTAGAGAGCTGCCAGGTGGAAGTGAGAGGGTAGGACTTTGCAGGTCCCCTCTTCTTTTTCCTCAGAAGGAAATTGGTATTCAGCGTGGCTGCTTGTCTAGACACCCAGCCTTGTAGAGAGATTCGCCAAGCTCCTTAGCTCGATGAAGTGACATACGTGTGATTATCATTTCAACCAGGGATATGCCTGATCGTGCTAATACGAGCCTGCTGAATTACTCACACCTATTAGCAATGCCAGCATCTGCAAGGTGCTGTGTAATTGTGCTCCGAGCTGCGGCTCTGGCCGACTCATGTGGCAGTAGTGGGATAAAAGCATCTTGGACCTGGAGTGGTAGAAAGTTCCAGTGGTTGCGCTGATGCTGCACACAATGAGTTTGGTCTCTCCTTCTCAGTGCTCAGTGGGGTTCGTGTCACCAGGAGGTGACTTTTCTAAGGCTGCTGATTTTCCAGCCCTTGTTCGCGTGCAGAGGGAATAACAGGGAGGTGAATGTGTGTTGAAGAATCAGCGTGTGGCTCAGGAGACATAGGCTCAGCCTCCAGTTCACGCGTCAGCTGAGTGGGAGCAGCTCAGGCTACTCCAGGAAGGAATGGTTTTCCTTTAGAGCATTTTTAAAATGTGGACAATTTGTTTGAGTTAGGTGTTGGCCTCCAAATGAGGGCTTGCTGGCAGGCTCTGCTCACGGCGGTGCTCCGCTGGCCCGTGGTCTCGCAGTGGCAGATTTAGAGGTCCCGGGCTGCTCTTCCCCCTGGTCATCGCCTGCCTGCACGGACGGGCGGGCTGGGCATCTCCAGCCCCAGCCAGGTGGGCTTCCCCCCAGAGCCAAGACTCGGAGAGGGATGGGTGGTGTGTTTGGAGGCAGGTCTGGGTTTGGTTTCCCAGCTCTTCCCAGTGCTGAGACAGAAACACGCTGCTCTGAGTGACAGACTCCCGGCGCTGGTGTTCCCAGGGGTAGGGAAGAGGGTAACAGGGCTCGTCACGTCTTGTGAAACTCGTGCGTCGTAAATGAACGTGATTCTGTTCTGTCTGTATGTGGCTGTTGTTCGTGTTTCTGTGACCTGCCTGTCCCCTCTCTGCCCTGTTTGCCCGCTCCCCGGCCGCAGCACCGAGGATCCCAGCAGGAATGGTGCAGAGCGTCTTCTCCGAAGTGCTGCCATCTTGAGCAGCCGTTTGGCATCGTGCCTGTTTCAGCAATTTTTTCCCTGAACTCCCCCCCCGCCCCCCGCACCTTACCTTCTCAGCTGTAATGCTAAATTTAGCCTTCCTTCTGCCACGACATAATTACACAATTTGCTGCCTTATGTAATCCAGAAGTGCTGTGGGAGAGGGGTTTTGGGCTGTTCCTGCTGTGGGATGTAAATACAAAACGTTACTGGTATCTAATCCTTTGTCTCTGTGTGAAAACTTTTGAGTAGTGTGTTGGTGCATTTTGTGTTACAGATATTATAGGAAGTACGAGTCCCTTCCAGTAGATATTCAGCGCTGGCTTTGCTGTTACCACTGATAGAGAGGAGCTGAAAGTCTGGTCCTCCCTGAACGTGGGCATTCGCTGCAGCTTCTGGGGTTCAACAGGAGCTGGAGCTTTTGTAAACAGGAGAGTTTGGGATCCGGGCTCTCTGCTCGCTTACCGCAAATCCATGATAAAATTGGAAGCTGATTTCTTTCTCGGTTGTGGGTTTTTTTCCCCTCTCCCCCTTCCCAGCTCTCTCCTGTGGAGTTCCCAAAGCCCCCAAGAACGGGGTTGTCTTCGGCAAGGAGTACACGGTGGGAACGAGGGCCGTGTACCACTGCGACCAGGGCTTCCAGCTGCAGCCCGGGGAGGAGCCCAGCGCCGAGTGCCTGCAGGGAGGGCAGTGGAGTAACAGCAACCAGCCCCCGCGGTGCGTGGGTGAGTGTGCGCAGCCGGGGCAGCGCCACGGGGAATGTCGGAAGTCCCTTCAGTAATGTCTTCCAGCTCTGACACGGACAGCTTTGCCTCGCAGGCGCGGTATTTAGGGCACCAGGTTTCTAATCCTCCATAACTTGGGTCCGGTGCCCCCCTCTCACGCTGTCTCGCTTTCCCACCTGCAAAAGAGCGATGCTAATACTGCCCCCCTCGTTAAAAAGCCAGCACGCTTGCTGAAACGCCCTGAACTGCCCCCGGGGTTAAACACCTACTAACATCTTTCCGTCTCATTTCTTTTCCCCGCCTCGCCGCATCCGGTTTTTAGCTGTCACCTGTCCTGACATCACCAGCATCGCCGTTGAGCACGGTCGGTGGCGGCTGACCTACGAGATCCAGTACCACTACAACGCCCAGCTAATGCTCATCTGCGACCCCGGCTACTACTACACAGGCCAGCGGGTCATCAGGTGCCAAGCCAACGGGACGTGGAGCATCGGCGAGCCCGTGCCGACCTGTAAAAGTAAGAGCAGTGAAACGCCGGCGCCGTGCCGGGGTGGGCTGGCCTCACGGGCTGTCTCCCAGGGGATGGGGCTCCTGTTTTCCCTCCGGCACAGCCCTGGCCGCTCCGGCAGCGTCTGAGAGCGCGGCTGCAGGGCTGCTCTGGTGGGAGAGCGTTTGGAGGCGGGGAGAGGTCGTCGGCTGCTCCAGGTCTTGGTTTGATCGAAGCAGCTCTGCAAGAGCTCGAGCACATGAGCTCATCTGCTGCTGTCGGGTCCCAGCAGCTCGGCTGTCGCTGCTGCCAGCTGCTCTGAAGTTTGCTTTTAAGAAAGAAAATAAAAAATTTTGATTTAAAACCTAACCTCTTCCAATTTTATGCAAACGCCAGGTTTACAAGGGTAACAGTGTCACCTGTAAATCAAAAAACACTCTTGGCAAACAAGCGGCTCGCTCAGTCATTTTGACATGATTGCTGTGCTTTGGATCCTTTCTTTTGTCAAAGGTGGAGTTTTTTTCTCTCTAAGTGCAGATGGAGAAGGAAAAAATTCTCCTGCAGAATGGCAGCTTTCACTTCCCTCCTGCCTCCCTTTGTTTCTAGAGGTGCAACTGCCGACTTTGGTGACAGATGTAGTTTTACCCCTGCTAGTTCTTCAGCCGGATCCGGGAGCATGAGCCTGACCTCGTTTTATTTCTTCAGCGTTATTGCCACCTAAATTCAAGTGACAGGATCTTGGCAATGCGCTGAGGTCAGAAGCACCCAGCGTGAGTCTCTTGATTTCTTGCTGAGTGTGAAAGCTCCGGAGGGTTTGCAGATCCTTAAGGTAGATAAAATAAAAGAGCTGGGAGCTTTTTTATTTGTGGCTGGGAGCTGCACTTGCGCGGGCTCCTGGCCAGGCTCCAGCTGTGCCCGGCAAACCAGGCGTTCCGCTGGGTGTCCTCCGGGGGACTGATCCCATGTCGGCTCTGTCCTGGGAGTCACGGTGTGAGAAGCAGCAGGGTGTCACTTTCTCATTGGAAATGTTGTGCCATTTTGTGGCTTTTCTGGAAGGCAGGCTTCCCGGCTGTATCTAGCAATGGGTTAATTATAGAAATATTCCTGTGTTAAAACCAGGAAAACACAGGAAGTGTGAAAAACTTCTGTAGTTTCTTCCTAGCCAGTCTTGTCTTTAGCACATCCCTCGCGTCCTGAAGCATAAATATTAATTGTGCTTACATTTGTCACCCCATGTAACACAACTGAATTGTTGTTATTAGCTGTTTAATAATCTTCCCTACTCGCGTCTGACTTCAGTAATAACTCGTGGTGGTAAGCGCCACGGAGTGCATTTCTTTAAGAAAACGCATCTCCCTGCCTGTTCTCACTTACTGTCCTTTGGGATCTCTTTCAGTTATCTCCTGCGGAGACCTGCCGACTCCACCCAACGGCAACAAGATCGGCACGTTGACCAGCTACGGGGCCACGGCCATCTTCTCCTGCAACACCGGCTACACCCTGGTCGGGTCCCGCGTGCGGGAGTGCATGGCCAACGGGCTCTGGAGCGGAGCAGAAGTGAGATGTCTGGGTAGGTGTGGAGTCTCCGCGATGCCGGGGGGGATCCTGGTTGCGTTTCAGGAGGGAACAGGAATTTTAGGTACTGATTGAAGAAGGAACCCGAGCAAGGACTCAGTGCGACTGAAGCGGTAGGGGTTTAAGTAGATATAAAAAGGAGGCAGACTTTGATTCCTTACTGCTCTGTAGATGCGAGGTGTTTAGAGATCGGAGAGGAGAGCTTTAGAAATGGTATGTTGTCTTTACTGCTGCTCTGCTTTCATTTGTGACTGCAGAGTCTCCAGTTCAGATCCCGCAGGGAGTCGGGGCGGTGCGGGATGCCTCCAGGAGGGGCAGGCGTGGGCTCCCGGTGATTCTCCTGTCTCCCTCCCGCAGCGGGGCACTGTGGTGTCCCCAGTCCCATCGTCAACGGGCAGATCAACGGGGAGAACTACAACTACCGCGGCAGCGTGGTTTATCAGTGCAACCCCGGCTTCCGCCTCATCGGGATGTCGGTGCGGATCTGCCAGCAGGATCACCGCTGGTCTGGGAAGACGCCTGTCTGTGTGCGTAAGTACGTCGTGGGATTCCTTCAGCCCTGGCGACGGTGGGAGGACAGGAGCGCACGTGGAGACGGTTGGTCGGAGTTCACGCACCGGGCTGGGGACGGCCGTGCTGCCGGGACACGAGCGGCCCCGGGCGCCATGCGGGAGAGCGCCGAGGTGTGGCGGGAGCGGCAGCGCTGCAGTTTGGGCCGCTTTGCTTCTTCCCTCTGCTTTGCAAATTCCAACGTTCGTTCTTCGGTGCTTTTCGTGTGCTGAATTGGTGATGGGTGAGGCCAGCGGAAGGCGCGGTTTTGGGGGAGACCACCCTTTCTGGGGGTGAGGGGAGGCTGAGCGTGGACGTAGCCCCCCCCCAAGCGCACCACAGTGGCCGCCGGCTCCGAGAGCCATCCGCTGTGCCGGGGCAAATCAGCCTTTCTCCTCCTCTCACCCACATTCACAAGTCACCTTGTACAACCTGCTCATTTATCTTTCTGGCAAATATGCTAATTAAGTAAGTCTCCAGAGGTCTAATGTGTTAATAAGTTTAAGCATCTTCTTATCAACGGACGGTGTATTTCGTATCATAATTCTCCCGTTGTTTGCTTCCAATCTCCTGGCTGGTTTAGAGCTTTCTGTGCTGAGGCACAACAATAACAGCAAGGTGGGAAGTAAGGAGCGACCTATAAATCAATGAATATGCTGATTCCAGCCTAAAAATAAGAAACTGGCTGTTGTCAAGGTTAGCAGAGAATCCAGATCTGGGAGGATGTCTAGGATTCTGCAGAAACTTTTTAGGAAAAGAATTATTGGAAAGGCTGTCTGTGGGTCTGTAGGTAGGTTGGAATTACTCTCTTGTCGGAGGAGGCTCTGTTGAAAAAGTTTTAATTCACTTTTACCTGCCAAGTATATATATATACACTAACCTTGGATGGGGAAATCATATTGGTGGAGGTCCTCCTGCTGTCAGGCAGATTTATGAAAATGCAGGATTTTCTAGACACCCATTTTCATGGCTCACTGTGTTTCTTTTGGGAGGGACTGAACCCGCTAGAACAAAGCAGACGAACGTCGCTCGTCTGTATCTGGTCTGAGTGCCGCCGCGGCGCAGCGCCGGCTCCGATGCCGTGCCGCTCTTTGGCTCTGCTTCCTGCCGGCTGCGGACTCTGGCACCTGAAAGCCCTCCGAGCTCCTGCGCAGAGATCTGCAGGGGTGTCCCACGTGCAGAAGTTGGCCTTGAAGTTATTACACTACGTTAGGCCTGATGGCTAACATAAATTTAATGTCGTTAAAGCAGAGCGCTGTTGGGCTCTGAAATTAGATGCCTGGAGGCTTTATCGCTTCTGAAGCAGCTCAGGGCACTGTGTGTGTTAGCACATTATAATTTCCTATTGTCCTGATATTTTCTCTTTAAACCTGCTACAGTTGCTTCCTCTGCGTGAACGGGTCTTTTTGATCCATGCAAACTGCAGGGAGCCTTTCTTTTCTGGGACAGAATCCATCACCTGTTTCAAAACCTGTATAATCGTATTCAGAATTACCTCAGAGAATCTGACATCTGCTTCCTGCAGCACTGGAAGGCTATCTTGCTTCCTATTTTTTAGACCTGTGCCTGTCGCCAGCTTGCGTAAGGAATAAATTCCCATCCCTGTGGTACAGTCCAGCCCTGGCAGTCAAACGTGTTATGGATCTTTTGTGGGAATTTCATCTTCCCCTCCAGCTTCTGGCTTTGGCAGCTGTACGGCCAAACTGCTGGACTTTTCGCTGATGGACCATTACCCTCTTTCAGCGTGACAATAATCAATATGGCTTTGTCCTCCGTTGTCGGAAGATGTCGCATTCCTTAAGCAGACAGAAATCGCCGTGTGGCGTATCCTGACATTTCCTTTGTGTGGTGGAACTCGCTGTTATGCTCAAAGTGAGGGTCTCCAGGCTTCCCTCGCAGCAGGGACTGGGTCCTCCCCGTGTCACCCGTCCCTGCCAAGGTGCCAGCAGAGCAGCCCAGGCAAAAGCCCGTTGAAAGTCGGTGCTGCGTGTGCTAATTGCTGCTCCAGCCTTGACCTCTGCGCCTGCCTGGCGCTGGCAGAGCAGCTCCGACCGGGACCCTTTAGCCCTTTACCTCATCACTGACCCATCCTAACATCGGCCACGGGAACAAGAACTATGCCAAAAAATCCTCCTTTTGCAGATTTAGAAATAAAGGTTTTCCCCTGAAGTTTTTCCAGCTTAAAGCAGGAAGATTGAAGCTTTCTAGGCCGTATGCTAGAAACCTGATTTTTCTCGTATTTTTCCTCTCTTTTAACTATCCCTCCAGGTGTAACTTTATACTGCAGCGAGCAGACATCTGACTTGCACCGGGGAGAGGGAGGAAAACATCAGGTTTCATGACTGTGTGTGTGATGCCCAGGGTAACGCAAGGCAATAGATTAATAGCAGTAGCTGGGATTTTTGAAGAGAGCTCTGGGGATTTATGGTGTAAGTCAGTAGGATGCTGGCGCTCGGCTGCTTAGAGAGCGGTTCAGAGAATTTCTTATGCCAGTAAAATGAACAAAGGTACCATGCTCTCGATTTGATTCAGTATTTCAACAGAACGGGCCACAAATCTTTGAAGTCAGTGTGGGTTTCAGGGTTGATGTGGGGGTTTTTTATGGCCTCATTCCTTGGGAGCGTTTTCCAACGGATAATCCTCTTTCTTTCCGGGCAAAAAAGTAACGTCTCCTATTTCTACTTGTAGCCATCACTTGCGGCCACCCTGGCAACCCTGCCAACGGCTTGACCCAAGGGAGTCAGTTCAACCTGAACGACGTGGCCAAGTTTGTGTGCAACACCGGGTACCGCCTGGAAGGAGCCTCGCAGTCCCAGTGCTTGGCCAACGGGCAGTGGAGCAGCACCCTGCCTGCCTGCCGCGGTGAGTCCTCCGCGCCCTCCTCGCTGGCCGCTCGGCCTTTCCAAAATCCAGCTTGATGCTGTCATTAATTCACGCCAGCCAAATCTTGGGGTTCCTCGGGAGGGTGCAAGTGATGTTTGAACACCAAGGACTGCGCAGGTCTCGTGCAACAAACCTGTTTTTCCCTTGGGCTTCGCTCGAAGCTGTTAATGGAACCTGCCCAGCCCTGCATCCTCCAAGACATCGAAGTATGTGTTGTAAGTGGGGAGGACACCGGAAAATATCAGGCCAGACCCTTAGCAGAGGTTGTCCTGGTAACCCTTAGGCCAGTTTACTCAAAATAAATGCTACAGTCTTTGTGCAGAGCCCTTTCTCCTTCCAGGCTGCCCTGCTTCTGTGGGTGGTAGCGCTCAAGTTTACTTATCAAATTCCCTCCCCTCCCTGCACTCCCTTCCTCTGTACTCCCTTAATCCGCTCTCTCTGTTGGAACTGTTGGTGTGTCGGGCAAGAAATCGGTTATTCTCAACCGGCTGGAAGTGCCGGCGTGGGGCCGGAGAGCGAGGCTGTGCCGCGGAGGGCGGGAGCCTGCGGGATTGCCTCTGCTCTCTCTTTTCTCCTTTTAATACGGATTTTTTCTATCTCTGCCCCAAAGACTCTTTAAAAAGCCGTAAATTAAAACAGCCTTGAATTGTGGAATGTGTGATTTGCTATTTCCCCCCCCCTTTTTCTGCTCGTTTTTAGAGAATCCTTTGTTCTTTGTTACACCCTTTGTTTTGTTTTGTTTTGTTTTTTTGTCGTTTGTTTGCAGTCGTAAACTGTACTGACCCCGGGCACCTGGAAAACAGCATCCGTCAAGTGCAGCCAAGTGGTCCTCACAGATTCAGCTTTGGAACAACTGTCTCATATCAGTGCAGCCACGGATATTACTTATTGGGTACACATGTCCTTACCTGTCAGGGGGATGGCACTTGGGACCGTGCCCTCCCACAGTGTCTTTGTAAGTTCTTCAGAATAATACCCATCCACCACAGGTTTTCATCCCATGTAGTTCTCTGTTGCTTCGCTGAATGGTCATGTAAAAAAGTCAGGATCCAAAGCCCTTTGTAATCCATGGGAATTGTTCCATCAACTTCACTGGCCTCTGGATCCTGCTCACAGATGAAAACACATCGTCTGAGGGGAGAAGTCCTGTTAGGCAGAGGGGTTTCCCTCTGCAGGGGAAGGCAGCTCCCGCGGAGTTTTCCTGGTTCCGTGCAGCTCCAGCAAACGGATTGCAGGTGGAGAAGGGCAGCAGAACTTCTGGATCTTCATAGGAAGGAGCGAGCAATTAGCCTGACTGTGGGCAGGGCGTATTTAGCACCGCTCAGGCGGGGCTGAGTTTTCATACACCCCCTCATCCCCGCGGCGCTGAGGGAGGGAAATGAGAGTGCGGTGACATAAATGCAGCATTTCTTCTGCTGCGACGCACGTGCCAACGAGCGTTTGCTTCCTGGCTCATACTCTACATTTTTCCCCCTTTCTTGTAGTACCCGGGCCCTTCCTGCCATTGTGGTTTGCAGAGAGGTTTGGGAGGTTCTGGGTGATGGTCTGGCTGAAGGAGTGTTTCCAGCAGTGTAGAATGGCACAAGATGCTCCTGATGGTCTGTAGTGGCAATACCCAGTCCAGGAGATCTCCGTGCATTATATGAAGGATGTCAGTGGTGGTGTCCCTGTCCTACACTGGGGGAAACCAAGGGCCAAAGTACATCTGGAGTTTGGCGCAGGGCTCGTGGCAGAGGCCGGAGCAGACCCCGTCCCCCAGCACAGCTCCTGTGTTCTTCTGGAGACTAAAGCAGCTGCCGTCTCCTGCAGTTACCTGGCGTGAGGGATCCCTAAAGCAGTCAGAAATGGAGCTCCCAAAGTCCAAATCAGCTGAGCTGTTCCAAAGCCACGATCATTTCTTCTTTTTCTTGTATTATCCTTTGGCACCTGGTCATACAAAGTAGTTTTTGGGCACATTTTCCTTTCCTTTTGTTAGCAGCATGCCACCTTCTCGCGTTTGCGGCACCCTGCACGGGCCATGGGGAATTGACAAGTGATAACGACGTGTTACTGCAGCCGCAGGGGCTCCGGGAGAGTAGGGACCTTTTCAAACCTGGGAGCCTCATATCTCAGGCTCCCTCAGTCCACAGCTTTCCAGCTAAGTAAAAGGGATCCCTTTCCTTAAAGTGTTGAGCATCCCTTCACTTGGAGGATTTGTGGGCATTCTCAAAACTGTGGAAACTCAGGTCAGTTTTACAACTGATTATCTGGATTCATGGGCCTTTTTAAAAAAAAATAATAGATTTTTGCATGTCTTTGTTTTCTGTGTGTTGAACTTAAGATGTGCTTGGTCCTGAAACCCAGACCTCTTCAAAGAGTTTGTAGATGGATACCTAAGATTACTAGGCACCTCCTAAGACATAAATGAAGAAGGCTGATGCCAGACAAGCGGGGTTCCAAATGTTGTCTCGTGCCTGTTTCTGAGGAGAGAGTAAAACAGAGCTGGTCCCCGCTGAGGGGTGGGAGAGCGAGTCCAATAGGTGAAGTACGCGGAGCAGAGCCTACCGCATCCGAAGAAACAGTCTTCACACGGTGTGCATAAATCCTTTAAAAACCTCAGTGCTGCCACAGGTTTTAAGCTCCGCTGAGTCTGCCGGAATATCTGTTATTAAATTGTTAGTTACAGTGTGAGTTTAAGTATTAGCTATCAAACCCATTTCCTTGCAAAGCGTCCTTGGTTTTAGTCACAGCTCTGCACCAGTATATTTCAACGCCCACACGCCCAAACATACGCGTGCTCTCCTTTTTATTGAAACATACATCATGTTTTCTACCTAATGCCAGTATTGGTATTTTTAGACTAGCAGAGGGAGAGAAGATATCAGTTACGGACGCTTTCCTTCAGAAACCGAGTGGTGCATGGTCTTTACGCTGAGCATCCTCATCCAAACCTGTCTAATAGTCCCTGGATCTGTCAGTGTATTTGTCAGCAGCCTCCCTGTCTCCACTCTGATGGCTAAGCTAAAGTAAACCTATTAATTATTGTTAGTGGTGGTTTTTCACTGGCAATGGTCGAGTGAGCAGCGCTGAGAATCTGCCAGGATAATTTGCTCAGGTGTGACACGGCATCGATTGCAGCTCGGCGTCGCAGGACCTGGCACTGCCAGGGGTGGGAGGGGGTGAGGGTGTGCATGGAAATACTCATGTTTAAGGAGGGATGAGCGCTCCAAGGAACCTGCAAAATGCCTGTCAGCGTCAGGAGTAGGCGTTTATGCACAAACCCTTGGCAGTTCTTATAGGACCCGCTCACATTCCCTGGAAGGAGAGTGATGTGCCACTCCTGCACCGTGGCATGAGCCACCGGGCGTTTGGTGGGCTCTGGGGCAGACGAGTGGGTTTAAGGTCCCGTGCAGCGCCCTCAGACACGCAGCGCTTTGCTGGGTACCTGCTGCATCTGCCTTCGAACGAGCGTCACGGGCACGTCCCTCCTGCTGAAGCTGTTGCATCTGTCTCTTACAGTGGTCTCTTGTGGCCACCCCGGCTCCCCGCCCCACGCTCAGATCTCGGGTGACAAGTACACCGTTGGCTCCGTGGTCCGGTACAGCTGCCTGGGGAAGCGCATTCTGATCGGCAACTCCACTCGCATGTGCCAGCTCGACGGGCGCTGGAGCGGGTCCCTGCCCCACTGCTCAGGTGAGGGGGGCTTCGGGGAGGAGGGCATGGGGCGTCTTCCACTGCCTCTTTTTATCCTGCATGGGGGCAGCGCAATGTGCCGTGCTTTGAGCTGGAGAAATACATGTGCCGCAGAGGGAGACAGGGGAAGACTCTCCTCTCAGCCTGCCTCTCAGCTATCCGGGCTCCTGCAACTTGGCTGATAAGCTCTGGCAGAGAGTAAACCGCTCGGCTTGCAAGACGAGAAATAAATCACTGCAGCAAAGGTTTGTGGTAGGAGGTGTGCTGCAGCCTGCTGCTTTACAGTGTTCTCCATGCAGAGACTGAACAGGATGAACGTGTCTTAGGCAAAATCGGGTCCTTGCATCCTATCTGCAGCATCTGACCCTCTTTCTCATGCATTCCAAGGAAAGAAGCCCACGTGGCCCTTTTCCAGGCCCTGACATGGGCTGTTACGGCACCGCAGCAGTCCCGTGTCTGCATAGGGCGAGTGGAAGCTGGTACAATGAGTTTTCCACATCGTCGGCGTCTCCACTGAGGGCAGTTTGGCAACACAAATCCATCCCCGCTCCCGTGCCAGAGCGAGAAAGGTCTTGCACTGAAAACGTCCTGACAAGCAAAAAACTCCCCGATGGGACGGACTTGGGTCTGAATCCCAGGGGATGCACTGAGATGTGCTTGCCAAGCCTTCCTGAAACCGGGGCGCTGGGATCTCAGCGGATGGCCCCCAGTGGAAGGAAGGGTGGTGAGTAACTGGAGGATGCTGTGCAAAGCCCTCCCCACGCCATCCCGTCCCTTGTTCCTTGGAGAGCAGCGAGGCAGACAAAAAAAGAACTTAGTTGGAGCAAGGCATTTGGGACAAGTGTTAATTTTTAATTATGCCACTTAGATTTAGCAGCTCCACTTGAGCAAGTTTAACCTCTGCTTTGGAAGGGAAAAGGAAAGCAGGCAGTCATCCTCGCATTCAGAAGCCGTATCTGCAGTTCCTTGATCTGGAGCTGCTCAGAAGGGTTTTCTGCTCTAATTCGTGCCTTTTCCCCATGTGGTTTTCAGTGTCTCTCCTGTCATCTTTGCGGGTGGGTTTTGGAAACACTCAGCGTTACTCTGACTGGTTCCTCCTGACATCTGTTGTGTGGGGTTTTTCTGAATGACTTCGTGGAGGCAGCGTTAGAGCAAGGCTGGCGGCGTTTGACAGGCCCTCTCTGATTTGGGGCCAGGCGAACGCCCAGTACCTCAGAACCACAATTTCCACCCGAGGGCTCAGGGAAAGGCTCCTCTTTTACACCAGACTCAGGTGGTTTAGTTACAAAAGCCCTGAGTGAAGCCTTTAATCACATTCCTCTGCTTTAACAGTAGGATGAAGAGAAAAATCTAGCCTAGAGCCTTATTTGCCCAGTGCCTCCCCAGTACATGCCCTCGCGGGAACCTGGGCAGAAACCAGCAGAGGTCCGGGTCTTCTCTGGCTCTTGCCCGGGGGGGTTCTCCAAGGCCCCTTTCCCAGGGGCAGAATACAGCTCAATCCTGCCAAAGGGTCTCTGCTGTGCAGAACATCCCTGTGGCGTGACGGCAGTTTTTGCAAGACAAAATAAAAAGACTTTTGATACAAGTCACCACGTGAAAGAAAAACACAGAACCTGGAGCATTCTCCCCCTTCTCTTTAGAAGCAAGTAGGTTCCCCAGATGCTGAATACGTTCATTATGGTTTGCATTCCACGTAGCACTGCGAAGGCTGGACCTGCAGCAACGCGCGGAAGGCCCGGGAAGCGGGAGCCTCGCTGGTAGCCGCGGGAGCGCAGGAGTCTTCCCTGGCGCGGGGGCGGATGCGTTTACACAGATCATTAGCGGAGACAGCCAAGAACAGGCGCGCACGGCGTGAGCCTGTGTCAGGTGGTGGGGAGGTGGGCATTCCTCCAGCCTGCTCCAGAGAACCCCCACGAGGCGTCTGCTACGGCTGCTCCCTTCCTCCCGTCCCCCAAATTTACAGCCGGCAGCTCGGAGCGTTGGCAGCTTGTACGAGCGGGTGTTTCTCAGCTGGATCCCTCCCGCCTCTCTGCTCCAAACCCAACAGCTTCTCCTTCTGCAACTGCAGTAGGGGGTGCCGAGGTGGCTTTGGAACATGCCCTGATCTCTGCTTGGAGGGAAACCCATCCACGCGGGTGATGCTGGCAGCCGAGCCGCTGTCTGCTGGGGCAGCTGCCACGGGAAGCAGCTGCAGCTGGTGAGGGCTCCATCTTGAGATTCAGGACTTACGGCCGTATTTTGCAACCAGCTTAAAACCAGTGGGCTCCCGGAGTCAGGGGACGCTTCATCTGGAATTTTCCCGCTGTGCTGAGAGCCAGTCAGAGTGAAATCCAGTCAGCCCCACGCTCCGAATCTGCGTGCCGGCCCTCCGAAAGCGTGCAGCTGAGAGGGAAGGAGGACCAAACCCCGTGACTTGCTGACTCTGCTGATGCTGCGTTCTTTTCTTAACAGGAGGCAGCCAGGGCGTGTGTGGTGATCCCGGGATCCCCTCTCATGGCATTGGGCTGGGGGACGACTTCGATGTGGGCAGCGTGGTCCGGTTCAGCTGCGAGCCCGGTTACACGCTCCGGGGTTCGTCCGAGAGGACCTGCCAAGCCAACGGCTCCTGGAGCGGGACGCAGCCGGAGTGCGAAGGTACTTTTCCGACCGTGCACCCTCTCCCGCATCACGCCAGGCCGGCGGGGGGTGTCCCCAGAATTCCCGCAGCAGGGACGGCTGCCCAGCCAGTCTGTCCCCTCTGTCTGAGTTGCCAGGGACAGTCTGGAGCTGTGAGAAATAATGCTCTTGTTCAGCATTTCCTCCAAATGCTGCCTGAACATCGGGGGCCTCAGTTCTCCCCTTTCCAAACACCTGCGGGTCGCGTCTCTCGGGAGGGTTTGTCAGGGCTCGAGGATGAGTATCGGCTTTTTGCGTGCCCAGCTCTGCCCCCTGCGCAGGGCGCACTGGGACGGTGGTGTAAAGGGTTTCGGCTTGTTCAGGTTCATTCCGACATCGAGACTGAGGGTGTAGAGTAGGAAGAACCTTTGGGAATCGGTCCTCGCTTCCCGTTGTCCCCCGAGGGTGTCGCTCACAGGCTCGCTGGGCTGAGGCTCCCTCCGTCCGCGTCACCCGGGCGAGGAGGTGCCCGGAAATGCCCCGCTTGGTGCGAGATCTGCGGTACCACCGACGCACTCACTGTTGCTTTGTTGAAATTCAGCGGAATGAGAAATGTCAATAGCTTCAAACCTCCGTTAAAGCTGGAACTGGCACACGCAAGAGTCATTTACATCAAGCAGAAATACAAAATGCTAATTATAATCCAGTAAGCATATTTTCACATTTGAAAACCCCAAACCCCTTATTTTTCCATTTGAAGGAATCAAGTAAGGCCCTATAATCCAATCTAATAAACCCTCAGCCGGATTCTCTGAGCTGTGCTGCTCACTGCTACTGTTTTATAAAAGTGTTTAAAAATCAATTGGGGAAAGAACAAAAGCCAAACCGAGGCAGGATACCAAATGCAGGGAGACCTGGGCAAGTGCTTCTCTCCAGCTGATTTGAAAGCCAAAAGCTCAGAGTTTGTAAATGAATTGGAAATTTATTCCAAATTGATGGAGCTCTTGATTGAAAAGACACTGAATCATGTTATTAATACACTCAGGTCTCTGTTTTTTTTTTCATTCTCTGTTTTTTTTTTTCTTTTGGTGGAAAAGGTCTGTTCATTAATCTCAGGATAAATAACCCATCAGGTTCCAGAGGCACCAACATACAGCTCCCTGGCAGATTTTTTTCATACTTTATGAATAATAATAACATTATGCCTATAATGTAGTCATTTAATGTTAAGTGCTGACTGGCCAATATAGGAAAGTAATTTACAGTGATGAGCAGTGTCTCTGTCATTTGTATTCACCGCAAGTTACAGGCTCTACAGGGTTCTTCTGACTGCGCTTTCTGTGCTCTCTGCGACTTTCTGGAGCGGGTGTTTATCGGAGAGGGAGGGGAGGGGTTAATTTTGGAACTGAGTTCAGGGTAGTGAGGATGAGGGCTGAGTGTCCAGGCAGCTGGTGGAAGGAAAGTGGAAGGAAAGGGCGTCTCTGGTGATGTGGAAAAGCTCCAGCGCGGCAGCGGAGCCGCCCGGCACCTCCGCGGTGCATCCGCTCTCTGACTCAGCCGCTTGTTGGCTGCTCTCAGCCACCAAAATTGGGCAAAATCAAGGCTGATGGGGCTTCGCGGGTCACCGGCACCCTCCTGCCAGGGGAATTCCATGTGGGTTACTCTCCAGATGCGCTGCTAGATGAGCACAGAGGGTCTTGGCCCGTTCAGTTGGGGGTGAGGGGCCGCTGCCGGGGAGCACCGGAGCGCGTGGACATCCAGAGGACACCGTGCAAAGCCTCCGGCATAAATAGACAAGAAGGAGAAGGGAGCCATTTCCTCCATTTCAGGGAGAGCAGCGAGCTGCCGTAACAGGTTCCATTACAAACATCTGCTTGACTTTGAGCTCACGGGGCTGGTGTTGGACCGTGGGAGTGTTCCCGCACCGGGACCAGTACAGCTCTGGTGCAGGGAGGGGAGGCGTGTGGCACCTGGGAGCACTGGGCTTCGCACAGGGTCACCTTGAAACTCACTGGCACTTCATCCTGACACCTTTTACCCACTGTAACTTTATTTTAAGAAAATCGAAGGAATAGGGAGGCGGAAAGAAATCGCAACTGTACGTTTCCAAAATGTACAAATGATTTGGGATTAAATTAATTGTGCAGGGGACTCCTCCTGAGACTCCTGCTTCAGTCTGCTTTACATAGCTCTGGTTTTGTTCTCCCCAGTAAGAGCAGCTTCCCTGGCTTTCTAAAAATTGCAGATTTCAGGCCTCATTTAGCTTTCATTTCCAGCAAGTTTTTAAAGCGTGAATGAAATTTTAGATGCTTTTTTACCTTCTTTCTTTCTCCTCCTTCCTGCTGCCCGATCTGTGTTCACCGGGGAGTGGTGCAGGAGGGGGGTCACCAGTTGTACTCTGCTGTACGCTCCCTCCTCCTCCTCTGCTTAGGAGTTGAGCAGAATATTTGTTTTTATAATGTTTTTTGTTTCTCCGAGTGAATTAAAACTGCATCCAAAGCGAGATGGGGCTCTGGCTGCTCTCTGGCAGTTTCAGCAGACAGAAATGTGTTTATTCTAAGTGATAACACTGGGAAAAGAAACTGAGTTGGGTCTCCTGCCCGTTTGACTGCTGAGGACATGGGAAGTGGCAGGGCTGGGATTTGGGTCTAGGCTGCTTTTGTCTCTCTCTCTCCACATGGTTAGGTGGCTTATGGGTTGCGGGTTAAATTAAACAGCATGGAAATTACCAGGCCTGAAGCAAAGGCTCTGAGACTCCGGAGGCTCTCGGCTGTGTCTTGCTCCAGCGGGAGGTTTTGCCTGACGTGTCAGACGGCGTCAGGAGCGCGCTGCAGCTGGGCGGACAGACGGCAGCAGAGCCCGAAAGAAGGACGGGCGGTTGTAAAGATGAGGCCAGAGGAGGGGAACACGCACAGGACGCTGTATTCACGCGCCACCTGGAGCGTGGTGGGACGTGCGCTGTCATCCATCAGCCCTCGGCTTTTCCTTGCCGCAGTTTCCGAAGAGCGGGGCTTGCTGCTCCTTCCCGAAACGTGCCTTCTCTCGGCACCAGCTGGAGGAAAGGCCCTGAAAGAGCCCCGCTGGGGGGGTCTCAGAGAGGCAATTGCTGTGCAGGGCTGGGGGACCTTAAAGCGTAAGATCAGGAGCAGCACTTGCCTCTTGCCCTGCTCCAGACGATGCTGCTTTGGCCAAGGGTGGTACCTGCCGGGGAGCTCGTGGACCGCGCTCGGAGCATCACGCGCAACCACGCCGGCTCTGCGCTGAGCACCCAAACAGCACCCCGTGAAATCCCCAGAGAAATACAGCTTCTCGCTGTAAAACGTGTAGGAGAAAGCAAAGGCAGGGAAGGTGGGGAATCTTAATGAGCTTTTCGGAAAAAGGACGCATGGATCGGAATCAGATTAATTATTGCTGAGCTCTGGAGCACCTCAGAGCTCCGTGGTGTTTTATATAGCAGAGGCCACTTTGGAGCGTTGCAGAAGGTCCCCGGCTCCCCCCAGCAGCGAGGGGTCGGCAGGGACCGCTCCGGCTGGTGGGAGTCAAGGCTGGCACTGAAGTCCCCGCTGTCGCTGTCGCTGCTCACGGGCCGCCCCAGCGCACGCGCAGAGCACGCGGCCTCAAAAATCCAAATCGGCTCCTTTGGAGGAGGAGTTGGGGCAGAGAGTGGTGGCACCGGCACGGGTGGCTCCGGAACCCTCCGGCAGCAGCTCTTCCCGTGCGAGACCTGCAGGCGGACGGGTCAGCCAGGAGCAAGGGGAGGGAGGACCTGGGGAAGCCGAAGGTCCTGAAGGAGCTTTCAGCTCCCCGGATGGGGCAAGTAGCTGAATTCTCCGGAGGGCTCAGGAACCCCAAAGATGATCAGATGATCCGAGGGCTGGAGCCCCTCTGCTGGGAGGACGGGCTGAGAGATTTGGGGGGTTCAGCCTGGAGAAGAGAAGGCTCCAGGGAGACCTTCCAGCCCCTTCCAGTGTCTGAAAGGGGCTCCAGGAAAGCTGGGGAGGGACTTTTTACAAGGGCATGGAGTGACAGGACAAGGGGTGATGGCTTCAAACTGGAAGGGGGGAGATTGAGATTAGCTCTCAGGAAGACATTTTTGCTCTGAGGGTGGTGAGCCCCTGGCCGGGGTGTCCCAGAGAAGCTGTGGCTGCCCCATCCCTGGAGGTTCAAGGCCAGGTTGGATGGGGCTTGGAGCACCCTGGTCCAGTGGGAGGTGTCCCTGCCCAGGGCAGGGGGGTGGGACTGGATAAGCTTTAAGGTTTCTTCCGCCCCAAACCATTTTACGACTCTCTGAACACATTTTCAAGTGTTTGGTTCCTGCTGTGTCATCTCCCATTAGACTTCCAGTGGGGCTCGGAGCCGGCCATGCTGAGCTCACCCCATCCCACTGCTCGGCCTGGAGCTGTTGGCAGATCTCGTGGGTATGACCATGAGACTTCCAGGGTCTTTAGGATTTATAGCCCGTTCAAAAACCGGAGCCAAAACCAGTTTTATTTGGGGCCTAATTTATTTTACGTCTCCCACTGAAGCCAAAGGGAATTATTTATCCGCTTACCGCTCACTTGCATGATTAGCTCCTATTTATATTTAAATTATGATTCTAAAAGTTCAAACCTTTCATCCTTAACATTTATGGCTTTTTTTTTTTTTTATATCTAACCTATACAGGTCACAGCTGATGCACACTGATTAAACCATTTCCACGAGTCTCCTTGTAGTCACAAAAGTAATATTTTTGGGTCATCAGTGTGTGTTTGGCCACATGCATAGGTGGAGGAGGCTGGGCAGGAGAGAAGAGCTGATGTATGGGCAGGCAGCGAAATAGTAATTTAGAGCTTTTTCTGAGTTGATAGAATCTGACTTTTATCCCAGCATCTCTTGGAAATGACACCGTGTATCACAGAGACATTGGCTGCATGAGAAATCCGTAACGAGAGAGCACCTCGGATGATTTTAGTGCCACGCAGAGTTTCTGTGCACACAGTCCAGAATGGTTATTAGTTTCCTCCTGTCAAACAGATATGCCTCCAACAAGCTCATATGTTAACAGGCTGTCAGCAAACTGAGCAACAAGGCAGAGGAAGACTTTTCTCCTCGCGCTGGTGGCCCGTGCTCCTTGTTTTCCTGCCGGGACCTGAAGTGGCATTTCCCCATGGAGAATGGCTGGCGACGCTGTGCTGGGGAGCAGTCCCAGGGCAGGGACGGGGCACCTCGTGTCAGCACAGGCTGATGCTCTCGCCGAGAGTGTGGCACGTTGCTGGGGGAGGGTGGGAGCCAGGAATTTCCTTGTCAAAGAGCCGGGAGCGTGCAGCTTAAGCCTTCCCTTAATTCATGTGATTTTCTTTCACGTCCTGTAATTTCAGAGTAAATGAGGGCTGGATGCAATTATTGCAGGTGCTTATTTTGTCGTGACAGGGGTTTCGTGTGCCACCATTCACTCCGATGCCCTTTTATTGCTGTGGTGCTGAGGTACTTTAGACATAAAACTTGGGCAGTGACAAACCTATAATTGTGTTCCCACAACGTTCTCCCTGCTCTGAAAGCATAATTGGAGATAGCTGGGCAGTGAGCGGCGCCACAGTGGGAGAGCCGTCGGCTCCCTCGCTGCTTTCGTTCCTTTGAAGTCCGCAAAGTTATTGGCTTCCCAAAGGGGCCGGAGGCAAAGCGGCGCATTCAGGTCCGGGCTCCCAAATTCCCGGAAGATGGAGGGACTCCAGGCTTGGCTTAATAGCGGTAGGAGCAGGTGTGAGGTTGAGATTGCAGCAAGCGGACACAAGTTCTTCCATCGGGCCGGAGGAGCAGCCAGGAGGAGGTTGCTCCCAGGCTTGGCTGCGGTGGGGAACTGCAGGATCCCCCAGGAGAGGAGCGGGGCTGGTGCTTCGGGACCCACTGGCTGCAAGGATGGAGTTTTTTTTCAATCCCCAGCAGGAGTGCTGCAGGCAGCCTTGGGCTGTGCTGCCGGGCAAGGTGGAGCCCTTGCTCCCAGCTGGGGAGTGGCATTGGGGACCCTCTTGGGTCGATGCAGCTGGTTTTCCACAGAATAGCCTGTTCTGTCCGAGCTGATCCAGGGGCTTTGCAGCTAATCTTACTTTTATTGAGAGCAGTCAATGGCAGGATGAAAGCCTTTGGTTTCGGGTTGGGCGGGGAGGGGAGTTGTTTGTGTTTTGTTGGGTTTTTTTAACTTTGCCATTTTGCTTTCTAGTTATATCCTGTGGAAACCCAGGAACCCCCAGCAACGCGAGGGTTATATTTAACGACGGCTTGATTTTCTCCAGTTCCATTATATATCAGTGCCGGGAAGGCTATTACTCCACAGGAGTGCTGAGCAGGCACTGCACGGTGAACGGGACGTGGACTGGGACCAGTCCAGAGTGTACAGGTGAGCACTGGGATGGATTCCTGGAAGATGAGATGAATGATGCTGCCAGGCTCTGGGGCCGGGTTGTCGGGGCGCGTTGGACGCTCGCTGTGGACGTGCACACACGTGTGCCGTGCTGAGAAACTCAGCTAAACTCTCTCGTGGCAGCAGCAGTCGCTCCGCCTGCAGCCCCTGCCGGCACCTAATGGAAAACTCTTGCTTTGGGGTTGGTTTTTTCTCGTTGGATGAAGGGAGCTCTGTAATAACTTCCATGAGTAGATGTCAGCCGACCCAGAGGGGTTCTCCGGGGTTGCTTCGGAACATGAGCGTTCCTGCCTGCTGGTGCGCCGGCGCCGGGACGCGTGTGGGCAGAGCCCCTGCTCCGGAGCCCTCGGTGAGCGCGTTGGGTGTCCCCACAGCTGCCACCACGGTGCCCGCAGCAGGAGCTTACACTGTCTTACATAAAGAGACAATAACTAGGGTAAAGAGAGGAGGGGCTGCCACGGGCAAACTCTCTTCCACCTAGCCCAGATTTGACCCAGGTTTTCTTTAATGTTTAATGTGTGTTAATACTTCTTCTTGCAAGGTCTTAATGTGCCATTAAGATCACTGCTCGCTCCACTGAGGAGAGGCAAAGTCTTCTCCACGTGCTGTAGCCCGGTCTGCTCCGTAGCTAGCGCCGCTCTCCAAATCCCCCGTGCTACAAACGCTCCCTTCTCCATGATGAATGGGTTACATCCTGCCTTGAAAAACGCTCCGGACCATCAGGTTTCTAGGTCTGGCAGCTCCAGAAGTGTGAGACGAGGGGTGGTCAGCCAGAAATGCTTCTGTCCTTGTCTTTGGCAGTGATCAACTGTGGCGACCCCGGAGTGCCAGCCAATGGCATTAGGCTGGGCAGTGATTTTACCTACAATAAAACAGTGGTGTTCCAGTGCACGCCTGGGTACATGATGGAGACAGACAGGGCATCTTCTCTAACCTGCACCAAAGACCGAACCTGGAATGGCACCAAACCTGCCTGCAAGGGTAAGACGGGTTGCTGTAAATATTGCTGTAAATATTGGAGGATGCAGGTTTTATGGGCCATAAATTTTTTGTAACTTGTGACAAAGGAGCAACTGCTGCCCACAGTGCCCAGAGCCCACCCTGTGGGAGTTTCTCAGTCCTGTCATTCAGTGTCCCCTGTGTTTATGGCACTTAGGCAATTTTATCAACATAGCATGAATGCCTTGCTATCGTTAGGTCTATCAGTCATCACAATATGCCTGGACAATTCCTCTTATCCCTGTAGTAGAGAAGGAAAAGTGAAACACAGAGAGCAAAATGACTTACTCTTCACCAAAAAAAGTCAGATCAAACTTGAATGAAATAGTGTGTTTCGCAGACTTCTTCTAGAAGTCTGAAAAATGTTTCTCCCAACTCCTTTCATTATTTCTCAGTTCTGAGATTGCCTCTGTAGTTCAGAGATAGGAAAGGGAAATAATAGAGCAGTTGCAGGACAGACTGGATCCTCTTCTGCAAGTGTTTTACTCACCCACCAAGTGTAGATAAGGCTTGAGGCAGCATCTGTACACTTCTTTAGCAATCTGGAAAATTCACTTGTCATGAGTCTGATATAAATGCAGACCACATAGAGACTTCCAAATATACTCTAGTTCCTTTAGAGCCTGTAAAGAGCAATTCTTACACTCCTCTCTCATTCTCTCCACTGAGCTAATGTTGCAGGAATAATACAGAATGTGGCCAGGGTCTCATTTGGAGGCCGGGCTGATTTGCATGAGCTTAGCATCTTTCCCAGTGCTCCTCTGAGCTGAAAAGCAAAGCGCTGCAAAAATGTCATGTTAAAATACCCTAGAGTAGATGAAATACAGACTCGTTGTTGATTCAACTGCTAATCTGAAACTCAGCCAGGTTGTCCAAAATGTATGAGTCTTTCAGGGAGTCTTAGGTGAGTTTTCACACTAAGTCAGGCTGGATTCTTACCCCGGGTTGGAAGCGAACACTGACTCCGAAATCGGACTTGGAGATTTGGGATTTGGTTAACTCCAAACTTCAAAGTAAAATCCTGGGGTTTACAACTGCACGCATAGCTGGAAAAGTTTGTACAGCCCCCTGCTAGGCCCGTCCCAGGAGGGGCTCTTTGAGAGGAGAATATAACTTTGATCCTACGTGAATTTGCTTGTTAATGGAAATAACTGCGCTGAGAAGTCAAGAGAACTGAAGGTGCTTGTGTTTTCCGTTCAGCTATCGTCTGTAAGTCTCCCCAGGCCATTCCCAACGGGAAAGTCGTGGGCTCGGATTTCAGCTGGGGCTCCAGCGTGAGCTACGCCTGCCTGGAGGGGTATCAGCTCTCCCTGCCCGCCGTGCTGACCTGCGAGGGCAACGGCACCTGGAGCGGGGAGATTCCCCAGTGCTTCCGTGAGTAGGCAGCTGCCCGCGTGCCGGCGCGCGAATCGAGTGCGGGACTGGGATTACACCCCACTTGTTTGATGTTCTCTCTCCAACGTCTCTGGTCTCCACGTGGCTGGTTTTAGCGTCAACTCTGCCTTGCCTGGCAATATCACAGAGGCTACGGATTGGCCATTCTCAGTTTGGGGAAGTTAAATATCTGGTTGCCGTGCTGACCACCCCGAAGCCCAAGGGAAATCTTAGAATCATAGAATCACTCGGGTTGGAAGAGACCCTCAAGATCATCAAGTCCAACCATAAACCTACACTGCCCAAACCACCCCTAAATCATGTCCCTCAGCACCACGTCCACCCGTCTTTTAAATACCTCCAGGCAATCTTGCATTAACTGGAGTCAGCACGAGCTTTGCGTGCCAGGAGAAAAGCATGATGGTGCTTCAAGTGGCTGTAGCCAAAAGTCTGAACGTTCTCCCCACCTCCGACAGCAGCCAAATCGCTGGGAGTCTTGGTCTGCCACCTCTGTACCCAGGAGGCAGTGGTGGCCATGGGGACACAGTCAGTCACTCCACCTCTTGCAAATGCGACCTCTCATCTCCGTTACAACAGATCTGGAGATCTTGCGTGTCCCCGTCCACCAGGCATCTTTAAAACTGGCTATTTGTCCGTGTGTCTCCCCAGTGACCGCGTCTTCTGCAGCCAGGGCTCTGGAAACTGCCAAAAGCCGTAGGAAAAAACCCTTTTGGCAAAGGGCACTGTGTTGTTGCAGCAGAAGTTGGGAATGTTTTGTGAAGGCAGAGCTTTGGCTGGGTGGAAACCTGTGTGCTTGATACAATAGCTAATGCAAAAAAATTAGTTAAACGTCTCATAATGATAAAGGCAGATCTGAGTTTCTTTTCTTGGCTGAATGGCTGGCAGCTGCACAATAGCCATTTTCATATTAAATCATACAAAGCCCTCGCTGCGTTCCTTGCACCTTTCCCTGGATCTTGTATAATTAGTGGGCTTTCTGTGTGACGTGGAACCATATAGCAATTTGACATCGTGCAATTAGAGATGCATTTTAAAGCTAAGCATGCTGTTAGAGGGAAAAAAAAAAAGGGAAAAAAAAAAAGAAAAGATGGGAGAGAAGGTGGAAGTTAATTAACAGCAATTGACAAGACGAGAGAATTACAAGGAAAAGTAGCCAGTAACGCCTTTTACCGCTACTAATTCCCTAGTCAATCACAGAGTTTGATGGCAGGGAGTGGTAAGGTTTGGGCCATTAATAGACCCATCTTTAGCTTATTTTGCTTGTGAGGAGGCTCATCGCAACCCCCTCGTCTCTTGGCCTGTTGCAGCTGTGTTCTGCGGCGATCCCGGGATACCCGCGCAAGGCAGGAGGGAGGACAGAGGCTTCACGTACCGCTCTTCCGTCTCCTTCTCCTGCTTAGCCCCGCTCGTGCTGGTGGGATCAGCCCGGAGGTTCTGCCAGTCCGACGGGACGTGGAGCGGGACCCAGCCCAGCTGCATAGGTAAGGGGAGACCCCTCTCTCTGGCATCTGCAAACGGAGGATTTGAGTTGGCACCTCGCTTTTCCGTCTGGAGCAAAGTTGGTTTTCTTTTCTGGGTTTGCAGAAACGAGCACTTTGTTGCCCTGGAAATGGGAAGGTAGAGGGGTGATGCTTTTGGTTTGCACATACTAGGTGGTGGAGGAGAACCCAGCTCCTCTCTTGGCGCTGGCTGCTGAGGGGCAGCGCCTGTGCCCGTCGTTGCTGCCCCGATGGTGGCCAGTACACAGCGTGTCCGAGGCAGCCGATCTCCTCCCTGTTGCTGCTCCTCAGCACGGTGCTGGGCTGCCGGTGGGGAGGAGGGAGACCTGGCCAGCCCGGCGCGCTCCGGTGTGGCGACGGGTGGAACCGTCAGCCACGGGACTGAAAATGCGGTTTGAGTGCAGAGAGAGCCAGGGGCTGCTGCGGAGGGGAGCTCTTCTGCTCACAGAAACTGCAGCAAAACCAAGTTCTGCCTGAAGGGAGCTCCTGAGAACTCTTAGGTTCTCTGCTGCCTTTGAATTACATCCAGAATGGCTGAACAGCAACTCCGAGAAGTACGAAGGTGCCGTATACAGAGATCGAAATCCTCCAGATTGCTTTGCCTGGCTGCAGTGTTGGGATTCAGGCTGAAATTCCCACACGTTCTTCAGGTGCCCATTTTCTGGGGCTTCCAGAGCCCTTGGAAACCTCTGGGAGGTGTATAATCATAATGAGTCACGGCATTCTGCACCTATTTAAAACTCTGGCTGTATTCATGAACCCTGGGGCTCCCGTGGTGACAAACTGCGTGGCCGTGGGCTGTTACCGTAACAGTCTGCCTGAGCACCACCACCATCACCTCCTGTGGGCAGCTGGGGCAGAGACAGAGCTCAGGCTGTTCTCCCTGGTTTTCAGTCGTTCCAGCTACATCTTAAATGCATCACCAATTACAGTAATGCGAAAATACTTGTGGCCTGAACCTCCAAGTTTCCTATTGATTTCACCAGGAGCTTTCTGACGTACGAGGAGGTGGGAGCAGCTGCCTACTGTTGTAAATATTGTCTTTAAATGCTTCATTGCTTTCTTGCAAATCCTTGTCCGGGATCCTGTCGTACGTACGTGGCACCCGACCCTCCAGAGCCGCCTGTGATTGAAACCAGCAAATACAGCTCTTCATGCTGCTGCTGAAACCTCCTGAGAATTCATTTCCCCAAAACAAGCCATGGGAAGGGAGAAGACGTGTGTGTCTATAAAACGCTGACCTGAAATGTCAGTGTCTGACACAGGCAGGTGAACCCAAACTGTTGTATTTGTTCAGATCTCACCCGTGTTTGAGAGGCGTGAGATCGCCAGCTCCACAGACCCCCAGGCGCAGCCGGGGGACCGGGGCTCTGCCCTCCACCCTCTGCCATCCATCACCGGCCGCCTCAGCCAGCGATGGGGCTCTTTATTTCCTTCAGACACGCTGATTTATCTGGGGGCTTCCATGGAAACTGCATCAGTGATAAATGACAAAAGCTCAGCAGAGCCGAATGATGGAAAATGAATTAGTTCGTGTGCCGCAGCCCCAAATCGGCCGCGTTTTGTATCCCTTGTTTAGTTACTCACCGCAGCTCCGGCGACCTGAGGACAGCACCAACAAGCACATAATGCTTCGGTGTGAGGAGGTGAGTTAGTCAGATCATAAGGAATAAAGGCAGAAAAGCAAACCACCGCGCCGTTGGGTACAGAAGTCGTGCTCTCTCGTCCTGTAGCTGCAGGCTGTAGGGACAGGCCGCTTCTGTCCTGCCTTATTGCATGGTGGAGACTTTTCTTAGTGTATTTTCTTGTTTTGCACAATCCTGTGAACTGGAGTATTTTGAGTAAGTGTAGAGAGGGATTTGCTGTGGGGCTTCTGGTTCTTCTCGTAGTGGTTGAGCATGTGGAGAAGGAAGGCTGGGAACCCAGAGCAGACCCTCTTCTGATTGCACTGGGATCGCACGATGCTCCAGCTCCCTGCCAGCACAGTGACCGCTGGCTGGGTCCCGGAGCGTCCCGGTGGCCGGCATTGCAGCCTAGCTCAGTCCTGTGACCCTGAGGAGCAGCGAAGCTGCGGCTGCTGAGCTGCCTTTCAGACAGAAACTTCAGTTTCCTTTGCTCCATTTGGGATGCTGATGTTAATGTCATGCATCTCTGCCTTAATTCCATTGACGCCCCGCTACTGTTGACGTGCTGTGGGGAAAAAATAGAGTGATCGACGCTGGAAGAGCAGCAGCAGGTATTCCTGCTGAATTGTGTGTGTTCATCTTCTGACAGACTGAGAACAAACGAGGTGTAAAGAGAGATTATGTATCTGAGATGCATTAAAATTCCCAGCCCCCACCTATCACTATGAAACCACGCGGTGCGAGCGGGGGCCGAGCTGAGCCCAGGAGGACGAAGGAGCCAGCCCAGGGCACAGGAGAGGGACAGGGTCACCTCGGAGCGAGGGGTGGCCAGCGGCAGCGGAGGGCACAGCACCGGTAAGCCGGGTGCTTCGCTCGTCGTGTGTCTTCTACAGGAAGGGAAGAGTTGTCAGTTGTCCCTGACACAAGATTTATGTTCCTACGTTTTCTCCTGGGTGACAGAGTGCCTCTGGTTAGTTTGCGTTGCAGCAGTCAGGGATTTAAGAAACAAAGAGATCCATGTATTTTTCCTTGTTGCTGTGTATTCCTTCTGTAGCGAAATTCTTCTGTCGCCTTGCAAAGGCGCCGCACGGTCTCTGTGTGGAGGAGACAGAGCTCTGACGTGCCTCCCGCAGCCGCTCCTCGGCAACGCCGCCTCTGCTCCTTTCGTTTCAGACCCCAGCCTCACCACCTGCGCCGACCCCGGCGTGCCGCTCTCCGGGACGCAGAACAACTCCCAGGGCTACCAGGTACGGTGACGCCGCGGGGTCCCCTCTGCTGCGCCCTGACAGGCGCCGGGGATGCTCCGTGTCTGAGTCCTTCCGTGGGCTGATGCGTCCTCCCGAGAGCTGGACATCCCGGCGTGCTCCGTGGGACCTCGGAGTGCCTGTGTGTGGGATTAACTAGCAATGCGTTATTTATGATATTAATTACAGTGCTAATTAATAGTTATTAGCGTAATTAGGATTCACATTGGAGGCATAATTTCCATTCATTTTCAGACCAAATTCGGTAGGTGGTTTGCTTAATCTCAGCTCCTGCACAGTATGAAATCAGTGGAGAGAAAAACCCCAAGTGATTCCCCGGGGTGCCCCATTTCCAGCCCCCGCTGCCGTCCCTGTGGGTGCCCCTTCCTGGCTGTGACGGAGCCGGGATAGTAGGTTCCATGCCACCACACCTGCCAGAGCGCATCTTTCCGTTTCGCTGCGAATTCGTTGTCTTAATCATGGGTTTTAATGACTTAATTCTAGTTTTTAATTAATACCGGGACACCGTAAGTCTGACTTGGGTAAGAGCTGCCAGCCGGAGAGCTGCCCGCCGTCGTGAAGCCACCTCAGGTGCCGAGGCAGGGGACGAGGTGGTGACTGGAGCAGAGTGTCCCAGGGAGAAGGTGCCTCCGGCTGTGGCACCCCCGGGACGGCAGCGGCCAGCTGGGAGTCCAGGATCCGGCTGCGTGACAACGCGTGGCCACAGGGTCAGCAAGGAGGTGGCCCGCCTGGTACAGCCCCGCTGGGCAGGGTGGCAGAGGTACTCGGAGCCCTGCTCGGCAGTTTTATTCGAGCATATTCTGGTTTTAAAGCAAATCCAGCTGCAGTAACAGGGCTCGCAGCCGAGCAGTGTCGTGCTGCCAACCTGTCTGACGCAGGGAGTGAGCTCCGTTATACGGTAATGGTTTAGCTGAAATAATAATACTGTGGTTGAAACCAAATGCGAAAAAGTGGATAGTCTGCAAAAAGTAAGCATGCCTCCAAAACATTGAAGAGTCAGTTTTCAGCTTTTGTGATCCTTTTTGCTATTTGCGATCCAAATTGACATTTATAATATAGCTACGGGATGTTTGTGGATACTTCTTACATTGAATATCCCTTTAGGCAAAAAATTCAGCCCTTTCTGAGAGAACCTGTGTTTTTTGCTGGCTTTGGGTATGTTTAAAAGCCAAAGCAGCCTCGTGCCTGTCACTAGAAGAAGCAGCTCCCTGCACAGTGAAAGGCTGCAGCTTTCCAGGGGCTCTGAGAGCTTTCTCGACACCAGCCTCGCTCAGCGCGGGGCGGTGAGGGCAGGGAGCAGGTGACTGCCCTCTCCAGCCTCTCCAAGGTGGAAAATTATAGAAGTGCTTCTGTATGACAAACATAGGTGGGTGGCGTTGCCCTGGGAAGTTCAATGGTTTTTTTCTCCTATTGAAACAGGTGGGAAGCATCATCTTTTTCAAGTGCCAGAAGGGATACCTGCTGCAGGGCTCCACCACCAGGACCTGCCTCCCCAACCTGACGTGGAGCGGCGTGCAGCCGGACTGCGTCCGTAAGTCTGGGGAGAGCTTTTGTGGAAGGAAACCGCTGCCTTTGACCATGCTGCTGCCTCGTTTTGTTGCTGTGCTTCACCGTGCGAATCGCTGCCTCTGTAGAGTTGGTAGTTTGGGGGGGAAGCTGTGAGAAAACATATTTTTGAGGAAAAGGGAGATCACACAATCACTTCTCTCCTGACACGACTACCCCAGCAGCCACTGGTTCCAGACGAGATTTTTTTAACTTGTCCCTTCCTCAGAGACATGGTTTCAGGTGAGACTTTGCTTTGTGCTTCTGAAACGGTATTTGATGGCCGAGATGCGAGCGCGCACTCCAGGGACCAGGTTAACATTTAGCCAGAAGGGGCTCTCCGGCAGAGCAGCGTTTCTCCTCGTCTTCAATAACATGTTGCTCTTTCTTTTAAGCTGTCCATCATCTTTTCCCTGCTACACCAGAAGCAGTTTAATTTAATGTATTTAAGTGGTAATATCCATCATGGCCTCTGTATCATAGGTAGTAAAAAGCTTTTTCCTCTCCCTAGTGAGGTGGTCTATTGACGAGATATTTTTCTGCTAACAAACCCTGTAAGGTGCTCGTTCTGCCAGCAGCCCAGCCGGGGCACCTGCCTCTATCTCTTACACGTAGCATCGGGCGAGAGGGGAGAGCTGTGGAAAGAGCTGCCCTTTCCCACTGCTCACCCGGGAGCTGGGAGCGTGTCCCCAAATCCGCGGGCTCCTCTCGGCTGAACTGAAGGCTGCAGGGACGCAGCAGCAGCTGTGGCTGTACGTGGGATTTTGCCCCGGGTGTTAGGTGCGTTGAAATAGAAGACAATTTTGGCTTACCCATGCCGGCAGGGACTGCTGACTTGTTGCCTTTAGGGTTTGTGTAAAGCCTCCTCTACCCGCCACGCCGAGGTGCCGCAGTCGCTGCTGACGAGTGCCCAACTGCTGCCTCCCAGCTGGGCTGCGGGCTCGCAGCCGGCGCTCCCAGACCACGCGAGTTCGGGTCAGTCTTTCAGCTTGCTGGGTTTTATATTTCATCTTCTGCAAAACGAGGATGAAGATAATACCTCCTGAAGGCTGCCGAGGATTTGTTTCCATTCATGAGCGGTTTGAGAGCTACAGGAAGGGCAAATTTACGGTGTGGGCGAGAGGGAGCTCCCCGGCTCTGTGATTTATTCACTTTGTGTTGTAACTTCTCAAGGAAAGTGGTGACACATTTACAACGGGACCTGATAGAGTAGTGTGGGCACACGCTCACGCTCGCTCTGGTGGCAGGGAGCTGGACACGCTCAGCTTCGATTTCTGTGGCCAGATCCTAAAAGATATTGAGCAGTTGTAGGAATTTATGACTGTCGCTCACTTCTGAGGACTTACTGTCTGATCCTGTGGGCAGGAAGAAGGTGCAAATTATTAGTAGGATACTGGTCCCATGAAGAGAGGTTATACAAAACCAGATCTGCAGTGGTCTCACTGAAGTCACTGGCTTAACTTACTGGGTCTTGATCGCCTGTAAAGGCAGTTTTCGGTGTGCAGAGAGACCTGGACACAGTGCTGGGGTCAGAGCTCAAGGAAGGAGAAAGGTGTCTTTGACAATATTTGGTTTGGACCTTTTTCCCATTAAAAGGTGGGGAATAGCAGAGCCAGAGTTTCAGTTCATGGGAGCTGGAAAGGAGTGAAGGATCCCGAGAGCTTTAGCTGGAGAGAGCAATCTATCCAGGCAGGGCGTTGTTTCCCTCAGTGAGCAGAGAAAGCTTTTGCTGAAAAAAACCTCTTCTAAGAGATCTCTGTCCCTGCTGACACCATGGTGTCACTCTGCTGCCTTTCCGTGTATGACTGATGTCTCTCATCTCGTTTCCCACGTGCGTTTCAGCTCACCACTGCAAGCAGCCAGAGACCCCCTCCCACGCCAACGTCGGTGCTCTGGACTTGCCATCCCTGGGCTACACCTTGATCTACTCCTGTCAGAGCGGGTACTATCTCACCGGAGGATCCGAGCACCGAACCTGCAAAGCAGACGGCAGCTGGACGGGAAAGCCACCCATTTGCCTCGGTAAAGGCTGCGAGCGGCCGTGACCCGGGTTTCGCGCTTGCCTGCGCCCCTGCAGGGGGGGATGAGCTGCAGCCCAAGAGAAACCAGCTCTTCTCTTCGACCTGCGCAAGCGCGTGCGCGTGGCTGAGCTGCTGTGGAGACCACAGCTCTCATGGGGTCCCGCGCAGGTCCCGGGGGAGAGGCAGCGAGGGTTTGGATCTAGAAGCATCTGCCCAAGGCAAAGATTGTACTTTACTGCACCCAGCTTTTACCCACCTCAGAGTCTTAGATCAGGAACACGCGGTGATCTGCTCTTCAGGTGGAGCTGTGGGGCTCTGGTGGAGCAGGGTGGCTCTCGCTGGACACTGGTTTGGGGCAGGGGGTGGGGGAGGACAGTAAGTGAAAGCTTCGTGCTGTTTCAAAGCCCGTGTACACCGGGGCCTGCGGCCACGTCACGTGTGTGAGCAGTGCCAGCCGCTGGCTGTCCTGTGTTCACACAGGACGTGTCTCGGCAGCGCCAGCCGCCGCAGTACTCACCCCGGTGGTTTGTCCCTCTCTTCCAGCCGATGTCCGCCCCAGCGGAAGGCCGGTTGGCACCGCGCGGGACCCACCGCTCGCCAAGGTGTCAGGTACCGTAGCGGGGCTCGCTCTTCCGTGGGACGCGTCGGTGCCAGACCTGGACCTTGCCGGGTCCATCCCCTCCCCAGGGCAGCCAGAAACCCGGCTGTTCCTTGCGGATCTGCAAAGTGCTGGGCTGGTGGAAGCAGCCCCCGTGCTCCATCCTGTTCACGCTTCACTGGAGAGTGGGCAGGAGCCTGAAGGGAGTCGGGCACCGACATCCACTCCCTCCCCGGGGCAGTGATTGAATCCGGAGATTCAAGCCCTCGAGGATGTTTTATGTTAGGGATTTTTAAGAAAAATGGGTTTTGTTAGCTTTTGCTAAGAAATTAATTTGAGGGTGGGCTGGTTTTTAAAACTTCAGTGGCATTTTTTGTCAAAACAACAAAATTAAAGTCATCAGCTTGTTTGTTCTCCTCTCTTCGGCTTTGTACTCAGTGACGATAACACAGAGAGTGGGTGGGATCAGAGATATTTAAATATGTATTTGTGAATTCAAAGAAAGAAAGAAATTTGCTCTATTTTGACTTCTGAAAAATGGAAATAAATGGCAACGCGCTTGTTTTTCTGCATCCCCGATTGCTGTGGTTTCTAGTGCCTGCTGATGTGTTTGCAAGGAATTCCCTTTGGAAAGGCTCCTACGAATACATGGGGAAAAAGCAGCCTGCGATGCTGTCTGTCACTAGCTTCGACCCTGCCACCAGTAAAGTCAATGCCACTTTGATAGACCACAGCGGCGTGGAGCTCCAGGTGTCTGGTAAGGGAGCTGGCCTGGCCCTTGGTAGGGGTTTAGCCTTGCGAGAAGTGGCCTCACGGAGCGAGGGGCAGTGTGCTCTGCACTATGAGGGGTGTTTGAGCTTCACAGAACCGCCCAGGTTTGACGACTCCAATCTTTGATCAGCCTAAGACAACCAAAATCAGGTACCTGAGTTTGCTTTGACTCTGCCTGAAAGGCAGCTCAGCCCAGTCCCATTCCCTTTGTGCTGGAGTGGTGGACTTGTAGTCCAAGACAAACAAGGTTAAATGACGTGAGTGCCCTTTGTCCCTGCCCTCCACAGAGCACTAGGTTGTTACTGACCCAGCAACATAACCTGAACCTTAACAGTGGGGTCTCTTCCCACACGCCAAATATCTTTAATATCCTGGCGGGTGGGCGTGGGATTTCCCCGTGGTGTTTCCCAGTGCGTCCTGTTGTTGTCCACTCTAAGATTTCTCTGCTCTCTCAAGTAGAAAGTGAATTACTTCAAACTTGAATAGAGTCATTGTGATGCAGTGATTAGAAGCCGTTATTTTTCAGGTGTTTACAAGAAGGAAGATGTGCACCTGCTGCTCCAGGTTTACCAGATAACGGGGCCAGTGGAGATCTTTGTCAACAAGTTCAAAAATGATAAATGGGCTCTGGATGGACATGTAAGTACACACAAAGTCCACCCGTGTGGCTCCTCCCATGGCTGTCACAACGCCAGCTTTCCTTTCGCTGGAGCCTGAGGGAATGACTCCCTTCGCTGGTGGCACGAGGAGGCTGCTATCCTCCAGTGACCTGCTTGCTTGAAGGGGACATAGGGCGTTCTTCTGCATGGGAGACAACATTCCATGACAGTTGGCTCCTCCATGTTCCCTTGCAGCTCTCTGGGTGTTTATTGCCCTGTGGTTTTAAATCTGTAAGTCTTCCAGATAATGCTAAAGGAGAAACCAACATGATTAATTCCATTTTAACGTTTTCTATCTATGAAACATCAAGCTAGAAGAGCTGATCTTCCCTTACGGAGTCAACTTCTCACCCCAATTTCTGTGTCTAGTAATTTCCCATGCCCTTAAGAGATCCACTGGAGCCTCGGAGAAACGTGCATCTGATTGACCCATGGCCAGCTGTAGCCCAAAGCCTTCGCTACCCCTGTTCAATCAGCAACGTGTTCTGTAGTTTATTGCAAACAAGATACTTTTTTTTCCTTCCTTTGGGACGTGAGAGTCTTAACAAGTTGTTGGGCAGTCAGACTTCCTAAAAAATGCCACAGTTTTCTGGGGAATTTAATAAAAATAATGCTATGCACGAGCTTGAAAGAGGCTGTGACGAGATGGGTGCTCAAAATCCCAGGGAAGTGTTGACCAAACGTGTGGGTCTCTGCTCTGCTGTCATTGCAGGTCTCCTCAGAGTCTTCAAGCGGCACGTTTGTGTACCAGGGCTTTGTGCGTGGCAAAGGCTTCGGGCAGTTTGGCCTTCAGAGACTTGGTAAAGTTCCTCCAATTACTACTTTTTCCCTTGATGGCTGAAAGCTAGATTTTGGTGGTAGCGGGGTTTTTCCAACAGAGAACATTCCTCCTGTCCCTGGCTTTCATTTTCAACCCTGCCAAGTCGGGTGCTCTCAAATCTCCGCACCCCGGGGGGGTGGCAGATGGTGGCATCTGAAACAGCTTCTGTTCCTTCACATCTGAGGCAGAGCAGGGGGTCCCCATTGCCGGGCAGCACTTCCACCCCACACCTTGCTCCTTCCTCACCTCCAGTTCCTCCCTGTACGGCGGGTGCAGCAGCTCTGCCCTGGCTTGAGTTGAACTACTCAATACGTTGAACACTGGATGTTCTGTCACGGGCGGCTAAACCCATCCTTAATGTGAGATTTATGGGAGACGAACAACACTAGAACACAATTTTTAATTTGGGAACAAAGTGAGTCTTTTAAATAAGCAGGTTTCTCTTCAAAGACTGGGAGAGTTTGGAGCCACAAATGGCAGCTGGACGCTTTTTTTCTGCGTGTCGCCAAATGTCTGACCCGAAAGCCCAAGGGCCGTTGCTGCCGCAAGAAGTGTCTCCGTCTTGATTTCAGAATCACAGAGGCACTTGAGCTCTTGGACAACCCAAGGTCTGAGCTCCTAAATACCGCTTAAAATGGGGCTTGAGCTCTCCCAGGCTCTTAGGATTTTTTGGAATCTGGCCCTGGAGTCTTGTCACCTTTATGGAGAATTAGGTGCTCATTATTGCAGGCTTTGAAAGTCTCCCTTAAAGCCTAGCTTTAAGCATCCAGGTTTGAGCATTTTGGTAAGATAAATCTATTTACATCTCTCTTTAATTGCAGTTCTAAATAAATGATGATGTCTAAGCTAGGCTGGGTCTCCAAACTGTTCTTCATGCAGCTCAGAAGCTTTTGATGGCCTTTTACAGCAACGCTTCTACCCATCTTGTTCTGTTGTTGGTGATGTAACCTGTAACTCAAGCGAACCCCGTTTCCCACAGCGCTGTTTTGAAACGTCTTTGCTTGTGTGCTGTGTTTCAGACATCAGCATGCTGGAAAATGATCCAGAATCAATAGGACACCATTTTGCATCAAACAGCAGTTCTGTGGCAGCTGCCATTCTTGTGCCTTTCATAGCCCTGATTATTGCAGGGTTTGTGCTTTATCTCTACAAACACAGGTAGGTTTCAGGAGTGACGCCAGTAGGTGAAACAAAATCAGGGGGCTGGCAGAAATATTTGTGAGCTCAACTTAAAAGCACTCCCCCTAGACCTGGTTTCTCATTTAATTCAGAAGGTGAAAAAATAATGGAGCAAGCATGCGTGGAGGGGCGAGGGTGTGAGGAGAAGACAGCGCTGAGGGCCTTTATGACCATTAATAAGATTTGTGGCAACATTAAGTAGGATAAGGCAAAGTAAATTTCATACTTCAGCATTCAAGCTGGCTTTGCATACGTTGTAAATTAGTTATTTCTCCTGATCAATGCATTGCTATGGAAATGCAGCGGCGCTGCGGAGCGTGGTGCAGGCTGGCCGCTCTGCAGAGGGAGCACGCTTAGGGCTGTAGCAGAGCCCAGGGAGCTGTCTGTGCTACACATCCCTAGTAGGATTTTCCTATAAATCCCTTCTGCCTTATGCCCACGTGTCTGCCCTCTTCAGAAGCAGATTTGTTCCTTTCCCCTGACTTCTTGTCAGGGCTGTCCACTTGGCTACAGCAGGGGTAGCCGCGACCTCTCTGGATTAATTTTTTTCTCTGACATCCCGCAGGAGAAGACCAAAAGTCCCGTTCAATGGCTACGCGGGCCATGAAAACACCAACGTCCGAGCAACGTTTGAAAATCCTATGTACGACCGAAACCTGCAGCCCACGGACATCATGGCCAACGAGACGGAGTTCACAGTCAGCACTGTGTGCACAGCTGTATAGCACCCGTCCCCTCCGCGGTGAGTGGCCAGAAAGGGAGCGCGAGCGTGGGGCAGTGCCACCGCTGCCCTCGTGTCTGTCACTTGTAAAACGCCGGGTCGAAGCGGTGGTTCGAAGGAGCACCCGGAGTGGTTGGAGGTCTCTGCGGGACCCAAACCTGCATCCCCATCTCCGGGTCCCAGGTGCTCGCTGCCGGTTGGGGCAGGACCTCTTGGGGACCAGTGGCAAAGCAAATCCACATGGCCCTGTGGTGAGGAGGGTCACCAGGTGAAGGAAAAAGGGAGTCGCTAAGAGACATCGTTTGCTGGGTCACTCCAGACAGGGTGTTTTGCACAGTGAGCAGAGGAGGGTAAAGCAAGGGGTTTAAAAGTTTCACTGCCCGGGCGAGTAACTTAATGTCGTAAACAGAAGCGCCCTGGGGACCTCAAGAGCACTTCTAGGCTGGAACATCCTCAGTACGAGATAATGAAGCCTTTGCAGGCTTTCCCAGCACTTGGTGTGGAATAATAAACTTACCTTCTCTCTGTCCCTTCCTTTCCCCCTGTCCCAGATTCCTCCGGGGTCGGTGTCTGGTGGATGATTGTGTTTCACCTCACTAGTCTCCATCCATTCCCTCCCCATCTCCCTCCTCCCAACCTTGTCGAGGCTGTGGAGAAGCTGCTACACCTCGTTGGACTTTGCGTTAACTACTGAGAGACTGCTGGGGTGCCCTCTGTCCTCCTCACCCACCCTCTCCATCCTGCTGTGGATAATGAAGCCAACCAAAGGTCTGCTCCGGCACAGCTCCTTTCTCCTGCCCTGCTGGTGGGTCTCAGCCCAACGTCAAGACCTGGGGAAGTGGAGGACCTGGGAGGCGAGGTGACGGGAAGGCGCTTACAGCTCTTGGTTACACATTCCTGGAGGGAGCAGCAGGGTGTTTGGGGTCCCACCATCTGCCCCCCACTTTGGGAAGAGCTCGGACAACAAAAAGGCAAAAGCAGGTTGTGCTGCAGAAGGTGCTGGTTGGGGTTAATGGAAAATACCAGTATGGGACAGGATGAGTACTTGCTTTGTCTGTGGGTTTGTGGGTTATTTCTTTGTTGTTTTTAATTAACCCAGAGCTTTTGTGGAGGAAGATGTTTTCAACTAGGACCTTTTCAATGAGAAAAGCAAAACTTTGCAAGCTTTTCTCCTCTTCACCGCATTTAATTTTCCTTTGGGCATTCTTGCTGGGTTTCTTCTGCCCCCGGTTCCTTTCAGGCCGCTCTCAGGGCTGGTAAGGGAACATCCCCCCATCTCTGGCCCCCTCCCAGCAGCTGCCAATTTCGGCTGTGTCCAAACACCCTAATCAGGAAATTGCTGACAGACACGAAGGGACAAAAACCTCTTTAAAAAGAACTAACAAATACTGATTTCCCCCCAATAGCATTCAAAAGCCTTTGCCCTTTCCATATTGATCCTCCAAATGGCAATGCAATAAGAGTTTTAATTTCTAGCTAAAGCTCTTCCCTTTATTTCCCAGGGGCAGAAAGGTTGCCCTGGCTTTCAGGAGAGCAGATAAGGCGGCTTGACATTTTTCCTTCCTTAGAAGAGAGCGATGCTTGTGTGATGACACTGTCCTCCTCTAATAAAGAGGAGAGCTGCTCTTGTTGATTTGGGGTTTTAGTCTGTTTGGTTTGAGTCACCGTTCCTTAGGCCAGGCTGCAGTCAAGGAAGGCAACAGTGCCATTTTGCCAGCTGTAAGCCGAGTGGGATACAGGTGACGTGGAGCAGTATGTGGCAGTGCAGCAGCTGCTTCTTACAGAAGACTTGAAGGGAAAACAGAATTAAAACAGACGGGGTGGTGTTTACATCCACGCTTGCATTTAAACGCTGGCTTTCCCCTCCTTAATGTCAGCTGAGGTTTTGTCTAATGAAAACCACAGGGTAGGTTTTTTTTCTGTTCTGTTTATTCTTTTACTCTGTGTGTGTGTGTATGTGTGTATATACACAAATATATATTATTTTTTTTACTTCTGTCTCTTATTCAGTGCTCTTAGGGTAAGCAGCGTTCTACAGCCTAACTGCTGAACAGCCAGCCTGCCAAAAAATGCCATGTCTGCTCCCCAGAGCATGCAAAGGTGCTGGGATTTATTCCCGAGAGGTGGGTGCAAGCACATACGTGAGCCTGAGCCCGGATGCAGCGCGGGCAGGAGTCAGCGAGACGCTGCCTGCGGGGGGGTGGGCACACAGGTAGCCCAGGGCCAGTGCTGGACCCTTACGGACCGTGTCCTGCAGCCCGGCGCGCGCCCAGCTCGTGCCACGTACGCAGACCTGGTGCAGATGGTTTCATCTTCCAGCTGGTTGTGGGACTGAAGTCCCTGGGTGCCTGCCCCTCTCTGGGCACCTCCAGCTCGCAGGACAGGGACCCCGGAGCAAGCTGAAGGGTCAGTGAGAAGAGGGGACCCCGGCCGGGCTGCGGTGGCACTCAGGTCTGGGGCCAAGGCATGTCCCCGCTCCCGGTCCTCAGCTGAGCGGCTGCAGTGAGGGCAGGGAGCTGGTGGAATGAGACCAGGATATTCCCCCGGTGCCTTTGCGTGCGTCTCCAAGTCAGTAGCTGGTTCCCGACTTCTGGTCTGCTCTCCTGGCCCATACTTGACCCCGAGGTCCCTTCCAACCCAGATTATTCTGTGATTCGTGCCCTCGGCCAAGCCCACAGCCCATTCTCCTGGCCTTTCCGCACCCCCCGTAACACAGCCGAGGGACCAGGCTCCTTGCGTAGCGGATCCCGAAGGCGGCAGCCTTTTGCTGTGCCTGCTGCTCCGGCGGCAACGCCTGCAACGCCCCGGCTCTGCTCCCGGTGCCCAGGACTCGGGCGCCTGGCGGTGTCCCGCAACCGCAGAGTCTTCCCCAGCTCCTGTCGCTGGGCGCAGGGAAAGGCTCTTCCCAGTGCAAAGGCTGCGGAGCCCCGGCGTGCTCCGGGCAGGCTGGTCTGAGCCCCAACGGCAGCGCCCGCCGCAGCTTCTAGACCTTTCCGCATCCCACCCAGCCACTGCAGCAGCGAGGCGGGTAAAAGGAGCCCGAGACACTGTCACACCAAGGTAGGGAGAAGGGAGCTTCTGCTGAAACGAGATTTGCTGCTTTCAACCCAGAAAGTACCGTTTTCTGCCGTTGCCCGAGCAGCAAAGGAGCTGGAGGGGGGTGTTCCATTTTTTTGCAAGCTGGCTGGGACCCAATACGTGACACTCTCCATTCTTGTGCCCAGAGGACTTGCATTATCTTTAAAAAAAAAAAAAAAAAAAAAAGAAAAAGAAAAAAAGAAAGAAAAAAATGAAAAAAAAAATCCCTCTTTTGTACAGAGATATATTTTTATGAATCAAAAGTTTGTACAGTTAAAAAACACAATGTAAATGTTTTTTCATTATTGTAGTAAGCAGTAGTGGAAGATCAGCTTTTTTTGTAAATGTAATAAAATGTATAAATATGGTTTACATAAAAGTGTAAATATGTAATCTATACATACACTTGGCTTGTCTGCAGTATATACAATTTAATTTATCTGTCTCTGTATATGAGGCTTTCCATGGTGTCCAGGCATACTTTACTGAATTTGAAAGCTATTTTAAATTTTTGAATTAAAATAAAATATAAATTTTTGCATTGCTTTTCTTACATTTTTCTGGTGCCTTTTTCATGAGCTGCCAAAGGTTTCTTCTAGGATCCTCTGGATGCTGACCTGCACGCACACGCGCGAGGACAAGCCTGCGTCCCGGGCCGGAGGCTCATGCTCCGACTGCTCGGAAGCACATCCCGGCTCTCACGAAGGCACGGCGCAGGGACAGCGGAGGACTCGGGCAAGACCAGACCCCTCTCCCCATGGCCGGGCTGCTCCCTCCCGCGCCGTGCGGTGTCCTGGGAGAACAGCCCCGCTCCGGATGTGGTCCGCGCTACATGGCCGGCAGCAGCCTCATCCGCAGGGAGCTACACCGAGCCGACATCTGTCTGCTGTCCCTCTCGGTGCCCTCCTCTCCTCTCGCTTGCTCTGTGCTAATGGGATGTGATGTTATTCCAGCTGTGGTCCCAGCCCTCCGGCTGGGAATCGATGCTCGCTCTGCCGGGGAGCTGGCGGCTCCTCTGCCGTGGCAGATCAGCAGAGCCCCTTTGAAATCAGGTGCTTAAACGAGATCCTCAGAGAGACAAAGCGACCCCTTGAAACTGTCATTGATTTCTTGAAAAAAAGAGAAGGTTTTCTACAAAAAAAGGAAAAAAGCACAACTGCCCAAAGTGAGACGGGCTGCGGGGAATGCCTCTCTTGACGCAGGTCTGGGGCTGAATTCACGCTGCTCTTTAGGTTGGAAATTCATCTGGCAGAGAGTTTTCTGGTTGGGAAAGGGACCTTGGGCGTACCTTGTTACGTGTCTCCTGTCCTGCTTTCTGAGAGTATCTGAGGTTGCTGAATTTTTCAGTGATAAATAGGCGCGTTCTCATTTCTTCCTTCTTCAGTGCAGTTTGTAGGCATGTTTTGGCTCTGACCTGCAATAATCCTTATCATAGGGGTTCCCACACCGGTTGTTTTTCTGCTGCGACATTGAATTAAGTGTAACACCTTCTTCCACCCAGCAGGTTTGATGTCCCCTCGGGGCAGCCCGGATGGGAAGCGTCAGCTTCTGATGGAGTTCCGAAGGGAGCCTAAAGCATCCCACAGATATCCCTGCACAGCTCAGTGCCTGAAATGGGAGTGCTGGGTAGGGTTGGGGGAGCTCTTGGTGGCCCGGTGCTCCCTCAGCACCTGAGGTCAGGAAGGTGGGAATGGTGCTGCTTAGCCATGTCACACCATGTCATGTCACACCATGTCACACCATGGGGTGACAACCCCAGGCCCGCGTCCCCCTCCAGCCCCTTCTCCCCTCCTCTGGCTGGGACTCCAGATGAGAGATTTCGGAGTTTAAAAGCCACGGCTGTAAAACGAGACATCTGCAAAACTTTAATCTCTTCCAAGCCCTAGAGAAAGGCACAGCCAGACAACAAATTAGGCATTTAATTGCTGCAGCAACCAGCCTGGAAGAGCGAGCTCTGTCCCCCTGCCAAAACGGTGCAGCCCCTCAGTCCTCGGGACCAGGTTGAAAAGCTGCTCGTTGAGTTACTGCAGTTCCCAGGTGAGATGTTCCCACTTCTCCCCCGCCTCCGTGCGGATGGTGGGTGCTCCCCAGCCGCTGGGCAGGGCCACGGGCTGCCTCCTCCCTCAAGCCCACATCTGCGTGGTCCAGGAAACAATTCCTTGACTCTGCCCTTTCCCAGAGCGCTGAGTGAATTCCTCTCTGTGTGCAGAATTGATCATTTTGCTTTTCCAGCAGGTTTTTATCAGGCCTAGTCAGCTCTGCTGAGGGAGGCAGGAAAACCCTGCCCTGCGCCGAGCGGAGCGGTGGGAGGTGGGACAAGGGGGCCCCCGTCTCCTCACGCTCCCTCCCAACCCTGCGCTCTAGTGTTTCCGCTCTGGGATGCCCCAATTTGCTCTAATTAGGTTGCTTTCTCTGCCGAATGCCTTGTCTCTCCCCCTTGCTGATGACTGACTGCAATTAGCTGGTGTCTCGGCACTGATTGACAAAAATCTGTTTTTAAAAAAGGGCGTTACGCAGCCTTTGATGCCCTGACGCTGCTTCTGCTCTGCCCGTGCCAGCCTCACTGATGGGAGTTTGATGCTCTCTCTGTGCCTTTCCCGGTGCCTTTTATTTGTCTTTTCCAGATCCCAGACACTTTGTTGTCTTGGTTTCATTCCCTTCTTGCCTGGCCCCAGCTGCTCTGTGGGAAATCAGGCTGGCAGGAAGGACGGTCGGGCAGAGCTGAGTGTTTTCGGGAGGTTTCGGCAGGCTGTGCTGGAGGTTGGGGTGACCAGTTCATGGCATGATAAGCTGGAGATGTGTTTTGCTTTGGATTTTGGGGCAGCGGTAATGCTCCTGGTGGATTTAAGAGGACACCGATGGAGGAAAGAGGGTTGCAAGCTCTTGGAGCTCTCCAGAGCTTTGCCAGTAGGTTGTCGTTGGTCCTTTCTCCTTCTTGTTCCCGAGGGTGCCCTCCTTGTGTGGGTCCCTCAGGGAGAGGCCGCCCGGCTGCAGGCTCAGCTTGAGGCTTTTTGAGGGTTCAGTTGATAATTCTTCATTTTCCGAGCATTCTATTGCCACTGGGTTTTGGCACTGGAGTCTTCTGCGAAGGGATTTAGTGTCCTTCTTGTCACTGCCTTGATGCCCAGCGGTGTCATACGTAACCCCGTGGCCCTCTCCAGCCACTCGTCCTAAATCAGCCGGTCGTGAAGGAAACAACAGAGAATGAAGGTGTGTGGGAAAGCAAACGTCCCAGCAGGAGAGGGCTGTGGAGCCCTCCCGTCTCTCAGCGCTCCCAAACCCTCTTGCAGACGGTCCCCTGAGAAATAAACAACATTTAAACCACATGGCACATCTAACCCCCTCCAGCAGGTACTAATTTAGCCAGCACAATAAGCATTTACAGAGCTAATTAACCGCAATTTATATCAATGTTTCGTAAATGAGTGATTAACACTTCAGGGTGTCCCATACACACAATCCACCCCATGGCTCTGGCTCCCTTTGCTTTTTGGCAGAACTTTGCCTGAAGAAAGAAAATATTATCCTAATTGTTTCAAGTAGATAACGCAGCCCCCCGGCCCCTGTCTAGTTCTGCCCCCAGCCTGGCTCCACGCGAGGAGGGGGTTGTGGTGGTGTTTATTGATATTGTTGATAGATGCTGCTGGCTCTGGGGGTCCATACGCGTCCCGTTCCCTGCCTGCATCCCCCTCGGCATCCCGCTGTGTGGGCACCAGGGCAAAATCCCAGGCAGGGCAGGCTCTGCCTCCTCGCCCCATGGCCGACGTGTGGGAGGAGGGAGGGACCCCCCCCAGCAGTGCCGCTGTCGGAGTGAATTATGGCCATGGCTGCACTGATTTCCCTCCGCGGCACTCGACAGAGCACCTGGAAACGCATTTGTCACTGGAGAAAGGAAGATACCAAGTGAGGTGAGTAATGAAATGCTGGAATAATTAACTGCAGAGGTAAATCAGCTGGCAGGGCTGGGGATGGGCTCCTTTAATTCTTCCATTATTTAAAGGAGTCGATGAATATGCTGAAGTCCCGATCAGGTCTGGCTCTCTGCTGGGGTCCGTTCCTGGCTCTGCGTTCAGGAAACACGTGCTTTGCCATGGCCGAGGCACGTTCACTAGGTGCCATTTCCATGCCCCGACTGGATCGCAGCAAATCTACCCCCCCTCCCCACGAGTATCCCTGGTGCACCACATTTGGAAAATATTCAGTAAATCCATCTTGGTTCTTCCTAATAGTCAAAGTGAGTTAACGTCTGTTTTCTCCCTAGTTCAAAGGGCAGTTCCTGCAAATGCATGTCAAGCCCAGGCCCATAAATCATTATGGGCAGAGGAACGGTGATGGGGTTTGATGCCTGACCCGTTGCCCAGCGTTGAGCCTGGCACATCCACTTGCCCCGCTTGAAACTCAAGTTTTTCCACCTCCGGGACTGATGCACCCGCAGCGCCGGGCGGGCGGCTCCTTGCGCTTGGGCGGCACCACGGGCACGAGCGCTGGCTTCGGGCTCGGCACGACCACGTCCTTGTCGGGCCGATGGGTACGGTGGGTGAAGCGCGGGGTCTCTGCTGGTGGTCTGGTGCCTGAGGCACTAATGTCTCCCCTCGCCAGCTTCGGCGTCCAGGCGTGGGCTCTGCCCGCTGCCACATTCTTACACAGCGAGGTGGTTCTTCCCGAAGGGTTCTCAAGCATTGGAACAGGCTGCCCAGGGAGGGGGTGGAATTGCCGTCCCTGGAGGTATTTAAAAGCCGGGCAGACGTGGTGCTGAGGGACATGGGTTAGGGGTGGTTTTGGCATAGGTTTATGGTTGGACTCGATGATCTTGAAGGTCTCTTCCAACCCAAGTGATTCTATTCTATGATTCTATGAACGTCTCGCTTCCGACAAGACAACCCCACTGGAGGGCTAAATTGCAGTCTCGGAGCTCGACCTTCCTGCTGGCATTATCACAGCTGGGTGTCCTACAGAAAACTGCTCAGCTACCCTCTTTGGTGTGTCCCCTAAAGGTTGGAGACAGTCAGCTTTTCTGGCACAGTGACGGCGGTAAAATAATAATAATAATAATAGTAAAATTAAAGGGCTTTCTGAGACAGGGAATAATCCCCGCTCCGCTGGGGCTGTAACAACAGAGCTGGAGATCACATGGCAGCTGTGGGACAGCTGCCGCAAACCAGCTTTCCTCATCCTCACGTGTTCCCTTGCAGGGCGGTGAGGTGACCTCGGCTGCCAAAGCTTCATAAAAACCAGGTAACGCCGCTCCACCGTAAGATCCAGAGCTCAACCAGGCATTTTAACTCTTTTGGAGATGGTGGGAGCTACGGAATTCGGCTCCCCGGGACATTGGGTCTCTTGTTTGCAACTCAACCTGCCCAGAGCAGGAAAACACAGCGTGGTTTTGAGATCCTTGATGGTTTGCTGAAGTTTTGCAGCTGCCTAGGGTTTTGCCCCTGGGCTTTCAGGTGCTCTTGGCTGGGAGATTTGGAAACCTTAGACAGGTTGGTGTGGAAAAACTGACTGTAAAGAGCCTTCACAGCCATGGTTTGGGGGGCTGGGGGCAGTGAAGGCCCCTAAGAAAAATTACTAGAGTTATTTGGGAGGCTGGGAAAGCGTGAGGGGCTTGCGAAAGGGGTGCAGAGACCTGGCAGCAGAGGCAGAAGCGGTTCCCGGGACTTCAGTTGCAGAGAATTAACGCTGTGGCTCCTTGAGCTACGCTGGGGCCTTGGGATAAACGCACCTGGTTTTATCTCCTAGGAAGATGCTGAGATTGTACAAATTCCTCCCATCCTCATCTGAACAGATGAACGACATCAAATCCATCACAGGGGGCTGTTAGATGAGCGGCAACCGCAGTAAATCTGCACCTAAATGAAAAACCCAAGTCTGACATATTTTGGTGTTATTTAACTGAGATTTTGCATCTCGGAGGGAGGAGGGGGTGCAGCAGCCAGGGTGCCTCTTTTCTTCAGAAACATTCCAAGCACTAAAAGGAGAATTTGTAGTTCAGTGCTAGGGGGGGAAATGCATAATTCATTTTCCAGACTTCGGAAGACCAAAAAAAAAGGGGTGGGGGGGAAAAAAGTGGCATTTCATTTGTACTTGCAGTGTGAGTTATAGAGGAGCCCCCCTTGCCCCCCAGCCTGCCCAGCTGGGGTGAGGGTGTGGGAAGCATTTCCCTGCCAGGGAAGTCGGGCAGAGCTGGAATTCAGCATCTCTGTGCAGGTATTTGTCAGAGTCGGGGGGAGGCTGGGGTTTATTTGTGGCTGTGAATATTCAGCCCATGAAATTCCCACGGGGTGGGGGGTGAAAATAAGGGCTCAGAGCAGGACTGGCTTCACCTGCTGCCCGGCAAAAGGCTGCGCTTCGGCGGTGGGCAGAGCCATCCCGAGGGAATGCTTCAGCCAGCCTTGGCAGCGCCGTGTCCTCATTAGCCAAACAGGTGTGAAGCGCTTGGATTTAAGATGCTGCGTGACAGTGAAGTGCTATTAGTGTGTAGAAGAAGCTGTTTTAGTTATTCCAGTAAAGAGAAAATTGTTCCCCTTGTAGACAGGTGAGATAATTAATCATTATCATCTTACCATTCCATTTAATATTCCAGGGCTGTGTGTGTACCCTGGTTAGGGACCACAGCCTTTCCCAGCCAGCCTTTGACGCCGCAGCTTTCCTCGGCGCTGACGAAGCTGCCTCCTCTGCCGGCCTCTCTGTTCCCCTTTGGGGTGGCTGTTAATTGCGGAGGTCACCGCCCGCACACGCGTGGCCGACCCGGCTCCCGGTGCCCCCGCGGGTCCCTTGTCGACAGGGCTGGGTGTCCCGGGGGAGCTGGAAGCAGGTCCAGGGAGCGCCACGGCCACGAGCAAATCCTTTCCCCTCCATGGTGGGGAGCAGCTGTTCCCAAATAAAACATAGAAAATAACGTCTGGGTTGTTCCCAAAGCCTTTCCCAGCCTTCAAAGATAAGGATAAAAATAAAATAAAAATAAAGCTTAGAAAAAAAGGGAGTAAGGGGCAGCGCGAGCCCCCACGTGGGAGGAACCGCAGCCCGGATGGGGCATCAGCGGCGTGTGTTGGCTGTTCTCCTGCCAAGAGGGAAGTTTGGCCCTTTCGGAAGCTTTGTGTTTTTTTTTTTTTTCTCTTTAGGTTTTTTTACTTCTTATTTCTTCTCTGCTGCCATCCATCCCAGTTTGATGTACCTCTGCTCAGTGCTGGGCTGGGAACAGAGCCAAAGGGAAGAGCTGTCTTTTGCAGCTGGCATCAATATTGGTCCTTGGATAACGACCGGCAAATGCGCTTGCCTGAACTGACCAGAGGATTATTTTTTTTTTCTCGAGGTTGAAAATATCAGCCTGTGATGAGAGACTTCCGCTTCTGTTGATCCCAGAGCCTTAATTCTGCTCTCTAAATTCAGCATTAATAGCAAGATCTCTGCAAAACTCTGTAAAAAGTCAGCCTTTCTTTTCTGGGATGCCTCAGGGTTTGCCCAGACTCATTGGGCTTCTGCCACCCTGGTAGTGGGGAGAGGAGAGGGTGGGCATCGCTCTCTGCTCTGCTCTGCTTCCCCCCCCAGCCTCTGGGGGGAATTTCAACCTACAAAGGACCCTTCTTTGTTCCCCAGGACCCCTCAAGGTGTCCTGAGGGGCAGGAAATCCTCCTGGAAATGTGCTGGGATATAGGGCTATTAAAGTAGATAGATTTGCCAAGCTGAAGACGCTCTTCACTTTTCCCTCTTTTATCAAGCTACTTTATATTCTTATTACTGTATTGACACATCCTTCTGCCCTACTCCAATCGAGCCTTAATTTTAGACTGTTAATCAGGCAAAGCACTGTGGCATGCTCTTCTGTAATTAAAGAATTAAAGCCATACCTGAAGAATGCAGATGTGATGGCAAAATTAAATTATTTAAATAAAGCCAGGCCATTAATTATGCACATCCTTCAATCTTTCATCTCTCGATAAGCTCCAGCAGCTTTTGGAAGGGGGGGGGGGGGGGAAGAAGTTAAAAAGTCTGTGTGAATTAGTGAAGCGCGAGAAGCCCGGTCTGGGGTGCTGGGAGACACCGCTGTTGAAGTGCAGTTTGCAGTGGGGGCAGATTTTGTCACCTTAAGAACCACCTTAGGCTCTGGGTGGCTCTTGGCAGAAAGGATGGGGGTGGCTGTGGACTACTGAAGTGTTTTTGGGGGGCTACCATGTACAGCCTGAGCTTCCAGCCTCCTCCCTCTCTGCAGGCAGCGGAGAGCCCTTCTCCGAGCATCTCTCCAGGCTTGGCTCCTGGAAGCTGCGGTAGAAAGCCATGGCAAACCAGGCTCCTGGAGATGTGGCTGAAATCAGTGATGTGACAGCTGTAGATCTGATCAAAGACAACGGGAAAAGAAGCGAGCGGCGGCGAGGGATGAGTGGCCAGACAGTTCTTGCATTCCCAGGCGCCGATGTGGGTCCCTCCTGGCAGAGCTGGGCAGATGTCTGCTCCCAGCACGGGCCTCCAGGCAACAGCCCCGGAGAAGCAAATGGTAGCTTTGATCCAGGGATGGACCTTCAGGCCCACCCAGATCTTTGATCCGCAGCCCAGACTCCAGACGGAGCCAGCGGCTGCAGCCGCAGAGTGCCAGGTCCTGGCTCCTGGCCTGGCTCTGCAGCCACTTCTCAAGAGCATGGATCCAGGAATGGATAGTCGGACATGGATGGTGGCATTCATCCCAGAGTGAGCCTACAGACGTGTACAAACAGTAAGGAATGGCCTTCAAAGGTGGCAAAATCTGTTTCAAGCCACAAGTTCCTCTGAACTCACACGATGTTCTGTGCCTGCGACCAGCCGGCTGCCAGCGGTCCCCTCCGGATTGCGGCCAGCTCCTAAGGTGAGGCACGGGGAAGAAATTAAATGCATGACTTCTGTTCTTAGGAAAACGGAGACAAGCCATTTTAACAGGCTAGAAGACAGTTTAGCCTTTCCCTGTTTTTATTGCCTCTCTAGAGAAGCAGGAGACTGTGCTTTAGAGAATCCCATCCCCTCTAGACCCATCCGACCTGGAAGACATTCCATCCTGTTTCGGAGTTACAGACTATAACTCACTCCTGCAGGGATTCTATGTTTATACCTGCAGCCGGAGCAGCTCATCCTGGCTGTGGCTGGAGCCGGAGCTCGGGACTCCAGAGCAGCCGTGACTGTGTGTCGGCTCCTGTCCTCTGCCAGACAGGGGACATATTTTACTCAATTAATCCTTTTAATTATTTCATAACGCTTTTGTTATCTGATTAGAAAGAGCAAGTCCCCACCCAGAGCCATGGGGGTACCCAGCCCGGCTCCCTTGCCAGTTTGGTGCATCAGCACCAGTAACTGGGAAAGACGGAGCTGACGTGTCAGTTCTTACGGACCAACCTGAAGCCTTTAGGAAGGAATTTGTGCTCAGCCACCATCTCTTTGGTACCACAGATGAGCATCTCCGAGGAGCACTTGCGGTTGCCAGCAGCCTGGAGTGAAAACGCATTGCTGTTCCCAGAAGGGACCCGGCTCATCTGGTGTGGCCTCAGGGTTGTCACCTGGCTGGGGACAAGGTCAGCAAGGAGTCCCCTTGCCACCACGCAGTCTGCAATCCACACCATCCGCACCAGTGCTTCCATAGCCGTGGGGACAAATCCAGTCCTGCTTGCTTAGGCAGAGGGGTGTTTTAGGGTGAGTTGTTTTCCACCCCAAGGATGATCCCATCCAGCTTTCAGGGCACATCATGCTGGGACCAGTGACCATCTCCACTGCAGCACCAGGTACCGCTCCAGCTCTCTGGCATGCGTGCAGGTGTTTTCCTTGCGGATCTCGCATGTCCACCCGCGGGACATCCAACACCATCCAGACAAGCCAACGAGCAGAGGACACTTCTGTCTCTATGGCCTTGGTCAGTGCAGATTGAGCAGCCAGAGCCAGCAACGAATCTTAGCAGAGGAGATAAAGCAGCAGCGAGACTACTGGAATTTTTTGCTTATTGCATTTCATATTAATTAGCACCAATTATACCCTGTTATTAAGAATGAAAAATCTGGCAAGGGAAATATTGCAGCTGGGATTCCAGATACCAATATAGGAAGCTTCAGTACTTGAGAGTCAAAATTAAGTGTTATTTTGGCTGGCCTTGAGGAGGGCTGAGCCCCTCGGAGAGAGGAATCCCACCCAGTCCCATCCCCAGCACGTGACAGGGCATCCGGCATCCCGAGGGACAGCAGCCCTCGCTTACAACCCAGGTCTGACGCAGCCTCTCCTTAAAAACACCCAGTTACTCTCTCAGGCTGGTCCAAGAGGTTCTGGGATGTTAATTGCTGATGGGGACAGGAAGGAGGAAGAGGATGTTATTCCACAGGACAGGGGTTTTTCATATCCACATCATTAGTACGCCCAGAGGAGTATGTCACTGATTACAAGTGCTGGACCAGCAGAGCACGACACCCTTTTTCTCTGGGCTGTTGTGCTTGGCTTCCCTCCCTTTGCTTGCTAACTGCATCCTTATTCACGCACCGGCAAGCGCCCTGCCAGCACAGCGGCCTCCAATAAATATGTCAATAACAATCTGAAATCACCAGGTCACGATGCCCTTGGACTGGCTTTATTGAGTGAGATGATTTGAAATATTTATATGCGATAGCTGTTCGGGTAGAAAAAGAGTAATAGAATGGAAGGAGGCTATTAATGTTTGACAAACGGATTTACTTGGATGTAATCAAATTGCAGCATATGCTTTGGGGGGAAAAATCAACAATGTTAACGAATTGCAGGGCAGGCATGGTTGGCAGTGGCCAGCCCATAACTGTATTCTGTAGCGGTTTCTGCTGAAAGACAACATTTATAGCTATCCCATTATCGCTACAGAATTAAATGATGCTTTTTTTGGTAATAGGCATAATAATTCTCTCTGCTTTGGTCGTGAGGACAGCGCATGTTTTGGGCAGGCGGGTTGGCGTTACGTGTCGGTTAGAGCACAGCACTGGGGGCCCAGCCACCCACTGCCTCAGTTTCCCCTGTTAGCTTAATGATTTTTTAGGATGCTGGCCAGGCTCAGCCCTGACCTGCGTCCTTGTCTAAGGCAAGGACGTGGGTTTTAACAGCGCGTGTGACCGCCGGGTGCGTCGCTGCAGAGGTGCTCTTGGCTCGGTGGTGTCACACGCTCATCACAGGGAGCTTTTAAGTCCCTTAGAGCTGCTTCTTTCTGCATATATCAATGTGTAAGTGTGTGGGTAACTCCTCCCCGTGCTCCCCTGCGTTCCGTAGGGCAGTCAAGACCCATAGATGAAGCCGCAGAGGAGGCTGGGGACATGCATTTCCAAAGGATGCTGGGCTCCTGCCCTGAAATGCTTGCAGAGCCTTGTCTGCCCGCTGACTCTTTCACAGACTTTCCAGAAAAACTGTTTTCAGGAGGGCTTCACAGGTTTTCTCCATGCTGAAATGCTGCCTCCATCCCTGTTTCATAACAAAATACGGCTCTGAGTCCTGCCATGGGTCTGCTGAGCAGCACAGGGACGACACCGAAGCGCAGCAGGGTGACACACACAGCACATGATGACAGGAAAAGGCCCCTTACCTTTCTGAATCCAGCACGGCTGATGGCTTCGACCCAGGGAGAGAAAAATACAGTGTCATACTCCCGCTCGGAAGGGGAGAATTAGGGCAGGGAAGAACAAGGTGGAGGGGATATTTTTCCATGTCATCCTAAAAAGCATGTTTGTGGTCATTTAAGGGCTGCCTGGGGGCGGCTGTGCGGTGCCCCGCTGCCAGCCCGGCTCCGCGACGCTGACAGGAATACAAGGAGGATGCTCCTGCTTTGAGCTGCACTGAGCAAACAGGGCCTGGGATGAAGAGCTTGTTCTGCGGCTTCCATCAGGGAGGGGGAGTGGCAAACACCCCCACGGCTCCTTTCACCCCGGATTTACGCATTTCCCTCACTAACCCACCTTTTAATAGAGAAATCTTACATACGTGACTGTTCTCAGGGAGGTTTTGCTCAACATCTGGCTTTGGGGAATTAGCTCCGTCGGGGAGTTAGGCTGGTTGTTTCCCTGGCTTTAGCGATGGAGGGATGCCAGGGTGGGTTTGGAGGCTGTGGATAAGGAAGGAGAAAGAGAGAGGGTGCTGGAAAGAGAAGGGAGAGGTTTGGCTCTGTGCAGCTCCCAGATGTGCTCCAGGTGGGAGAAGGACGTGCAAGAGGGTGCTTGGAACAGTTGGAGCTGCTGGAAGGGTTGGAGATAGAGGAGATGCTGATTTTTCATTTTCCCCCAGCACCGCAGAGCCGACCTCCTGCCTCCAGGAGCGGGTTCGTCTTTACCTAAGACTAGACCCAAAGGCTAATTCAGATGGGCCAAGGCAAATTGCTGGAGCCATCCCAGGTGGTTTTGAGGCTGCAGATCACGACCGGTGAGCAAGCCATCCCCGGAGCTGTGCCCCAGCTTCACCTTGGCCTGCTTGCCTTTCTCCATAATTTATGACAGATGGCAATACAGCAGAAATATTTAAATGGTGGCTCTCTCTTCCCTTCTACCTTGTATTATCTATCTTATTTTCTGTTTCCATGTGTTATTCATAAAGCTTTTCATGTCAGCTTGTTTGCCAGCCAGCTGACGGGGAAGCCTGTGGAGGCAGGCAGGTTTGTTCTGCATAAAAGGCCATAAATAATCTGAAAACTGCCAAGCGGTAGCACATTTCAGGGACTTGTGCTTAATACTGGGAGGCTTCCTGCAGCAGCATCTTATATTTGCAGCCACCGGCAGCTAACTTTGGGGTCCCTTCCACTGCACCAGCTGATTTTGCCCTCTGTTAGTTCTCTCTGCAAATTAAAGGACAGGGAAGGTGATGTTCTAATAGCATCTTAGTATCTCTTCAATAGCCCCCCTGGAAGAAGTTCATTTCTGATCAGAGGCATCAGCATAAAACCCCCTTGGAGGGTGAATAGGCACTGTGCAGGGAGCGGTGAATTCCTTCTGCTGTCATCCAGCTGTACAGAGCACTTCTAAACAGGGAATAACACAAGCCCTTTGATCTACTGCTGAAAAAGTCCTGCAATTTAGCTCTTGACAAGAAAATCTAATTTGTTTTTAGCAGAGGAAAGCCATTATCCCACGGCAGGAGTGAGGTAGAAAAGCAGCTGGGAGGGGGTTGCTGAGAACAGTCCCCTTGGTGGGACCTGGACCACAACCAGGAGGGGCAAACTTTTAAGTCAGCTCTTCTTCAGAGCACTTGGGGCTGAAATGGAGAGGCCAGGCTGAGCGCTGGGGATCCCGGGGCAGCCGGCAGGATGTGGGATGTATAACCCACGGCTCCGCATCAGGCAGCTCCGGAGGGGCTGCAGAGGATGGAGCTTCCCACCCTCCCTCCCTGCCCTCCTCCAGTCCCGCTCTGACATGGGAAAGGGCTTCTGCAATTTATTCTCTTCTTCGTTTCTTTTTTTCTGTGAACTTATTCTTCATGCTTAAGAATAAAAATTCCGGCCCGCACCCTTCCAAGAGGGAAAAACTTCATGCAGAACACATCTACCCCCTCCCGAGCTCTCTGAGTAGAAATACATACATCTGAGATGCCATTTCTTCATCGGAGAAATATTACCTGGAGGGAAGATACATATCAGCAAGAGATTAAATATTGTACTTCCCCATCCAGCCCCCTCCCTTTTTGCTGCATTGCTGCATCCCTTGGGAGAGGAGAGGAGAGGTATGGTATGGTATGGTATGGTTTCTGTTGGGGTGAGGGGCAGTGTTGAATAGGCAGCCCTGGATGATCTGGATGGGGGAGAGGAGAGCATTATCCCAGGATCTGGCCCTGACGCAGCCGTGCTTCCGGAGGTGGAGTTCAGCCGGGCGCTGAGCACGAAGGATTTTACAACAAAGCTCGTTCTCTCCAAGCCCATTAACTAACCTGGCCTGTGGGTAAGAGCGAGCTGGAAATTCATGATTGCCTGAGCTCCAGAATAGTTTCGGGTTTCTTTTAAATCAAATTGTGAATGAGCGACTGCTCTAACTAGGAATACACAGAAGCTTCATTAGGAGGACAGCAGACTTTATTTTCTCTGGACAGCTATGTGATCAGGACTTTTGGAGGAGTCAGCTATCGCACCGTGCAGCAAACAGGGCTTTCTGCTAAATCCCTTAGTCTTTTTTCCTTTTGGCAACAACAAACAGAACTTCATTTTCTGGCAATTACCCTGAGCTGAGAGCAATAAATAACTCCTGCAGCAATGCTGAGAAGGGGGGATGGAGGAATAACAACACCCCATGTGCACCAACTCCTGAAAGCTTGCGAGAAAAGCAAGAGCAGAAGCTTGACACACCGAATAACCACAATTGCTGGCAGATTTATGGATCGCACCGTGATATACAGAGGATCTGAAGCTGGGCAGGGCATAACGTAATAAATCAGACAAAGCCAACAACCCACATGTTGCCTGTTTCCTCATAGCAGGTTGCTGTAGGCTTCTGTTAAAAATTAACAAAAAGAATTGAGGAATGGCTGCGCTCATTTGCGGTGTAAAGATAAGGCAATAGGAGAATTAATGTGCAAATTGAAATAGAGAAATAGAAGTTTCTTGCAAATGAGAACACCTGCTTCTGCTCAGGTAATTCAATGAGGATTTTACCCTTGAATCGCCACTGTATTAAGTGATCACAATTTAATGTGCACATTAAGTTATACAACTCTATATTTTAGGCCAAATCCTGTTTCTGGCTCCCCTTAGAAGGTGCTGAGCAAGGCTGGGGGGGCACAGCCCGCAGGGATGAGGGGCTCTGGGGCATTCGCCGCCTGAAGGGTGAAAGCTGCAGTTTGCAGGAACTTGTAGATTTAAAAAGATTTTTACGTGTCGAGGGCACACAGCCGCTCTCCTTCCGTCTTGCCAGAGCCAGACGAAGCTCTCGCTCTAAAGCAGGGGCTGTGCTGGAGCATCCAACAAATTTCTCCTCGTCTGCTCCCCCTGTTCCCAGGGGAGAGGTGCTCGGGGCAGGGGGGGTGAGCGGCCGGCCCCAGGGTGCCAACTGCTGCGGGGGGAGCAGGGCTGAGCACGCGGGGAGGTGGCTGGCTGTTCCAGTGGCACCAAGGTGCTGCAGCCAAGTCCACCTGAGAAGTGTCTGGGGGAAGAAAATTAACATCCAGAGCTGGCTTTTGCTAAGGAGCTGGTAGATAAAGCTATTAAAAGGCATAAATCCCCAGGGAACCTGCAAGTGAAGTGTAATAGAAAAACCCAGCTGCCTTTAAGAGAAGGGATGTTGAATTTAGTTATGTTTTCTGTATGTGAAAGCAGGCCATGATCAAGAGCAGAGCCGTATTCTCCGATATTCTCCAAACTGGAGAGCTGTCGTGGTCCTTCCCGTGAGCCGGCCCCCGGTTCCCACGCTCCCTGCCGTATGCTACAGCACAATGTTGATTAATTCCTTTTTTTCTTTATTTCTTTTTTTCTTGCAAGGTGTGACCTGAGCTGGCTTTGCAGCAGCAGTGTGAGTGTCTGCAGCGTGTCAATCCCCCAAGTCGCGCAATCTGCCGGCAATAATCTTTCATTAATAACTGCTGCGATGGGAACCTGAGCCCCAGTGGGGGCCGGGGGACCTGAAAATTAATCCTTCTGCTTTTTCCCTTCTCTCCTTTTGCCCAGAGCATCGTCAGATAAACAACATCAGGTCCCCAAAGGCAGCCGGCAGCCTCGCGGGGTCTCAGGAGGTGTCAGTGGTTATTGATAGCACCGGTGGCCCTTTTGCACCAGTGATTCCTCGCTGCTGGAACAGCCGCCCCACGTGCCCTGTGGCACCGGGGCATGGGAGGCAGCTGGGAGCCCAGCAAAGGTTCCTTTTGGCCGCGGCCATTCCAGCTGCAGGGAGAAGAATAAAACCAGATGGACCATGGGGAGAGCGAGCAGGGGAATGGCAGCCCTGGGGCTGCTCCGACCCAGGCAGGAGCTGCTCCCGCTGGAGACCCCGTCCTCTCCCGATGCCCCCCCCCCCCGGCACAGACCTTCCCGCCAGGTCTCTGAGCCCCTCGGCGGATGAGGATGGTGGAGGTGGGACTGTCACCGCCACCATGGTCCCCAACCCAGCGACAGGCGGGTGCTGTCACAACGAATGCCAGCGCAGCCGCTTGTTAGCTGGGTTGAAGAGGCAGCTGAATGCATTAGTGCTCCTTCTGCCTTCATCGCTCGGTAATTTCCTCTCCTGCCTCCCGCCGCGGTGTGCGTTAACGCTTGTTACGTTCCCCAAGCATCCCAGAAATGCCTGAGCCCATCTCTTTCACAGTAACGTAATTAGGACAAATGCTTTCTGCTTTTATAGCTGCCAAAGGACTCGGTAGCGATTATGATTCCTTACCAGGCTGATCCCAGCGGTCCCAGCCGAGAGCGCGGCTGCACGGTGCTGGGCACGGGGCAGGAGACGGTCCCTGCCCTCCGGCACTGAGAGTCTCGTTGGGAAAAACAGCAGGAAAATGGTAGGAGAGGAGAGGGTTGTGAAATGGGATGCCCCACGCGCTGCGCCTAGTCACGCTGTCCCACAGCAGGAGTGGGGACAGGGGCTCCGCAGCCACCGGTCATCAAATCCCCGCCGCGGCCATCCCCCCGACCTCGGAGCGCGCAGCGTGCCTTGCCACAGGGTCACCTCTTCTCTGTGCCGACGGGCCCCGGGGAGGAGGAAGCCCCTGGGAATTCCACAGGGTGAATGGTGGAGAGGTCCCTTTCCGGCTCCACGCACGCTGCGACACCCACCGAGAGCTGTGAAGTTCTCGGCTCAAAAGTGAAATTACAAAATAAATCCAGATTTCCTATTCAGAGAGTTAATCACTTGAGCTCATCCTCTTATCTCCAGTTCATAGGTGTGTGTGGGCACGCATCCATACATGCCTTCAAAGGAAAAATAATTATTGCAGAGATAAAGCTTTCATTATTTTTAATAGCATCAGGTCCACTCGTTGAGTTATTACAGTAATAAAAACTAATTAGATCCCTGGTGATACGTTCCCCCTGTGCACGCTGCCTGCCTACCTTATCGATTGTTATTATAAAACCACATAACTGTATATCAGATCATTGGTAATAACGGCTGAGCCTTTTCCACAGGCATATTAAACAACGCACATATTTCATGTAAATAACTGTTTACTCTTATTTAAAAACCTGAAGGGAAAAGCCCTGATTTAGTGGCTATTTGCGGGGGTTTGGCTGGGGATGAACCACCCCTGACGGGCTCTTCCCTCTTCTCCCCGTGGCGCTGGTGGTGCCCGGTTTGGGCTCAGCAACGCCGGAGCTGGCTGCAAACGCCTCTCGTCTTGCTAAAATGTCTGTGTCAAAAGCAAACAAATGAAAACACAGATTTTTGAACACGTCAAAACATTTTCGCTCACATTTTTGAAGTTTGACTGTAGTTTTCCATTCGATTTGTATTTTTCCACTTGCGAATGTTCTTTGGCGTGCCAGGGCTCTTCTAGAAAAACACTTCCACCCAAAGCAAAACAATTAATTTGAGGTTGAAAAAAAATGTTGGATTGATTCTCACCGTCTCCCCAAATGTCTCTAATTTTTTAAGCTTTTTTTTTTTTTCCCTTCACTTTCTAAAAAATATTTCCAGATTTGAGAGCACCAAAGGAAATCGATTCTTTCACCTAGCCCAATTTGTAACACGCGTTCCCTGCTGATAAAGGCAGGCATCGGTGCCTGCCAAGCACGACTGCTGAAAACCCACTAATTACCAGTGCCGGAATGGTAATCTCCAGCCATACAGGACTGTGTCATCTGATTGCAGCCCTGTGCCACCGGGAAGTTTGGCTGCCCCTTTTCCAGCGCTGTCGGATGGACGCGGCACCCGGGCCTGGGGAGAGGGCGCCTGATTCCAACACCCCCGACGCAAAAGCCAAAGCAAATTCACTGTTGCGATACGATGCAGGCCGGTTGCAGCGCGGAGGGAAAGGCGGTTAGTAACGCATTGCTTGCTTGAATACGTAACAACAGGCTTTAAACACTTCTGTATAGCTAATGCTAATGTAATTATTGTTTTTACTGTTATCTGTACGTATGCAGGCTATGTAGATATCTATCTCTCCCTATGAATGTGTAGAGGCTTTTCCAACCCGAAGCAGAATATAATTACCCCAATTAGACTTTGGCCACGACCCAGGTGAACCTTCCAGCACCGGCAAGAGCCGCGGCACCATCAGTTCTGGCTTTAAAACCCATTTTCATGGTGTCTTGCAAGCGAGTCTGTCTGAGGCTCACCGCAAACATGTGGGGCTGTGTGCAGGGCTGGCCTGCTTGGATTTATTTTTTATATATATGGGGTATAATTTTATATTTTATATTTTATATTTTATAATATTTTCTATTTATAATATTTTATATTTTGTATTTGATGTTTTCTGTTTTATATTTTATGTCTTGTATTTTATATTTTATATTTTGTATCTTGTATCTTATATCTTATATCTTAGAGTGCATACATCAAAGCACATCCCTTGCATGCCAGGGCTGGTCCGGGGTGCCGATGGGTTTAGTAAGAACTAAACTACTTTAATGAAATATAAAGAATAAAATAACAAAAAGAAAATAATGAAATATATGCAAAACCCTATCAAGCTCCCAGGATGACAATCACGTCACCAGCAGGCACTGAAGAAGTCCCAGACTGGGCTCAGCGACNCGATTTGTATTTTTCCACTTGCGAATGTTCTTTGGCGTGCCAGGGCTCTTCTAGAAAAACACTTCCACCCAAAGCAAAACAATTAATTTGAGGTTGAAAAAAAATGTTGGATTGATTCTCACCGTCTCCCCAAATGTCTCTAATTTTTTAAGCTTTTTTTTTTTTTCCCTTCACTTTCTAAAAAATATTTCCAGATTTGAGAGCACCAAAGGAAATCGATTCTTTCACCTAGCCCAATTTGTAACACGCGTTCCCTGCTGATAAAGGCAGGCATCGGTGCCTGCCAAGCACGACTGCTGAAAACCCACTAATTACCAGTGCCGGAATGGTAATCTCCAGCCATACAGGACTGTGTCATCTGATTGCAGCCCTGTGCCACCGGGAAGTTTGGCTGCCCCTTTTCCAGCGCTGTCGGATGGACGCGGCACCCGGGCCTGGGGAGAGGGCGCCTGATTCCAACACCCCCGACGCAAAAGCCAAAGCAAATTCACTGTTGCGATACGATGCAGGCCGGTTGCAGCGCGGAGGGAAAGGCGGTTAGTAACGCATTGCTTGCTTGAATACGTAACAACAGGCTTTAAACACTTCTGTATAGCTAATGCTAATGTAATTATTGTTTTTACTGTTATCTGTACGTATGCAGGCTATGTAGATATCTATCTCTCCCTATGAATGTGTAGAGGCTTTTCCAACCCGAAGCAGAATATAATTACCCCAATTAGACTTTGGCCACGACCCAGGTGAACCTTCCAGCACCGGCAAGAGCCGCGGCACCATCAGTTCTGGCTTTAAAACCCATTTTCATGGTGTCTTGCAAGCGAGTCTGTCTGAGGCTCACCGCAAACATGTGGGGCTGTGTGCAGGGCTGGCCTGCTTGGATTTATTTTTTATATATATGGGGTATAATTTTATATTTTATATTTTATATTTTATAATATTTTCTATTTATAATATTTTATATTTTGTATTTGATGTTTTCTGTTTTATATTTTATGTCTTGTATTTTATATTTTATATTTTGTATCTTGTATCTTATATCTTATATCTTAGAGTGCATACATCAAAGCACATCCCTTGCATGCCAGGGCTGGTCCGGGGTGCCGATGGGTTTAGTAAGAACTAAACTACTTTAATGAAATATAAAGAATAAAATAACAAAAAGAAAATAATGAAATATATGCAAAACCCTATCAAGCTCCCAGGATGACAATCATGTCACCAGCAGGCACTGAAGAAGTCCCAGACTGGGCTCAGCGACGGAAGGGAACTGGATTCAGGAACACACGGGTCGGGATCAAAGGCAGGTGAACAGACAGAGTCCTCCTCGGACGCCGGCCATTGAAGAAGAAAAGGAAGAGCCCCAGCACGAGCCAAAAGCCCCAGCAAGAGCACTGACCCTTTGATCCCTCGGCTTTTATCCTGAGCACGATGCAGACGGGATGGAATACACAGTTTGTCAGTTTTGGGTCACCTGTCCTGTCCGCTCTTCCCCACAGGTGGGACCCCTCTGCGCTTTTCCGCTTCCCACCCTCCAACGGGGCAAATCCCAAAGTTGGCTGGACTCGGTCGTTACAGCAATAAGGAGAAGCAGGAGCCTCTCTGCATACGGTGCCTCGGCATCAGCTGTAAACTTGGGTCTTACCGCTCTGAGAAAGAGCAGTTTTCTGCATAATAATGCTGCTAATTTCAGCAGTTAGAGGAGGCCTAGTTAGAAAGCAGAGTTACTGAACAAAATTGATCCTGTTTTGCCTCAAACCAGGACGAACAACGCGGGTTTACCCCTGTTGTTTGTGGCATTTGGTGGCGCCGGTGCGTGTCGCGCCGTTACTCTCCCGCTCGCAGGATGGAGCCAGGTCGGACCCTCCGTGCTGGGGGAACGTGGTGAGAAATGGGGGGTCCCGCAGAGCCCCGTGTCTCTGCCCTGCGCCAGGATAAGAAACGAGCAGCATTGCTGGGGTTTCTCTCAGATTTATCTCGTGAGGAGCGTGGGGTGGCGCTGGGGGGTCCCGGTCCCGCTCAGCCGCGGCGGTTTCCCTTGGGCTGCCGGCTCCCGTCCCGCGCCACCCACCCGGAGCCCACGGCACCCGTCACCTCCGCTGCGGCCACCGAACCTCCAGTATCAGACAGGGCTTTTCCTTCAGCTCCGTGTCCAGTTTGGGGGTTACTGTGGGTTTTGCAGCCGGGCCAGCCCCGCCAGCAGCAACACCTGGCAGGTTTTTCCACTCCCGTGTCTGGAGGGGGGCATGAAAAAATCTGAAAACCCTGTTTTAATGAGAAGCTGCTTCTTTCTGCTGGAGAAAGCTGGGACTTTAATTATCCCATAGCATTACGCTGACAAGCCACCCAGCCTCAGCAGATCTGGGTGATAATTAGACCTGTTGGCTCTCCAGCGGAGGAGAACAGTAATTTTCAAGTGCAATGCTTCTGTGCATCCTCTAAGGCAAGCACAATCATTCAGAAATTGAAAGTTTGACAGGATGCCAGTTTTAATACACCCATTGAAATGTTTTCTTGTCAACAGCGGTACAGCCACATGTCCATCATGCGAAATTTCCTTTAGAAACTTTTTTGGCAGTGAAGAAGCAGCGAGGAATTACCTCTCTTTGTTGGATTTGCTTGGGGGGGGGGGGGGGGGGGTNGGGGGGGGGGGTCTGCTTTTGGGTTTGGATTTTTTTTTTTATTTTTATTTTTTTTAAATGTGGATTTCCCTAAAAAAGGGCATCGAGCAGAAAAGAGGGAAGATTCTGAATCGCTCCTGTGTCGATGTCCTCATTACGGCTAGTGAGCTTTGGAGTCCTCCCTTCGGGGAGGATGGGCTGGGAGGCAGAGCCTGTTTTTG
>VZSF01004178.1:562416-612068 GCA_013398295.1 Chionis minor
GGACGGGATTTTGGCACGTCTCAGGCTTCTGCCGCCTCCGCAGCCCGGCGCTGCCGCTGGCTCTCCCGGCTCGGCAAAGTGGCCACCCACTTTTCCCGCACTCGCGGACTTCGGTGGCATTTGGGTGCACACGGACGGGCTCTGCTGAGCCGGGCTCCGAAGCACTTTGGCAGCGGCATTCCCTTTTGCTTCCACGAGACGCGGATTCGCTGAGCCTGTGGCACGGCGCTCCGAACGCGGAAAGGGGCTCTAAGGTGGACGTAAGTGACATTTGTGGTCGGTGACCAGCCCCTTTAGCGGCGCCGAGAGCCAGGCGCGGAGCAGTGCCCGTTCCCCAGCGGTAGCAGAGCAGCTGCCTTCACGTTTTAATCTCCATCTCCACAAAACACAGAGTTTTCAAGCCAGCCCTGTCCTGCCCAAAGCCCCTGCGGGCAAAGGCAGCCCACCAGCATCCTTACAGGACGGCCCAAAGGGCTGGGATTTGGGTGTCGAGGAGGGTCCTTCGGTTACAGGAGCAATTTGGGGGAGCCCGGCACACGCTGAATTTCTTTTCAGAATGAAAGACCACAAGCTGGGGGGGGGAGTAGGGGAATTTTCCCTTTTCAAAAGGGACTTTGGTCCAAAAACCCCTCCACAGCGTTTTGTGGGCAGATATCTGCGAGCGCTGAGCCTGCTGCTAATTGATGTCATGGGGCATTAGGCGCTGCTGGAGAGCGCGCTAGGAAAGCTGCCGGGAGTTTAGGTGCTTAAAGATCTTTACAAGATAAACGTTATGATTTATGGAACACCGAAACACAGAGGAAGGGACTTAAAGAGCTTGTCTGGGCTCCGCTGAGGTAGAAATCTTCTCTCATGTCTACTCGAAGTCTCCCTTGCTGCAGTTTAACCTGACGGCTGCTTGTGTTACCTAAAACGGCCACAGAGAACAGTGAATTCATTCCTTTTCTCTTCCCAGCTCCCGGCCATGACAGTCCCCGGGTCGGTGCTCCCTCAACCCTGTGGCCGTCTGGAAAGCAAAACCCTTGGGATTTCTGGAAGTATATAAATCCTCTCGCTGTGGAAAACGGCCAATAAGGGCCACATGGGCGTTTGAAATCACGCCAGCGCTCTGCAGGTCCCCGGGCTTTACCGGGGGTCTTCTGAGCATCGGCTTCAAGCGGAAGCCCAGGTCATCCTCTGACTCCCTCTTACCCCTTTGGGATGTCGTTCCCTCGGGAAGGGCTGCCCTAGCAGGGTTGGGATCCATCTCTTGCTCTACATTTCTGCATGAGCCACACGACAACGTCCCCATCGCTCGGTTGAACCCACCAGACGCCTTTGAAGTGCTTTTAAAGCGGTGGGCATCGGCGCTGGAAAAGCGGGCACGGATCTAGGAACAGCGGAGCCGCTTCGCTGTGACTTGTGGGTGGATTGGGGATACTCCGCTCTGGGAAATCCCTCTCAGGAGGGGATAAGGGCATCGATTTCACACCCATCGGCTTGATTTTCTCTGCAGAGTTATCCTAATTGCGTCTGTCTTCTCTGGCAGGATTCCATTTCTTTCACTGCTCCCATGTTTCAGTGGCCGGCCAAGCCCCCCGCGCTGGCTCCGCTGGCAGTGTCCTGCTCCCTGGTGCGGCACCGAAGGAGCGCCAGCGCTGGGATCACAGAGGATGCCCGGAGCCAGCTGCCCGCCCGTACCTGTCGCTTGTTGTACAGGGGGAAATTAAAGCTTTGATGCATTTCTTTCTTCTTCTGCCAGAAACAGCAGCAAAACAGCATTATTGCAAAGTCGGCTCCTGAAGGAGGAAGAGGTTTAATCGCTTAACGTGCAAAAATATCCTCCCCGACCCACCAGCTGTGCCTGGATGGCCGTTCTGCAAAACACCCCTCCCGTCGCTGGGAAGATGGGGGGAAAGGCTGGATTTGCACGGGGTGGGAGAAACGGGCGACGTGAGGCCACCGATCTCCTTGTACTGCGTTTCGGTGTGACACCAGCTGCCTCGCAAGTGTGTCATCAGGATTAATTTATATTTACACAAAGCCCGACAATCCCAGGTGATAAAGCAGCAGGTGACTGCAAAGAAATGATTTGAAGACAAAAAAATCGCTGCTCAGTTTTTATAAGCAACATTTCCCTGTATTGCCCGGGGACTTAGAGCCTGGTGAGCAGCAGGTGATGTCTGTAGTTACCTCCCCCAAAACAGTTTCCCCCCTAACTCTTCATCAAAGCCAGCTCCTACCGATGGTCCCAACCCCGTCGCTGCCTGCCGCTCCCCCAGGACGTGTTGCGGAAGTGTAAGATGCCGAATCGCATTTGGGGTAATTCTTTCCCAACCAAAGCAATTCCTACAAAACAGGAATTATGCAAATGCATTCACTCCCCAGACAAAGACCTGCCCAAGTAATTAAGAACAAGAAAAGGGAAAAGTAATTTGAAAAGAGGCTATTTAATTGCCCACATCATTTTTTTCTTCTTCTTTAATTTAAGGCAGTGAAAGAAGGAAGCCTGGAAGAGCTGGATGACTGAAGAGGGTGCTGGGGTGATGCTCAGCGATTCAGCCCTGCCCAGATTGCTCCAGCAGCGACAGCCACGGTTGGGAATGTTTGGGGAATGCCAGGCTGCGCTCCCATGCCTTACTTGCTTGCTGTTCCTTGGAGATCCTGCATTCCTGAGGCAGAGCCACGGTTCATCCAGTTCTTCACCCCTGCAGCAGATTTGCTCATTATTTGTTATGTATCTGGTTTTAAAGTTTCATTCAGGAAATCAGAAAAAAATTCCTTAAGATTCATGTACTTCATAGTTAGACAATATAGTGTCTCTACAGCCCTGGGTTTCCACAAGGGTGATACTCAGCCTTTATTCATTTTAATGGGGATGCAGGCGCTTGGGCAGTAAATGTGAACTCTCCAGCAATAATATTTCTTTCCTTAGCTACAGTTCATGCACTTTGTAAGAGTAATTCACATACGGTAAGGGGTACGCGGTCTACAGGGCAGAAATCAACAATTTGACAGCTTCTGCCATCCTATTCCCAAAGCCTGGTCTCCTCTGTGAAACTCTTTGTCATCTCTAAATGACAAGCGCTAGATAAGCAGTGGGCACTGCTGTTACGGAGCTGCAGGCTGTTTGTCCAAGCTATCTGTTGAATGCTTATAAATAGCAAAGGCATTTGCATAAATAATGCATGTGCACGCACGAAGATGTACCGGGAGGAGGAAAAAGAAGATGGCTGTTTCCACAGGGAGTGTGGCACCCGCCGTGCCACCCCTGCCCCTCCGGCAGGCGCCCCTCGCAGCCGGCTGGCACCCGAGGGCTCATCCCCGGCACCGCGGGAAGCGCTCGCTGGGACATGGCTGGGCTGTGCTGGGGACGACGGCTGCTCCCTGCTGTGCCCACAAGCACTTCCCAATTTCCCTGTTTCCCCTGGGAACATCCCAGCGGCGCTTCTCCTCTTAGCCCTGGTGCAGAGGCTCAGCTTCGGCTCCTCTATTAATCCCAGGGGGTTTTTTGCACCTTTAACGAGTAGGGACATAGGTGAGTTAATTGAATAAGGCTTCACATAAGCTTCCTGTCTGGATAATACTTCTTAATTTCGCTCTCCTTGCTCGGGAGCCAGTAACATCGCTTTGGGGGGTCTGTGCCCCGCTGGGGGCCGGCAGCTCGGCGGCTGGACACACAGCACACACCTCGGTGGCAGCACGGGTTTTGCTCCTGGTGTAGAGGGACGCAGGGGACCCCCCCGTGCCCTGTCGTATCCATCTGCCTCTGTTTATAATCGTGATCAATGGTGTTTTCTCTCGTCACCCTGCTCCTGGCAGGACCCATGTAGGAGAACACCGGAGTCTTCATAAATCTTGGTTACTGTCCTCGCCAGCCAGTGCTGCAAAGGGAACTTCTGCCACGGCCCAAAGCCGGAATTGGGAAGAGCCACCTCGGCCAAGTCCCCAGAGGGACAGTCACCCCGGCCGGTGACCCCAGGGGTGGGTGACCCCAGCAGTGGGGCAGAGCTGACAGCCTGTGTGCCCCACACATGTCCTCTAGTCCCGAGGGAATCCTGCTCCTTGGGCACAGGTAAATAGATAGGAACCAAGATAGCCCATTAGGGTGTCCCATTTGCTCTTTCTCAGCTGGGAAATTTGGGATTTGTTTTCTTCATCAAAGCACTTCTCCACCTCGGTGCTTGCAGAGGCGCTTTCAAACCCACCGTGCCGGCTCCGCAGCTCCTGCAGCTCCTGCCGCTCCTGCAGCGCGCTCCTTCCCCTGCTGCAGTTTCACACGCTCTGCTGCAACCCAGGAGCATTGCAGCACTGGCAGTTGGAGCCCCCCAGCCCACTGACTCCCAACCTTCCTTCCCCGGGAGCCCATGTAGCCCCCTCTGCAGCCCCCCCTCTGCCCCAGCTCCAGCACTCACAGCTTCCAGGTGGGGCATCGTCCTTCTAACTGGTTTTCCAGTACGGAGCTGAAACGCAGGCGAGGGGAGGGAGATGGAGATGCTGTTGGGAGGAAAGCGCAGCACCGTGGGCACGACCGCACCAACCTCCCTCTCCTCATGTGCCCCATCGCTGTTGCAGACCCCGGCACTGCAGCGAGGCCACGCTCAGACCCTGCCGGGAAGAGCTGCGGGTGCCTCTGCGCCCCCGTCCCTGAGTAACCCAGCCATGGGTGCCGGCACGGGCAGCCGGGACGGGCTTGCCCGAGGGGAAAAGTGTGGAGATGGCCTTTGGCAAAAGGGCTGGACCTGGGGCTCGGCAGAGGCGGCTTTGCTTTCTGCAGGTGCCCTTGGCTCTTCGCAGCATTGCTGGAGAGGTTTCCCAGGTGTGGTGGTCCCAAGTCACCCGTGAGCATCCCTGCCCTCTGCAAGCCCAGCATCCCCAGGCCAGGAACGTTTCAGGGTGTCAGGAGAACAGCGTTCTCCGGAGAAACCTCGCTGGGTTGTTTTCCATCCTTCTGTTCCCCACTTCTCTCATTTCCATTTATGTCACCTGCCGCGTTCACGGCTCCTGCTGCAATTTTACGGCTGCTGCCCCAGCCGGGGAGTCCCTCCACGCACCTCTGTGGGGCTGAGCAGAGGAGCCGGAGGTGACAACATGGCAAACATGGGAGGAGGCCACCTGGAGCTGTGAGCGGGAGCATCCTGAGCGCCCCACGGGGAGCCCGGCTGGCCGTGCCCTCGTCCTGCCTGCCCTCCTCCCACGGCAATGAGGGAGGGTTTCAGAGTGTGTTTTATGGCAGCTACTAAAAGTAAATGTGCCGTTTCCCTCCCCGGGAAACAGAACATAAAAAATGAGCTGAATAACAGTGCTTTCCATTTCCATCTTCTATGGGGGCAGTGGGGATGAATTATTCAACAGGCTCATGGCGATGAGGAGCCAGGCACCGCAGGGACATGAAGCATGAACAGACGATGGCAGAAGAGGACAGGACTCCCAGTGTCCCCTGGTGTGGTGGGTTGTGCCCCATCCCTTTGGGTCGTGCTCGCACCCAGCGCAACCGCGAGCGCTGGAGGGGGCTGCACAGCCCCAGCCATGTCTGTGAGCCCGGGCTCGGCTGCCCACCCTCAGCAGCGTCTTGGCTCCTCCATCCCTGCCCAAAGCCATCTGCTAAAACCACAGCAGCACAGAAATAGCAGGCGGGTTTGGGCTGCCCCTGCCCATCGCAGAATCACAGAATGGTTGAGGTTGGAAGGAAAAAAAGCAGGTGACAAGAGAAGCGGTACGGCAGCTGGGAGCGCATGCTGGCAGGCGCAGAAGCAAAGGTCTCTGGAAAAACTTTGCATATCTAATTGGTCTCAGTTCAGAGTCCGGCCAGCCAGTCATCAAAAGGCTCTGCAGTTTGGCTTTTTAATGAGAGATTTTCATATATTAACACTTCATTAAGTCTGCAGCCAAGTCATTTTTAGGGTAATTTAAAATGCACGTGCCACGTGGCCCTGACTCTCGCCTGGCTCCTTACGATAATCATTGGTGCAGCCCCAGGTAACCGGCTCTGCCCCCCCCAGCCCTGGAGAGCTGGAGCAGAGCCCCGGTGACGGGGAGGGCGGATGGGAGCACGAGGAGAAGCAGATGAGGACGTAGACAAGAGCTCGGCGGGTTTATCTCCTGGTTGGTGACCCCAGGTGTCATCGCTCCATGTCCCCATCGATGCTGGGGGCTGCTCGTGCACAGCCGGAGCTCTGGGAAAATCCCTGCCTCCCCACAAAGGCTCTTTCAGACATTCCTGAGTCGGAGCTGTGGGTTAAAGGGCGCCGGGAACCAGGCGAAGGACAAGCTGAGGGCTTCACCGTGAGCATCGCACGGGACCCCTCAGCTCCTGCATCGCAGCGGTGAGGGGAGCAGCGCCCCAGCTGCTTTCCCTGCTGCCAGTAGCTGGCTCGTTCCAAAAAATTCATGAGATGTTTTTAATTAGGATTTTCATATTTTAAAATAAATCCCCCGAAAGCTAAAACTTCTTCAGAAAACAACCATCTGCCATGCTAAAATAATACAAGCTACAGTAAAAACAAGCCGCGGAAAACTCCCTGAGTAATGACTGCGTGCACAGTAAAGTACAAGCAGGAAAGCAGATGACTGGTTTCTCCCAGCTGTGATTTACTACTACTCTTTTTATAAATTTAATATAACTGTATGTTAGCCCTTCAGCCTAAAGATGGAGCAATAAGGGTGTGTACAGGCAGGGGCATGCTGCGTCCGAGAATTACTCTGAGGAAATATTGCTCCATTTGCCCTTTTAAACAGTCATTTCAGCTTATTACTGAACACATCGCTGTGGCTTCTTAGAAATCCTTCACCTATGCAGCAATCCTTGGCCTCTCTCTCCCATTAAAGGATCTCGGTGCACATCAGCAGCGTTATTAAATTAAGCCTCTAAAAATTGGAGGGGCGTGTTTGCACCTTTCAGGGAGGAATAAGGTTAGCAGAAGGTTAAGTGGCAGCGGCAGCGAGAGGGCACCAGCGGTGAGCCCTGTGCTCCGCTCAAACCCCCGGGCAGCTCAAGGAGCATCATCTAACGCTTCTTAGGTCCCCAAAAATCTCCTGTGTCCCTTCTGTCCCAGGGACTGGGGAGTCCTGCCATCTTATCTGAGTAGCTCCGGGGAACCTGATGTTTCCCCCATGGCTGCCTCGTCACTGCAGCTTTTTCTTGAAAAAAGGAACGGTGACAAAACCCACTGTAATATTTCCATCCCCTGCCCTCTCCTGCTGCCTCAGCTCCCAACACGCGTGGCACCGTCGTGGTAAGAAATGTAATTTAGGTGATGGATGGGCTCTGTTCGATTCCCGTAATATCCTCATGAAAATTTTAAACAGCGCAGATCACCTTTCTATACATAGCTGCCTGGTCTGGGCACTGCACGGGCTGCGGGGAAGCAGCCGGAAGGGCTGGTGGGGTTGTCCGTACAGGAGTGAAACCAGTCTGTCCTGTGAGAAAATGGAAGGCAAGGCGCTGGGCTGAGCTGGGGCAGGGCACTCATGCATTTTCAGGGGGAGGACACCGTCCTGGAGACTGGCGGTGCCGAGCACGGAGCCCCGGCCCGGCTGCCCGTCGGTGCTGGTGTTTGAGGTGAGCTGGGTTTTCCTGACGCTGCAAGTTGGCTACGGGAGGCAAATCTGGCATTAAGCGGCTTTGCAGTGTTAGCGAGGCTAATGCTTTCCTGGGCTGGGAGCGTTTTATTCCAATACTGCAAAGAAGGTATAATACCTTTTCACAGAGGTAATTCCGTCGACCCCGACCCCGATGCGGGTCGGTATCAATAATAACTTCCTACCACGTGCCGAGTCTGAGCATACCCTTCCTGAGCCCTTGCGGATGCCCGGAGACGTGCGGCCAGGCAGGGTTTATGACACCAGTATCCAGCCCTGCGCTCCCCCCGACCGCAGCGCTGCCGTGGCCGTCCCAGGAGAGCCTCGAGGCCGCGGGGAGGGATGGGAGCTGTCGATATTTCTTCGGCTCCTGCTCCTCCGCTGCCCGCCGCACCGGGAAACGGAGAGACCCGTCCCCTTCTGGGGACTCATACTGTGACCGTGCACAAATGCACACACGAACTGTATTTTGGCCTCTGCTTCCCCTGACCGGCAATTTCTACCCACTGCTGCGAAGCTGATGGCACTGAGTGGCTCTAAATAGGTTTCTCCCCAGGACGCCTGTTTGGCTAGTCAAGGTCTCCGTCTGAAAGGCGAGCCATCCTTCCCAGGTCATTCTCAGCCATTTGCCAGCTGCAGAGAAGAAACAGGCAGGAAATTAGTCAGCAGCGTATTGGGAATAGATTTAGTGGGAAGAGAAAGGGAGAGCGATGCAATCCGTTCCTCGCGCAGCTGAGGCCGTTGCAGGAGGCGTTCGCTGGGCTCAGCCTGAGCAGAGACAGGCTCCCCAGCGCAGAGCATTTGACAGGTACTAAAAGAAGAGTCAAATCCCTTTGATTTTTAAATGTCTGGGTCTTGATCCCACGCCGCTGTCTGCACTGCCTGGGAGAAGCCACCTGCGCCGAGTGATCTTCATTTACATGTTGTGACAGTGATTTATTCTCCACGAAAGCCGCCTCTGCCTCCTCTCCCCTCTGTCTCAGCCGTGCCCTGGTTCCTCTGCCAAAGCCCTGCCACCCTCCTGGGCCTCCTCTGCAGTGAGGAAGCGAGCAGTGCTGGCCCATCTTTACAAAAATCCTTGGGATTTATGGCCTGATGGCATCAGCAGGTCCGTCGTTTCCCCACCAGTGGTGTGTGCTGCATCAGTAGCCTGGGATGGGAAGAGCAGAGCGGTGGAGTCACTGTTTCTCCCCAGCAGAACCAAGACATATTCGGACCCTTCCCCATCCCCAGGGGCTGAAGGGCACCGGCTCCCGGGCTGGTTTTCCATGTGCTCCCAGCCTCCAGGCTGTGCTGCAGGCTGGATGCGTGCGCGGGGAGGGACACACGGCTGCCCGGACAGCACCTCCATCACCTCGTCTTGGCCACCACCAGCCCAAGCCCTGGTGATGCCGGGGGCGCAGCCAGCACACGGGAAAGATGCCGGCTCAGCGAGGAGGAGGAAGGCAGGGAGGCAGAAGGAGGGAGGCTGTACATGAAATATCTCGACATTTTGCTGAAGGCCCATAAGGAACAGCCGAGCCCAGGTTGCCGGTGAGCAACCAGCGTGCTTCGGGGAATGACCGGGTCCCCCTGCGGGTGAATGACTGGAGCCTCTGGAATCAGCTGAAGGTTCGATTCCTGGTGCATTACTGATGAGCCTCCCTGGAAGAGCTGGAACTGCTTCCTTGGCTCCGTGTCTGGGCACTGCAGTGTAGAAATGATTGAGTACCTCAATGTCCAACCTGCGAGAGAATAACTCTCTTTTAGTTCCGACTCTAAAGAGACTTAATAACTAACTTAATAACTAACAGAGGAGGTGCCCAGCCTGCCCTGCCCCTCTGCGCTGTCAAACCTCCCCGTCCTGTTCTGCCGTGTCTCGGTGCCCGGTGACAGCCCACTGTTTCTTGATTACATGGTTGTTGCTAGAGAACAGTTTTACTTGTGCGTGGATGCTGCGATGGTGGCACGGCTCACACATGGCTAGGGGTTGCCCTTCTCCAGAGAATTTATGTTTTAAGCAGGCAAGACAAAGCAAGAGGGGAAACTGAGGCACAGAGCTATGACAAGGGTAACCTAAAGCAGCAGCAGTGCTCATTTAGCATCCAAAGCCAATGTTCTTCCCAGGAGCCAGCGTGACCTTCAGGGACTCAAGAGGTATCCCGTTATCAAGAGGTAACGGGCACAAACTTGAATATAGGAAGTTCCATCTCAACATGAGGAGGAACTTCTTTCCTTTGAGGGTGGCAGAGCACTGGCACAGGCTGCCCAGAGAGGTGGTGGAGTCTCCCACTCTGGAGACATTCCCAACCCGCCTGGACGCCATCCTGTGCCCCCTGCTGTGGGTGAACCTGCTCTGGCAGGGGGGTTGGACCAGATGATCTCCAGAGGTCCCTGCCAACCCTTAACGTTCTGTGATTCTGTGACTCCATGACTGTGACTCTCCCTGCCTTGCTCTTCGCCTTTGCACCTGGGTGCAGGAGGGGATGCTCTGCTCCCCACCCGGCTGACAGGCAGAAGGAACATCCCTTCCCGTGCGGAGCGCGGCATCACCGCCCGCGGCAGCTCTGCTGAACATTTAGACCCCAAACTTTCCTCCTGAGTTGGTAAATCTCCTGCTCCCACTGCCCATAATCTCCCTGCCGATTACTCCAGCCCGGCGCCGGAGCGGGCTTATGCAGACGGTTTCTGCTGCCCTGCACATTTAATCAGATTGTTTTGACCGGATTTGCTCTTTAAAGCCCCGGAACTTCAGTGGGGCTTTTTTACGTTGAACCTCTCCCCATGCACACACTGAATTGTTTCTGGCCAACTGAAAACCTTCTGCGACATAAAGTAATTTTCTGTTAGAGAAGCTTTTGCAGCAGAAAGCAGGGCTCATCGGTAAAATTAAGCCAATGGGATTGTAGCTATTGATTTTTTCCTACTTCTACCGCTATTAGGCTGCCTAGAAAACATCACTGTAGCAAATGATAGTCACTTTGGGGCAGCCTTGTAATTGCGGGAGCTCAGCAGACAGTTTACCTGCATGCAGCCTCCTTCTCCTACCAGCAAATTTCTCAAAAAATTGAAAGAAACTGTTTAAAATCTGTGTACAGATGCCACAAAAGGGCCCGCTAGCCGTGCACAGGGCTGCGCTCTGCTCGACGCCGTACAGGCGAGAAGGACGACGCATCCCCTTCCTTATGGCTTTCAAAGAAGAGGCTGACAAACACGGCCAGCCCGGGGAGTTGGGAATCTAATCCCGGGGTCACACCTGCATGGCCAGGACGAAATGCAAGTGGGGTGCAGACAGACAGGGCTGAGCTTGCCTAAACCTGGAGGGCCCTGGGCTCGGACGCAGGATCAGCTGGGATGGGCTCCATAAACTGCCGGCGTCCGCTCTCCCATGGGACCTGCTCGGGAACATGCTCCGTGACCCCCCCAGGGAATGCCAAATGGGCCAAGGCACACGGAGAGAGGGCACAAATGCACAAATTAACTGCGCTCTGTCACATCTGCTGGCAGCTGAAGTGCTCCGACGGGCAAAACCGTGCACCTTGATCTCTGCTCCGAACCACCTGGTCCTGCTGGGAAGCAGCTCTTGCCCGCTGGCGCTGAAAGCCCAGAAGGCTTTGGCTTCAAAAATGTGCTCTCCGCCGGGTTTCATTAGTTCTTCCTACGTGCTCCTCAGTGGTGGCACGTGCGGCAGCACCGCGGCAGCTTGGCCGGTGCTGCCGTTCCCTCTGCCGGCGGCTCGCGCCACACCAGCCCTGGCACTCCGGTGAGTCGAGGCGTTGGGAGCAGGGACCATTGGAAGGAACGGAAGGAACAGTGACATCCCAAAACAGCAGCTCCCTCCTGTAGCATTCCTCACAGCAAAGCCATGAGCTCTGCCCTGCCTGAGCGTTTGGCATGGGACATCCCACCAGCGCGGGATGCCCCAGCAGCGTGGGATGCTGCCCTGAACTAACGGGGCTCTTGGAGCGGGACGGTGCTGCCAAGTCGGAGCTGGGCTGCCGTGACCTCCTTCAGAACCCCCCTGGTAAACAGATGGGAGCAAAATTATCTTGGCAGCGTAGAATGGTTTAAAGACACCGCACTCAAATTCTGCCTCCAGCCCAAAGAGGTGACTACAGCAAGTGACAGAGCTGCCAGGATTTGAAGTCGGTGCAGGATAACTGACGACAGAGTAAGCCCCAGAAATCCTGCACCCCGAGAACCAGGTTTCTCAGGGTCCCCCACCCAGTGCTGGGATGTCTTGCAGCATCCCAGACCCTCCTCCGCCCCCCCTCATCGGCACGACAGCCGCCTCGCCGGGATCAGACCCCTTCCAGCATCTGCTGAGGCTCAGCCTCGGGTAGCTAATTAGCTCTACAGCGAGCCGGCATTAGGAGGCCCAATCAACATTATTTCATTTATAAACAGGAAACAGCTGTCCCCTTCTTTGCATACAGAGCTAATTTAAAAATGCATTAACCCCTCCCTGCAAGGCTGCCTGGGGAGGGGGGCTGCATGTGACCTGTTGTGGGGCTGCGTTAGGCTCATACCTGTTGAGCGACTCCCAGAATTTTCCTGTTTTGGTGCAGGATGTCACTGCCTGGCACCATACGGGCTGTGGTGGGATGCGCAATGGGAGTGCAGCCGTCGGAGACCACCAGCAGGAGGGCTGGGAAGGTCAGCAGGGGGTTCTGCGGAGATCCAGGGGCCGGGGTGAGAATTTGAGCTCGCATCAGCCAGGGGAAGGACCCTGCCGAGCTGCCTGGAAGACAAAGCAGATGCACCCACCCAGAGTGGCTGGTTTGCAGGGACCAGCTGGGTCTCGAGGCGGGGGGCGCTCAGCCGGCTTTTCTCTCCTTATGTTCAGTTTGTTACAAAGCCAGAGAGGAACCTTAAACCTTCACCACTCTGTATCCTCAAAGGGGGGTTACAAAGCGGAGGGCATTTTCAGGGCGGCTGTTTCTAGCCCTTAGAAACATCTCCAGTAGCAGTTTAGAGAGACCCTTTGGGTAGGAATGATCCCGGGTGAGGGCACTGGCTTCCTGGGAAAGACGGATAATGAATTTTGCAGCTGGGTCAGAGGAGAAGTGACCGACCCTGCGCTGAAGCTGTCCCGGAGTTAACTTCAATGGACCCCGCGCAGCCGAGAGAGCAGCGGCAGAGGCAGGGCACGGGCTGCCGTGGGCCATCCATCACTGTCTCCTGCAATTTGTCCTACGTCTTGGAGCTGTCGCAGCCCTCATCGGCTCCCGCAGCTCACCAGCCCACGTGCTGCTGGTGCTTGCCAAGCAGAAAGGACATCAGGAATAAGCCTTCCATCACTTTCCAGGGCACATTACGGATGCCCCAGACGGGCAGAGATCCAGGTTTTCTCTGCACACCTTGGCATCAGGGCTGATTTTGCCTTAGTTTGGGATCTGCCGCCCACACAGACAGAAATCCTGTGGTGCTTTGCCCTGCACTGAGACCTCCCGCTGGAGGGAGGGAGGGAGCCAGTGGGATGCAAAGTGTTTTGAGCATCCGGGGAGCTGCCTGGATGGAAACCTCGCGACCAGGCGCCAGCTGGAGAAGGCTGGGGCTGCTCAGACATCCAACTCTGGAGAGCCTGCGCCTCCCGGATGACAGGGAAGGTGAGATGTGCAGAGGAGGTGGCTGGAGGGTGGCATTTTGCCTCCTAAAAGGAAGGAAATTGATTGTTGTCACGCTGCAGCCCAGCTGGAATCTTCACCAGCCTCCTCAGTGCCTGATTTTTCCACGCCCCATGCTTACAGCAGGCAGAAATTGGCTTCACCGTACAGTTTAGCCCCACCACACTCAGTGGCTGCTCTGGTTTAAGGAACCCTAAGCCTTACAGTGAGCTGCATAATTGGATATTAGGAAAAATGTCTTTACGGAAAGGGTTCTCAAGCATTGGAACAGGCTGCCCAGGGAGGTGGTGGAATCGCCGTCCCTGGAGGTATTTAAAAGCCGGGCAGACGTGGTGCTGAGGGACATGGGTTAGGGGTGCTTTTGGCAGTGTAGGTTTATGGTTGGACTCAATCTTGAAGGTCTCTTCCAACCCAAGTGAATAGGGCTCCTGGGCCGCCCTTCTGGGCTGGGAGCGGGTTTCCTCTCTGCCTTGCCGGAGCCAGCTGGGATCCAGTAGAGCTGCCGGGGCACGCGCTGCTGGGATGCTGGGCACGAGGCGCCGCGGAGCCGAGGGATGCGGCGAGCGCCGGGACGAGCCCCGTGCAGAGCCTGGCCCAGGCACAGCGCAGCCTGGGAGCCGTGTGCCGTGAACCGCTCCGGGTGGGAGCCGTGGGCACGCAGGGCGGCTGCCTTCCAGGAACAGGCAAGACGGAGTCTGGATCCCGCTCAGGGAACTTCGGCAGCTCACCGGTGCCGCGATTAACATTCAGGAGCTCAGGCAGCAGTATGAAGGGTGGGTTATTCCTAATGGATAAATACCATCTGTGCCCTCAGAGCGCCGCCCGGCACCTCACAGAGGTTGTGGCACCTGCTCGGAGGAGCTCACAGTGTGGGGGATGCACTTAAAATCCTGCCCCGCCATCCCCAGGTCAGCTCAGAGGTGGGGACGGGTGCTGCCGTGCTGGGGAGGAACCAGCTGGATAAAGGCAAGAAACGGGGAGTGAATGGAGGGGATGGAGGGAGCTGGGAGCCCATCAGCCCCTGGAGGTGCCAGCACCAGGTCTGGGTGCTGGATCCTGCTGGGCACTGGTTGCTCCTTCCTCATTGGCATCGCAGGGGCTGCTTGGGCTTAGCTGGAAGGTTTTGGCGTCAGTGCCCAGACTGAGAAAGTTCATTTTTACATCCCACTTGAGGTAGTCTCCTAGTTTCACAAAAGGACTTTTTGGGAAAAAGAAAAAAAATTATATATATATAGGGAATATTGGACAGGACAATTTTTTCCACCTCTTTCCCATTTATCACCCTTAAGAAGATTAAAGCTTGTGGTCTCCTTAGCCTACATTCACGTGCCAGGATGTCGGGTTTTTTGTGTTTTGGTTTTTTTTTTTCCCCCTTCCTGTAACCTAGTTACATTCTACATTCCCATAAACATATTCTGGCCTCCAGGAATTCAAGCTGCAGTGAGTGGCAAGGCAGCCTGCGAACTCCCAGTTTGGCTGTGGGGCTGCCAGCACGGACAGAGCCCCAAGGAGGACCCTGAGCAGAGCCCGGTTCATGGATAGCAGCTGGGATGCCGGGATTTAATCACACCTGCAATGGGAAATGCCAGGGAGGGGTGGGATATTTTATCTGAACGTTTGCCACGAAAAAAATGAAATGCAGGAATAATTTGTAGAATCAAGAAATTAGAGGAGGGGAAGGGAATGAGCTGGAGGTGATGGGGATGGCTGTCCCGGGGCTGGCTTCGGCAGAGCCCCGCGGGTGAGCCTCTGCACACCTTAATTAAATTAGGGCTCTTTATAAAGTAATAACCAACTCTTTTTCCCCGGTCACTCATCGCTTATTCATGCGTCGCTCATTATTTTTGAAATCCCTCCGCTTTTCCCACCCCAGAAGGCGCTCTCCTTTAAATCTTAATTATCACCCAAATTCCGGATGCCGGCTGGAGTTTCGCTCCTCGTAGCGAGGCCGACCGAACTCTGCCTTCGACGCCTCCAGAGGCGCTGCTGTCGCGCTGAACTGCTTCCAGCGCCGCTAACATGCGCAGTCATTTATACCCTGATTTTAATTGAATACTCAGACCTCGGGGTCACATATGGAAATCGAACAATACCGGGAGCGGCTGCAGCTACCGCAATGCCCGGGAGTGGGCGGACACGCGCGTGAGCCTGGCACAGGGGGAAAACTCCACTGGAGGATGACGTTGGTGGCTTTAGGAAGGAGAAAGGTGCCCGTGGGGGTCAGGAGGGACCTCCCTGCCCACGACGGGGCAGCTCCCAGCCAAGAAGGTGAAAGAGGAGAGAGCAACCACCTCCAGTGGCGCTGGGGAAACTGAGGCAAGGAAGCAACTTAAGCCCTGGTCGTGGCTGTTGTATTTTTATCTAAATACCCCCAAGTGCTGGGTCTGATTTGTTTCTGTGGCGTGTTTAGCACCATTCTGGGAAACGTGAAAATAATAATAACTATTTAAGATAATAATATGCAATGATCTGATGACTCATGGGTTAATTCTCCCTCACAAACAGACAATTATTCCCAGAATGTAAAACATTTTAACAATATTAATGGTGAAAAAGAAATGGGGGCTCTTTTGTCGGGATTCTTTTTTTTTTTTTTTAAGTTCCATTAATTCCTTGTTCGATTGATGCATATTCAAAATGGTATAAGTGGGGCCCTCACTGTTTCAATTAGCATTAATGCACAATTATTTTTCTCCATATTTATGCTGCTCTTGCAGGGCATGGTTTTTGGGTTGTTATTATTTTTTTATGTTTGTATGTTAATTCAGCATTTAAAGTATCCTTCTCCCCAAACTGTTTGCATGGAGATAAAGTATAATGAGAGGGGGGGGAGATTTATGGCTAAAACACCAGAGGAGGAAAAGGGCTGCCTATCAAAGCAGGAGATAAATCCTGGCTTTTACCAGATCATAAGATATAATTGCATCTAACGCGGAGATTGCACAGAATCAATTCATCCCTCGATGCTGTTTACTGCTGGGAATTTGCAGCAAATAAACCAGCCTTAAAAATGCCTCGACCCTGCGGTGGCGTTTCCTCGCCGTGCTGTGGCTGGAGTAAGTGCCCTGCGCCGGGAAATACCTGCAGCTGAGACCAGCTGGGCTGGGGACAAACTGGCTGCAAAAGAGCTTCTTGTGAGCTCGGGGTTTTGCGGCACCTCTGTGCGCTGAGGTGGAAACGGGGCAGATCTCCCCGCGCAGGTATTTCACCCGGAGGGAGATGCTGAATTTGGAAGCGCAGGTCGTCGCCTCCCTCCCACCCAGCGGGGCCAGTTGGAGAGACAGAAATGAGCTTCCCCCGTCCCTTATCACTGCACAGACCTTGAGTTTTCAATACTTTTTTTCTTTATTCTCTTTAAATACCTCCTGTTTTTCTTTATTCTTCTTACATCTCTTCATTCTTTTTAAATACTTCTTTTTTTTCTTTATTCATTTTAAATACTGCTTTTTATTATTATTCTTTTTAAATACTACTTTCTTTTTAAAATGCTTTTTTTTCTCCGTTAGCCTTTCGCAGCATCCCAATCTAGACGTCGGGGTTCAGAGGAGGGGAAAGGTCCAGAGCCAGGTGCCCATTCCTGGGTCCGCAGCGGGGAGCCAGCGCAGAAGCCAGGGGCTGGAGCAGGATCCCACCCGCAGCCCGCCACGAGGCCACCCGGGAACGTCCCCCTGTTCCCTTCCCACCAGCTGCTGGAGAAACCTTTTTCTTTTTTGAGGAAAGAGGCAGAGAAGGGCCCTGGGGAGCGGTGCGGGCGAACGCTGTTGATCAATCTTCCCACGGCCCTTTGGCAGCGGGGCTGGGAGGGAGCTGAGCCCAATCCATGCTCGTTAGCGATGCTTTAAAAGGAAAATAGCTTACAGCTTCCATGTGGGGAGGGAGATGAGCCTGCTGCTCTCTCCTCTAGAGGTGGGAAAAGGTCCCTGGTCCCTGCCAGATGCTCACCCCTCCTATTCTTTCTGCTCCAGAGAAGCAGAGGTTTGCGAACCACAGGGATGCTCCCATGGAACGGCCGTGCAGCAGCTCTGTGGATCTCAGTGAGCCCATCCCTGGGCTCAGAGATGCTCCAGTTTCCATCTCTCCTCCCGTGCCGAGCCCACCCCAGCGCCCGGCAAGGATCGGGGATGGGGTTGCAGAGGGGTCTGGTTTCTTCCCCAGTTCAGGGGCTGAACTTGCCGCAGCGTTCCCTGCTCGGTTCAGAGCCAGAAAAGCAAGCCGGAAAAACCCTCTCTTTCCCACTCAGCTCCATAAATCCCACATTGATTCAGGGCCCTCTGAGCCATGAGCCAGTGGCTGGGAAAGCCTGACCGGTAGTAAAGGCAGACGCAGCGATATCTCTCCCTGCGGAGCAGCTTTATGGAGGCACGTGCCAGGGAGGGGGATGTTCGGGTGTCCTGGACACTTTGGGAGACCTCCCAGAGACCCAGGAGAGACCCTCTGGGCCATACTGGGGACATCAGCTGGGACCTTACCTGCCTCACCGAAAGCATCCCAAAATCTACTCAAGGAGTTGATTTTCCATGTGCACCTTAATTTCCTGCAGGTCATACCTTGCCTCCAGTTTGGGTTGCATTTTAATTGCTGTCCTGGGTCCATCACAGTTAATTCCGGCAGGGAGAGAAAGTGCCTCTGCCATAGGTTCAAACCTCAGCTTGCTATTGATGGTGCTGCCGTAATTAGCACCGCTAAAATATTTCTGCTGGCCTCCACTTCGCCTCGGCTGCTGCATGGCTCGGAGTGAGTAAATGAATCCAAGCGGGCTGCTGTTCTCTGGGTCTCAAAGCTGGAAAAAAGGAGGAAAGGGGGGAAAAGCTGAATAGCAGCGTCTCCCTGTGGCTGGGGATCCTCCTGATGAGCTGCAGCCCAGGCTAACGAGAGGGAAGTAATTACAAAATCATCCCTTCCTGCAGATATGGAGGGCTGGTGGACAATGGGGGTAAATGGAGCAGGTAGTGCCCCGTCCTCCCCGCCTGGGTACCAGGTCCGGCTCTCTACAGCCTCTGGTTATGGCAAGGGTGGGTAAAAGGCAAAGCCAGGATTCCCAAAGGAAGGTCCCAATGCTCAGGTTCACCGCAGAAACACTGGGTCCCCATCCCGCACTTGGCCTTGGGCCAAACCTTTGCCTAACCTCAGAGAGGGCGAGGAGACGGAGGATTTAAGATCTAATTTCCCATTAAATATGTACAAGCTAAAAAGGGGCCGAGGGGATTTCTAATGCCAAAGAACATCTGCAACAGCGAGATGAACAGTTAGGGACAAAGATATTTATAGATTCCTTTGTTTTGGTTCCTTTAAAGAGTTTCAGAGGCATCCTTTTGTCCAGCATGAGCTGGTGGCTGTCAGAAGCGACAAGCTGAAGCAGGGCAGTCCTGAGAGTAGGGCTGGGGGAGCCCGGGGTGTCCTGGATCGCTCTCCTGGGGCTCGGGGAACGCTGGTTAAACTGCAGTGCGTGAACCAGGACTGAAAGGAGCGCCAAGACAGACCCTGGGGTGCAAACACAGAGGTTTTCACCCCCAACCTCCAGACCATGGTCCCAGCAGCCCACATTTGCTCTCTAATCGCTGATTTTCCCTTGCCAGGAGCCCGGCGATGACGTTACTCCTTTGGGCAAACAGCAGGAGCCCAGGGCTTGAGCTCTGAAGACCTTGAGGTCCTCACCTCATCCTTAGCTCATTAAAGTCCCTGAAGCAGAAGAGATTGAAATTTTGGGAGCCTACTGTGTCAGGCTTACAGGGAAGGAAGTCCCTTACTCCCTAACCTGCCGTTACAAGCCCCTCAGTTTGATTTCCTCGCACCTTGTGTTACGATGGGGAGGAAAATACACCCTGGAGAGAGCGTGGGCAGCGCTGGGAATGCTGCCCAAGGGCCAGTCACCGGCCCGGCCGCAGGCACGGGGGAGTCACCGCTTGGTTGGAAAGCAAACGTGGAAATACAGCAATTTTAGGAAGTAGCTGACAATCTTTGCTTAATAAGTTAAAAATGCAGTTGTGAGCGTTCTTACAGCTCTGAATTTTGCTGAGCATCTCCCATCGCTTGGGAAAGATCCCAGCGACAAGGGCTCACGCGCCTGCCACGCAGGCTCCTAATTTCATAGTTCAGTGTATTAGAAAATAGGAGGAGGATTTGTAAAGAGGAGGAAATAGTTTAGAACACCTCACAGCTCTTTATGGCTGAGCAGACCTGGGTCCTGAATCGCAGCAGACGTGGGAGTGTGAAGTACGTGCAGAGATATGTGCCACGGACGCGTTTATTTTGGGATACACTTAGCATTAATGTGCACACATGCATTTGGGGGCTGAATATAGTTGTAATATTGGTGGGGAAAACTGTGTTTTCCTCACCACGAGGTGCAGACCCCGCTCCACAGGGCAGCGTTAATTTGGGAAGGGGGTTACTACCACACAGCCCCCGATCCTGGTGACAGAGCCGCACATGGCCGGTGCGCGTATGCGAACCCTGCGTCAGCCCCGCACCGCACGGTGCCGGTGGTGCCAAACCGTTGCTCTTTGGTGCCTTTTCCAAGATGGCTGCACCACGTCGCCTGACCTTGGGGCTCATCAGCATCGCTCGGCTCCTGCCCGACACCAGCTCCGAGGCAGCCCCTGCTTTGCCGAGCTCATGATCCATGGTGTGAACCAACCTTCGTGCTTCCACACTCATGGAGCATCTTCCACTGCCACGTTACCCTCTTTGGTTCTGTGATTTTAACAGAAACAGGATCCAAGGCACCGCGCTCATCCTTGCCGCTTAGTAATTGCGCAGCCTGCAAATACCAATCCATATTTATCCCTCTGTTCCTGCACATGGATGTAGCCGCAGATACGCACTAAATGCATGCCAGGCTGTACGGAGGAATTGGGCTGCTTGTTTTCCAGGGACCTGGAAGCTGGTGTGAGTGCACAGCTGAGAAAAGTTGCTGCAGATGGGGGTGCACATTTGCAAAGATGTGCGTGCCTATATGCATACATGCGCATTTTTAATGTCCAAGGGGACTCGAGGCTTACAGCTCTTCCACAGGCAAGTTACAACGTTCCGGGCTACTTTTGTACGATGTAGAGGCTGAGAAATAATGCTCCTCGCTCAGCAAAGTCCACAGAAAATCCCACAGTGAAATAGCCATTCACTTCTGCCTCGTTTTCCCCAGTGTCTGAATTTTGCAGGTACCTAAAGAAGTGGTGTGAGCGGGTGGGGAAAGGGAGAGGGGAGTGAGATCGACATGGAGCAGCCACCGCGATTCCTGCACGTTAAGTACAGCCTCGGCACCCTTCTTCTTTCAAAGCTTTTCCTGACAAGTCGCTCACTCCAAAGGAGATGGGTGTTTCCCACCTGGTCAGGGACCTGCTACGAGTGGTATTAAAACAGCACCCGAAGGGCTCCGGCTCCGGCATCGTGTCCCGGGGGGAGAAGGGGAATGGGGAGCAGGGGCTGCCAAATGCCTCCGGGAGCGGGAGGCTGGAGCCCTCGACGGCAGCGGGCAGGGATGCCGCTCGGCTGCAAGCGCCTGCTGAGCTCAATTGCTGGTTTTTCCCCTAAAAAGCAGAGGTGCGGAGACAGCCCTCGCGTCTCCCTGCCGCTGCCCCGGGAAACCTCAGGAATGTGGCTCAGGGAGGGGATGTCGGAGGGGAGGTGGGAGACCTAAAGGGCGGCTGCCATGGCCCGATGGAGCGGCCGTTCCCCATCCCCGTGCCGGATGGGAGAAGTCGCAACGCAGCTAAGTCCGGGAGGACAGTACGGAAAACATCCCGACACAGGGAAGAGGGAAGCTGCTCCGAAGAATTCCCCGGGCAGCCAGACGGCATCGCGGGGCTCGGCCAGGCAGCACCAAGAGGCCGAGGTGTGGAGGAAAGGGGTGGTTTTAAGGGAGAGGGAATCGGCTGGCTTCGGGCTGGAGGCCCGAGGGGGGGCAGGGAAACAGATCCCCGTTCCGCAGAGGAATGCCGCCCGCCCCGCGGATCCCGGTTAAACCTGACGGTGGCGACGGAGCGCCCCGCTCCCACCGAGCCCATCCGCGGGGCTCGGCCCCCCCCTAGTGCCGGGCGAGGGGGGGACCCGAGGGGACCCGGGGGGGACACGTCTTTCCCCGGCGGGGACAACCGCTGCGCCGGGACCAGCGGGGACGCTCCGGTGTCGGCACCTCCATCCCTCCAGCGCCTGCGGCGGGGAAGGGAGCGGGGGGGTCGGGGAGGGGGGATGTTTGCTGAATTGGGGTCTGCAAGGCTTAAAGCCGGGGGAGGAGGGAAGGCCAGCAGGCTCGAAAATCCTTCCGAACTGAAAATATCCTGTTTGTCCACTTCTCCCCCATCCCTAAAACTAGTAACAGCATCCCAGACGGGCGGGGGTTGGCAGGGACCTCTGGAGACCACCCAGTCCAGCCCCCTGCCACAGCGGGGTCACCCGGAGCAGGTGGCACAGGATGGCATCCGGGCGGGATTGGGATATCTCCAGGGAAGGAGACTCCACAGCCTCTCTGGGCAGCCTCTTCAGGTGCTCCGGCACCCTCAAAGTAAAGGAGTTTTTCCCCGTGTTCTGATGGAACTTCCCGTGTTCCAGTCTGTGCCCGTTGCCCCTTGTCCTGTCTCTGGGCACCGCTGGAAAGAGTCTGTCCCCTCCTCTTGCCACCCGCCCTGTAGCTATGGCTGAACATGGATGAGATCCCTCTCAGCCCGCTCTTCTCCAGGCGGAACAGCCCCAGCTCTCCCAGCCTTCCCTCACCGGAGAGATGCTCCAGGCCCCTGAGCATCTTCGTAGCCTTCATCTCCATAACATTCCTGCCCAGGAGCCCGGGAGGAAGGCAGTAGCGGAGTTTCCTGCGGCAGTCACACATTCCGGGGGTGCCAGGGGGTGCGGGAGCGGGTGGCGGAGCAGCGTGGCCATGAGCCAGATCGGCTCGGCACAAACTCTCTGCTGAGCTGCCCTGAGCAGACACTAAGAAATGTAGTCCCGTTTTCCACAGCTTGCAGCAGGACGGATGATACCTGATCTGGCATAAACCTGTCACACAGACACAGCCTATCAAAACTGCCTGAGCAAATTTAAACTGGCAGAGTGAATTTACACTGGATCAGTGTGTTATGTCATATAGCCACAGAGGCTTTTTATCTGGTGCTGGAAGCCCTGAAGCTGGATTTACAGTGCCATGAAACCCTGTGCCTGCTCTCTAGAGATAGGGAGCGAGTTTATCCCAGGAGGAGCAGAGCACCTTTCAATCCATCTTTATGGAAAGATGGATTTTTGTGGAAAGTATTATATTTCGCCTTTTTTATAACGCTGTTGACACAGTTTGTTTCGATTTTGACGTGCCTTCCCCGCACCAACGTGCAGCGGTGCAGACACAGGCACTACGAGCGCTGAGTTCCCACCAGTATTTATGTACGTGCGAATCATGTTGAGGCAAACCATGAAAATCTGTCTCCATCTTGAGCCAAATCCTTGGAAAAAAATTACCCTTACACATCCCAGAGTCCCTCCCAAGCACCTTTGGCCATTGTGTGTCTGAAATACGGGCTCTGCGGCCGGCACATCCAAGATTTAGTGCAATGCAGGCAGTAAAGAAATAAATAAGGCAGAAGGGATGGGAGTTAATGCAAAACGCTTCTCAGGCTACAAAGGACTTGAAATAAGCAAGAGGGATGCAGAGCTGGGCTCGGAGGAGAAGCTGGCTGAACAGTGGGCAGAGGTGCCTCTGAAGATGCTCGCTGTGTGGTAGAAGTTCAGCAACCTGCGGGAATGCCCGGGTCAGCCCAGCGGTGACAGGGGAACGGGCTGACGGAGCGATGAGTCGCTGTGGGCAGGCGGAGAAGAACAAACGAGGAGAGGTGTCTGTCAGATTGGACTGCCCTAATATCTCGTGCCTATAATATTGACCACTGAAATCAAACTTTTGGCAGTGTCCCTGGGTACTCGTTACTCCCTCCGCCAGCACACACATCCCAACCTGCTCTCCCAGCACAGCCTCTAGTGGAGCCCCAGGTTTCAAAGCGTCCCCCGGGGCACACAGGCAGAGAGAAGGAAGAAATGAGAAAATCAGATGTGATCGAAATCCCTGGCGGGATCTACGCTGTTCATGCAGAACTAATCCATCAGGAAAAACAGGGCTAATGCGTCCTTCTTTAACGGGAGAATCTACAGGAGCTTCCAACAGCCCACGAACTCCGGAGCAGCCATAAAGGCTGGGAGCAGGACCAAGCCCCGGGATGCTGCGGGAGGTGAGCCAAGGTTAAGCGTCCCTGGTCCTTCCATTTCTCAGCAGCCAGTGGGATGGGGCAGGAGGGCTCCAGCTGAGGAATTTGATGCTTCCAAAGAGATTTCCAGGGTGCGCTCGGGGGTCCTGGTGGACTGCAGCAGGTCCCTGGGTGTATCCGTGGCAGGGTGCTGGCTCTGGGGAGCTGCTCCCACCCCTTCCCTAGGCTGTGCCGCGGCAGCTCGCTTGACCGATGCAACGGGCAGCATTTCTCCCCGCGGGCAGCGACCAGGGCAGCGGGTTTTGCAAGCAGCAACAGGGGTCTCCTTCTAGGATTGAAACTGCAGCACCTTGTTTTCCACATTAGCCCGGAATACGGCGTTTCTTGGTGCTTTCAGAGTCACTGTTGCAGAGAGAGAAAAAGGGGAATTGCTGGCACTATTTGCAGCTTGAGTGGTTTTTCTCTCGCAAATCATAATTACCCTCATTAAATCCATCTCCACAGGAATGGAGACACAGGATTAATAATACAGGCGAACAGATTCGAGCGCAGATTCGCGGCCTCGTAAAGCCCAGACAATGGTGGGGCCCTGATGCGAGGGAGGATTAGGGTCGTCAGCAGAGCACAGAACAGCCTTTAAGAGGACTCCTGCCGCCCCGAGTCCTTCCAGGAGAAGGAGAGGCAAAGCCGCTGCCCACGGATCGAGCTGCTCCTTCTCCTCCCTCATCCCACCATTGTGCAGCAAAAGCCGGGGGCAGCAGTTTGCCTTTTTCCCGGCGCCGGGGGAGGCTGGGTCTCTGTCAGGATGTGTCTTGGTCCCCGGCACCCAGCGGTTTTTTTCCTCCCAGGGCTGCCAGCCCGAGGCGTGTGCCCTCAGCCCATCGCACCCCTGTGGTTACTGCACCCTGTTGGTGTGGTTACTGCACCCTGTTGGTGTCGTTCCACCACCCTGATCGCCCATCGCACCCACAGTAACACCATGCCCGTCGCCTGCCAACCTCCTGCCAACAGATTTTAGTGGAAGATGTTTTCAAAGCCCCAGTAAACGGGTCTCTAATAACTTCCCAACGCGCTCTTAACAGACAGTAATTCCATTTTTAAACCGCAATCAAATCCTTCAGTTCAGGCAGCGATTTGAAGTGTGACTGGTAAATACAGGGATTCTTTGAGGCATCAGACCTCTGAGGCTTGAGCTGCTTACAGCCGCTGTCTGTCGCTTTGAAACGTAATGACCGTTTCATCTGATAGTCCCGTGTTTCCGTAATACCCTCGCCCTGCCGATAGCTGCTCTCCGACGGCGATGTCCCCTTCCCTGGAGAAAAGTCACCATCCCAACCGCGGCACTGGCTGCCACGGCACGGCACGGCGCTGGCCCCGCGGCTCCAGCACGGCTGGAGGCTGCAGAAAGCGTGGATTTGTGGGACACAGAGGGTCAGGACTTGCCCTGAGTGGGAGAACGGCTCGTCCTTCCCCAGCAGAACAGCAGCCTGAGAAGCAAGAGGAAGATTTACTGGTAAGGAGAATCTGGAGATCTGGGTGTGTTTGGGATGGGAATATATCCTGAAGGACAACAGAGGCTGTCCAGCAGTGGGGGACATTAAAAGGGTGTTGTATTAACTGTGCAGTCATTAGCTGCGTGTCCATCTAAGCTATTCCTAAGCCATTCCTCACCGGGGGACCTAAACACTGCTTCGGCACGTAAATAGCGAAGGATGCCCGTCGGTGGCCGCCCGAGCTCAGCCGGGTTTCCGCATCCCATGGGTGATGTCTCCTGATTTATCGCGGAGCGCAGCGAGGCTGCGGTGGGTCCCACCGCCCGACATTGCCCCGCGCCTCCCCTCGGAGCAACAGCCGTGTAAGACATAGGCAACGCCTTTATTTCATGCTTTTAGAAATGAGTTTCTTTTGGAAAACATACTGAGGGAAATGAAAGCTGACATGACCTTGATGGAACTATTAAGGCTATTGATCGTGCTGGGAGCTCGGCTTTGCTAATTCCATCAACAAGAAATATGATATTGCAACAGTCAGGCCTGATGACTGATGGCTTGTCTGTGGGTTTAATGACACTTTGCCTCTCTACAGGGCCCTTCATTCGTGGATCTCAAAGTGCTCCGGAACCACGAACGAAGGGGCTTTTGCAGTCCCCAAGGATGTTGGTGGAAGGGGCAGCACCGAAACCATGGATCTGCTCCCATCGCTCCTGCTGGAGATTTGACCGAGAGGCAATTAGAAGCTGATTTTGCCTGTTATAAGCTGGTGACTAGTGTGAATTGTTGCCATTTAATGAAAATCCCCCTTTGTTGGTGCAATTCTCAATTGTGCCCGTGCCAGTGCCTCTATTTCCCCACTCCCCTCCCCAGAATTCACTGCCTGGGAATACAAGCAGCAGGATGCCTCCTCCAGCCCAGCTGAAATTGCCTGTGACCCAAAGCCACACAGTATAACGCTGGTGGTGAAGAGAGATGAGAAATTTAGAGCTGTAATTAACTCCTGCAAAGAGACATTTTGGTTCCATTTCAGGCTGTGATCCGGAGGGTACCTGAACATGACAGGCACCCGGCTAAATTGCCTGGGACCTTGTTTATTCAAGGCCCAGAATCACACTGTACAGTTTGTTGTATTGATTCGCTCATGTTGAACACGACTCTATAAACAGCAAATCTGCTGGGGATTTTCTCTCCCTTTCCTGCAAGACAGGAAATAAAGGGCAAAAGGGAAAGGACGGGAAGGAGCAGGCACAGAAAAGGCATTTTCAGCGGGCCATAAAAATGTATCTGACACCGGGCTGCCTTCTGACGGGAGCAAAGTTATTATTGCAAAGGAAATCATCTTTTAAGAGAAATGCAAACATGGCTCAGGAGCCGGAGCGGTAACTGGGGTCAGTGGGCACTGCCCCGGCGCCCCCCGCCTCCCCCGAGCCGGCACCCCCATCCCAACCAGGGCCATGGCGCTTTTTCCTCTACTTTTCTCCATTTATCACCTTTATTGTACTCCTGAGTGTGGGAAGGTGGATTCTGCCCCGAGTTACGCTGGGGTAGATCCAGCAGGAGCCAGGAAGGCAGCGGCAGCAGCGCCGGCATCATCCCCCTGCTCCGCAGCGCCAGGGGGCTCTGCCCCGGGCAGGTGGGAGCGCGGCCGGTGAGACCCCGCTCCGTGCCCCGGGGGGTGCAGATCCCAACAGACCCAGTTCTCCCCATGGCAGCGGAGCGAGAGGCAGCACAGCAGCTGTGTCTCCGAGGTTTTTTCCCTGCCCTCATCCCAGCAGCATCTTGGCGGAGCCGGCCAGGGCGCAGGGACGGGTAGGTGTCCTCATCCGTGCGCTGCGGGGCGCTGCAGGGAACGGGACACGGGAAGGGGGTGAGTGGGCCCATCCGCAGGGATCTGCCTTCACCCCGCAGCGGGCTGTTCAGCCAGACTGCGCTGCCATAAATAGAGGGTTCTGCAGCCCATACGTCTGGATATAAAAATATGTATGTTCTGCATAAGGAGATTAAATGTTTATGAGCCATTATAAATTCGTGCTTTTCATATTTTATGCACACATCCGTTATTGAGCTCAGGCTGGGCTAATGTTTCAGGCTGTTTCCGATGTGTTTCCCCCTTTTCCTTTGCCTTTCATGGGGCTGATTTGTCCCATGACTCCACACGTGGAGTTTTCCTCATGCCACGCAACACGCAGAAGATGGTGTATCCATATAACCCTGACATCGCAGACAGAGGAGGAGGAAACATGAAGAAAACCTCTTGCAGAGAAGATGGACTTGGGGTTTTCTCCTTGACTTTCCCTTTCCCAGGTGAACGCCCTCCCTGTTTAGAGAGCAAGTATGAAAAAGTCGAGCAGATGATGAGCCTGAAAGCAATTACCGGGGCTGACGGGTTTCCTTGTGGCACCTGCTCCCGCAGCCGCCCCGTCCCAGCTGCAAGCACTGCTCTGCTATAAATGCACCTGGCCAGGCACCCTCCAACCCCCTGAGAGGCTGGGGGTCTGTCCTCTGGCCAGCAGACCATGCACTGAGGACCCACAGCGTCTTTATTTAAAAGTTGCAGGAGTTTGGTGCCTGGGAAGCGTGAGGCTGGGGTGTCCCGGCTGCTGAGGGGATGCGGTTCCCGTGGGGCGGTGGAGACTCCTCTGCAAGCAGGTAATGCAGCGCAGGGGCACAGAGGGGGATGGGGGATGTGGGTGACCGGCTGGAGACCACCTGAGCCCTGGGTGCCAGGGCAGGAGGGAGAGGAAAAGCCAGGGAGAGGAGTGTTTTCCTGCTGTTTGCTCGGTCAGAGCCTGAGCAGCCCCGCGGCTTGGCTGCAGCCCTGGCCGGGGGAGCAGGACCTGGCACGGCAGCAGGTGGAAGCGCCGAATGAGGTTGAGAATTAATCCTGCTAATGAGATGTCAGGATTAGTTTGTATGTCCTTGTCACCAGGGCAGGGTGACGGTGTGTGAGAGGTGCTGAAGGGTCCCTGAGGCAGGCGGGTACTTGATTTTTCCTGGAAGGAAACCAAGCTGCTCACAGCCGGTGCCGTGGTGGGCTGTGCGGCTCTGCTGAGCTCCTGCTGGGGGCTCACAGGGGTGTGGAGGGGTGAGGGCTGCAGACAGGACCTTCACCCGTCACCAGCGGGATGTCCTCTCTCTTTGACCGCGGGGACCCAGTCAGTCTGGTGTCCTGGGCAGCAATGCTTGGGCAAGGATTCGCATCCCGCATCCATCCATCCGCCAGCCCTGCTGTGCTGCGGCCAGCAGGTTGGGCTGTCCCACCACCCCCAGGCGCTGTGCCCGTCCCTACAGCCCCAATGCCACCTTGCCGCAAGCACGGACCAAACAATTCCTTGGGTTTTTTTCTCTGCTGAATGAAGACTCTGGAATCTTAGGAGACCCGGGGAGAAAGCTGGCGCCCTGTGTTTGTTGGCCGCGTCAGTGGGATGAGTCTAAATACAGGATGGGTTGTGTCTAACGGAGCTAGAAAAGGGTCGAGGCACTAATCCTGACCCTCCTGTGTCTCGGCAGAGGCTTGAGGGGCTGTTAAGGGGCCGGGATCAGGAGGACACCTATGGACATGGGCTGAGCATCGCGGGAGGGAGCTGAGGGCCCCTTCATCACGGGGTGCCCCAGCAGAGCCCCAGACCCCGCTCCCCTCCGGAGCCGCTGCCCTGCTCCATTCTTCCAGTTGCCTTCTATCAGCATGAAGTGATTAAGTTCATAAGGCATCAGACAATCAGCTAGCAGCCCACAAGACGTTGTGTTTAATCATGTACTAATGGCATGTTCTTGGCAATAATTACAAGATAACAGTGTTTGCAGGCTGTAATCAGAACAATTCTAGTAATTAAATCAGCCTTTTGTCAGCATGCTCCTTCCCCCTTTGCTGGGTGCGGGAGCGGTGTGGCAGGACCCCTCCAAAGGAGGAGAGTGCACCCCCCGGAGCACTTGGCGTGCCGGTGGCCCATTGCCACTGCTAATTGAAATCGGAGAGGAATGGAGCTGCTTGCAAGGAGCTCCTTGCAGCAGCAGCTGGCTGGGTGCTATTACCAGCCCCGAACCCCACGGCAAGGACTTGGGGACACGCACCCCTTCCGAGGGCAGGGGACCCCGTCCCGCTCTGCCCATGGGCTGCCCCAAGGGGTCAATGGCACAACCCCCCTGGCCCCTTCCTGCCCCATCCGCTGGGGACCACTACAGGCATCAGCCATGGGATGTGGGACGGGCACAGAGCAAAGGCAGCAGTACAGGCTGGGATGAATCCCTCATATCCTGCCTCCAGCACTGGTCCAAGCCCAGATCCAGCCTTCCCTCCTACACTTTACAGCCCAGCAGGTTTCCTTTCCCTGGGTACAAATCCGTTCCCAGGGCACGCTTCTCCTGGAAGCCCCCATCCCACATTCAGGCCCGCTCCTGCAGGCGCTCACTCACCCACGAACCTTTAATTTGCTCTCTAATAAGATTTCCCAGCCTCATTATACCAGCCAGGCTCACCATTTACATTTAAATGAATGGGCTATTAACAAAGTTAATTCCCTGCAACACCGTATTGCTGTGTCCCGGGTCTGGAAGAGTCCTGTCACTTTTTTTGGGTTGAGCTGGTATCCAAATTTGACCTTTTCCTTGGAGAAGCAATATCATCTCCCCTGGCTGCGCCCATTCCCCTTGGGGACGCTGCCTGTCCTGGCTTGGGGCATCCTGCCCGCAGGGGCTCCAGGGCCACAGCACCGGAGAGATTCAGCTCCCCCGTGTATCGCTGATGGAGTGCGAGATTCGCCCAGCTCTGCCCACCGGCAGCAGAACAAGCCCTTTTAAAAATAACTCCCTCTTTCTAAGAGGCAAAACCCATCAAACAATAATCCAAGAATAAAAATAAGCAGTTTTATGGCTCCTCCAATAATTAACTTAGTTCTCAGCTGTTAATTTACGTACCCAAAGTCCTCTGTTTAATATTCTAATTTGCGGTTAATCATCTATCAAGAGAGAACAAACGGTGATTAGCTCATTTTTACCTCCTCGAGGGCGAGGGAGGCAATTTGGTCTAATCAATGCATTAGCTTGCTCAAGGAAACTTTTATCTCATTGCCCTGGATTATTCACGTGGCAGCGCTGCCCCTTGCCGTGGGCACACACGGGGCGCTGGCGCCTGCCACCGGGGTGGGATGTGAGGATGGCGATAAGTGTCCATGGACAACCATGCAGGAGGCAACGCCGCTGCTTGGCGGTGCTCCGCTAGGGATGCTCCAGGGGTGAAAAGCCCTTCCCAAGCAAGGGTGGTCCATGAGGCTGCGGATCCCACCCTCTCTCTGCTGGATGTCCCGTCCGCTGGCTGCTGCCAGGACCCTCCGGCCACCCTGAGCTGCGTGGGTGGTTTCTCCGGGTGGAAGGGAGCCGGGGCCGTGCCGGAGCACCGACAGCACCGCGCACGTTCCGCTGCAACAATGGTGCACGTGGCCCCGGCGTGGAACAAGTGGTGCTTGTCCAAATGCAAACGGCAGCCAGCACCGCCGGCCTCATCAGCCTTGAATGGCAGTAATCAGAGGCCCCCTAATTACTCCAGCCTCCAGAAATCAGACTTCCATTTTTTTGTGGGTGTTTTTCCCCACCCACCCCCATGGCTTTCAAAGGAGAGGGGAAGAGAAGGAAAGCTGTGACTCTCGCAGGAGGTCTGGGCAGAGCAATCGGTGCGACCCCAAAGGGATCTGCTTTGATTGCTTTTCATCTCTTAATTTCTTCCCTTTTGTCTTTCATGTCCCATGAAAGCCACGTGGTGATGCTTGACTCCTCACCGTCCTCTTTCTGGAGCTTTTGTAGCTGCAGGGACAAGCTTGGGAGCAGGTTCTTAAACTCCTGGAAATAATTTTAAAGAGGTTCCATGCGGTTTTGCTGTGAAAATAAGTTACAGCTGGCGGTGGCCCAGCCCCTGATGTTTGTAGGATCCGGGACAGTTTGGGCTGTGCTCAGCCCAGTGTGACCGGAGAAGCGCAGCCTCAAAGCCCCAAGGCTCTTTGCCTGTGACTGGTGGGACAGGCGAGGTGACAAGGACCTGGACCGGCTCCCCATGGCCACTGACATCCACAATGTCAAGTTTGGGCATGAGCAGGTGGGAGAGAAAAGAGCAAGAGCCCCCAGACAGCTGCTTCCCTGGCACTTTAATTAAAACCTGATCTTCCTAATCTTCCCAGCCACTGGCCTTGCCAGCCTCCGACTTGCGAGGCTGCACGGATGCCGGCTGTGACTGTGCCGGCCCTGCAGCGTCTCCCGGAATGTGGCTGGCAAGCACAGTTGCCCGCTGAAGGTCAAAGCTGCCTCCTGCTAAGGGAGAGCTCGGCCGCTGCCACAATTAGCACCTTTTCGGTGGCCACGAGTGGCTCTGAGCATCAGCAGGGTCATGGTCACCAGTGACCGTGACTGTGCCAGAGCGCTTTGCTCCATCCCATCCTGGCCAGCCCTGTCTGGGATTGTGAGGAGCCCCTGGGCTTCTTGGAAAGGACCCTCCATCCTCCCAGGTGGCCCAGCACCTCCTGGAGACACAGCGGTGGCTTTCCTGCCTCCGGCAGCCCATTGCCCTGCTTGGAGGTGGCCTCTCCCTGCTCCAGGTCCACAGCTCAGCTCTCTCCCCCTCCGGCTCTCCTTGTACCGATGTCCCCACAGCAAACCTCTGCACCCCTTGTTCCCTTCTCCCCGTGCATTCCAGCTGTGCCGCCGTCATCCCGGTGGTGGGAAGGGGCTGAGCAGCATCTTTTTCTCCCCCTGCCCCAGAGGGAAAGGGAGAGGGCAGCCCTGTGCCTGGGGGGGAGCCCAGCAGCGAGCCCCTGCCAGGGATAGAAACTGGTTTTCCGGCAGCAGCCCAAGTGTGGGATCCCTGGGAAAAGGGGGATTCAGCGGGCAGGCAGCTCCCTCTCGTGGGGGAAAACAAAATAATAAAAAAATCCAGATTATTTGGGCTCCACAACAGGGATATACATGGCCGCAGATGTGCCACACAGCTGGAGCCCGGGGCAAACCCAACTTTGGGCTGTTCCCCAAAGGGGTTGGCAACCCGAATTCCTCCCCGAAAAAGAATTAAGATGAATCTCCCCATTTGTCCAGAAATGAAGACAAGTGCTCAACAAGGCTATTGCTTCACCTCCTCCTAATAATGATTTGTTATTATTTGGGGCAGAGATTGGATGCTTTCCAGCTGTTTCATTTCCACAGATACTTGGGTTTCAATCTCTTCTCTCTGTAATGGCATCCAATCTGCTGCTTATTGGATGAATATTTATGAGGGTTCTGATGAAGAGGCAGATTTGGATTGTGTTTGCCACTCATTGGAAGCAACCAGAGTCTGGCCCCTAATTAATATGCAGCCTTCTTAATTCCTTGATTAAATTCCAACTTGCAAATAAAACATTTGCAATTCACTTCCCTTTTTTTTTTTTAAATAGAAGACAATCCCCTTAAAGTTAGCTGATTGCATGATAAGTGACGAGGCAGAGGTGTGCAAAGGGCACAGGGAAGGTGATTTAAATGGAGAATGAGCGCAGGACGCTTCTCGAGAGTCTGGGACACGGGGACAGACGAGGATCCGTAAGGAAAAACGCTCGGCTACGCAGTGAGGTGTCTGGGGAGGGAAGAGCGTGCGGTGCTTGGTCTGCCTGGGCTCGGATCTGCTCCTTGCTGGGATTATCCCCCTCTGGCTGAAGCGCCGGGGCTGAGCCCCCTCCCCTCACAGCCCCATTTTGGCTGCCATGTGCTGGTGGCAGCGACGCTCCGTGCCGCGGGAGGGACCCGGCCAGCCTTTCCCACCACCTCTCCCTGGGATTTGTTACCCTGCCAAGCCGAACATGCTTTGCTAATAAACAAAAATTGATTTTTATTTATCTTACAAAGCGAAGCCCCATTGCTCCCACTGCACAGCTTTAATCCTTTCTGCTGTCAATGGCAATAATGAGAAAGACACCTGGGGATGCTGTTAGAGCCGCCGGCCTCCTTTTTAACTATTAAGAGATCAATACCCTTTGCGGCGCTGCTAATAGTTTTCTGGCCCACTTGATTGCGAGGTGACTCGGGTGGACTCAGCCTCAGTTTCTGGCAAATTGGCTCAGTCTCCAACACGGGGGGCTCCGGGGTGGCAAGTTCCTCTGCACATTTGCAGTGGGGCAAGAGGGGAGAAGAGAAGAGCTCTTGCCCAAGAAACTTACTGAGAGGCTGAAATTTGCTACAAGGAGAGGAATGAGCAGTTGAGATACCAGCTAAAAAACCTTGAAACAGCGGAAAATCTAACTTCAGCCCTCAAATAAGGCTCCCCCACTGGGTATAGTCTTGTTTGATTCAAAGAAATCAACACATTGTTTCAGTACATTAACAATCCATCTCGTTTTTATTGTCCATTTTTAAAAAAAAGTTGGTGTTTCACTATTCATCGTTATAAAATAATCCTATTTTACAAAGATTTACAGCTCTGTGAGTGCCCAGCAGTGGAAAAAGGCTGGATCTGGTAAGTCTCTTAAATAATCAAACCACAATATTGATTTAAAAAAAACCAAACAAACTAAAAAGGACAAAAAAGAAATCGGCAACGAGCCAATTCAGCACCAAGTAGGACATAACAGAGTAAGAGGTTTTGTATAAAAGACAATTTATTTCTTTGGGAAGGGGCACAGGGAGCGGAGGACGGGCAAAAGGGACAGGTAACGAACCCTGGTAACGAGGACAGGACTCGGGGCGACCTCTCTTTGTTCTTCGCCATGCCCTGGGCTGCGGGAGGGGGTGATGCCTACACCAAATTAAATTCCCAAGTTTGTGCTTCCCCTCTGGTGGCTGCCCGAGCCCAGCGCCCTCCCGCAGCCGGGACGGGCAGAGGTCGCTCCCTACGGATTTGCAGTTTTCTGGTCTCATTGCTGCCAGCGCCGGCGTGGGTTTGCCGGCCGGCTCTGCTGTGGTGACGGTGCCTCCTCAGTAGACGGGTCCCTTGACGGCTCCCGGCTCCGTCAGGCGCGCGGCGGCGTACGCCGAGGCTCCCAGGCAGGCGGCCGGCTCGCAGAACCCCGGCAGGCCGGTGGGACCCGGCAAGCCCGGCCGGCCAGCCCCTCCCGGGGAGCCCGGCAGGCCCCGTTCCCCAGCCTTGCCATCGAGCGCGTGGCCGGGAATGCCAGGGAGCCCTGCAAGGGGAGCGTGGCCGTCAGCGGGTGCACGCGTGCCACGTCCGCGGGCGCTGAGCCTGGCCTTTGCTGGAGCAGAGCAGGGGCTGGGGTATGGGAAATTGGGATATTGACCTTATCACTCTCTCCAACTCCCTGAAAGGAGGTTGTAGCGAGGTGGGGGTCAGTCTCTTCTCCCAGGGAACAAGCGACAGGACAAGGGGAAATGGCCTCAAGTTGTGCCAGGGGAAGTTTAGATTGGATATTAGGAAAAACTTCTTTATGGAAAGGGTTATCAGGCATTGGAACAGGCTGCCCAGGGAGGTGGTGGAATCGCCGTCCCTGGAGGTATTTAAAAGACGGGCAGACGTGGTGCTGAGGGACATGGGTTAGGGGTGGTTTTGGCAGTGTAGGTTATGGTTGGACTTGATGATCTTGAAGGTCTCTTCCAACCCAAGTGATTCTGTGATTCTATGAAACGTTGCCGGTGAGGAGGGGGCTGTGCGAGCAGAGCGGTGCGGCCAGTGGGCAACACCGAGGGGCTGGGAAAGCCGCTGGCAGGGCTGCGGGCAGGGAGGAGGCAGCAAGGGGTGCTGCAGGTTGGACATTGTGGGATGAACCGGTGCAGGTTTCCAGGGATGAGCCAGAATGTCCCAAGCCACCGCTGGGCTCGTCGTCGCACCAGCAAGGGATACAGGCGTCGCGGGAACGCGGAGCTGCCTGCCCTGTCTGTGCCAGGGGGAGAGGGACTTACCTGGGATCCCCGGGGGACCCGGCATGCCCGGGTGGCCGCGGCCAGCTTCTCCCGGCTCGCCCTTCTCGCCTCGCTTCCCTGCAGGGAAAGAAATGGGGGAAGGACTCGCTGGAGCTGCAGTGGGAAACACGGACCCTGCAGGGGAGGGGGAGGGGGCTGCCCCTGCTCAGGGACCCAGCTGGGGGACGAGTGTGGCAGGAGGAGGCAGGGTCAGCCCCGAGGAGGATTTCTGCCCGGCACGGCGTGGGTGCAGCCACCCACCACCTACCTTTAGGTCCTATGTTGCCGATCTGCCCGGCAGCACCCAGGATGCCGGGGACGCCTCGAGGTCCCATGGGTCCATGTGGACCCTGCTCACCGGGTGGCCCCGGGGGACCGGGGGGTCCGGGAGGTCCCATGGCACCAACTCCACCCAGGGCTGCTCTCTTGGCACTGACCGCCACCTCCGCCAGCTGCTCTGTAGGGCAGAGAGAGGCCGGTGTGGGACGGGATGGGGTGGCAGCCACACGGCCGGCGCTGCCCCACTCGTCCCCTCACCTTGCAGCATCTTCAGGACCACGTCGACGATGTGCTGGTCCCCAGCGTCCCGGCCCTGCCAGCGGGGAGGAGAGGGACATGCCGTAAAGGGAGACGCTCCTTCTGTCCCCAGCTGTGCGTGCAGCACCGGTCCCATCCAGAGCATCTCCCTGCACCCGATGCTGCCTTCCCACCCCTCTGCGTTTTCCATTCAGTCCCAGTACAAGTGCTCCAGCCTCAACCCACACCGTGCCCGGCCACTTTGCAGCCTGCTCACTGCATTGACTTTCTGCTGCCCCGTTTTTCCAGTATAAAATGAGGCTTATATGGAAAAATTCAGCCCCCAGGTGGGCTGTAAAGTTACATATTGGGGCTAACACTGCTGCTGGTGCCATACATGGTGAGAAATAATGAACTCCTCTTTTCTAGAAAGATGGGACCCCAGCTCAGCCCTCCTGGAGAGCTCGTGGAGGAGCACCGGCAGCTCCACAGCCAAACGTCTCCCAGAGGAATTGGTTGGCAAGAAAAGGAGGGAGGCAATCACTGGCAGAGCTGAACAAGCCGACGGCGGCAGCCCCCAGGTCAGCAGCTACACGGTGCAGGAGGTGCGGAGGGGACGAGGGGTGCTGGGGGGACTCACCGCTACGCCCCGCTGGCCGGGCATCCCCGGCACACCGCGCTCCCCAACAAGTCCTCGTGGTCCGGGGGGTCCTGGGTAGCCTCGCACACCGGGGGCACCTGCGTCCCCCGAGGGGCCGGGGAAGCCGAGCTCGCCTTGGATGCCTTGCTGCGGTGAGGATGGAGAGCAGCGTCAGCAGCGGGGGGCTCAACCCCATCCTCACCAACCGGGACTGCACCCCGAGACCTCGAGGACCTCCAGTACCACCCACAGCAGCCAGGGTTTAAACCTCAACCTTCAGCGCTGAACCTGAACCCAGGGCTGAACGTGGCCACTGAAGCCCATCTCCAGTGAAGATGCTTTCTCAGGCCACCAGCATGCAGCATGCACCAGCTCCATGGAGTGCCGCCCCCTTCCTCAAGGTGATGGCCTCCAGCTGAGGGTCCCGCAGAGCCACCAGCATGAAGGAGAGGGGAGTCCCTCGCTGCCAAACTCCCAGTCACTCACCTGTCCCTTTGGCCCCGGCTCACCCGATTCACCCTGGGGACAAAGGACACAAGAAACTTAATGGGGGGACAGGGCGAATTTAGAGATGCAGCTGTGGGGGGGCACACATACCACCCCCAGGGCATAGTGTGGCTGCACCGGGTGCTGTGCTGCAGTGCCCGGGGCCGTGCCGGACCGGAGACCCTGGCATGGGCAGGGACCCGCATCCAGCCCCTGTCCCCTCCATCGCACGCCAGAACCCCTCTGTGGGGACCCACCTTCTCTCCCTTCAGCCCTGCGAGGCCGTGAACACCCGGGTCTCCCTAGAGGAAAGGCAATGAGAAATGTGACCCTTCACAACCAGCACCCAGCTCCTCCGCGGGCACTTTAACCCCCCAGCTCAGCACGGAGAAGCGCCCCGTGTCAGTGGGTGCCCGCGCCCCCCAGGAGGTGGGTGCCAGCCCTGTTAAACACGGGTGTCAGTGATTTCCCCACTGGTCCCCCAGCCCGGGCAGAGGGTGATGTACTCACAGTACTGCCTTTGGGGCCGGTTTTCCCTGGGGAGCCCTGGAGAAAGGAGAGGGGGGGTGTCAGCCCAGCTTCCCTGAGCTGGACCCCAGAGCAGTCACCTGCAGCCAGGAGCAGTCACCTTGTCTCCTTTGACTCCTGGCAAACCTTGGGGTCCTGGGACCCCCGGTGGACCCTGCTCGCCCTTCAGCCCCTGGAAATGAAGGTAACATGGGAAAAAGAGAAAAATGAGTGACAAGAGGTGGCGGGAAAACCATCCTCCCACATCAGAGCATCCTCCCCAAGGTAATGAGGTGAACAGGCAGCTCCCCGTCCCCCCCAGCATCCCAGCCTGCCCCGCAGCATCCCAGCCTGCCCTGGATGCAGCCTCTGTGGAGGCACAGGGCAGAAAATGGTCCTGGAATCATAGAATAGTTTGGGTTGGAAGGGAGCTTTAACAGTCATCTAGTCCAACCCCCAACAGCCACGTAGAGGGGAGCTTCACCAGGGACAGAGTCCCGTCCCCCTGGAAGCCAGAGGGACAAAGGTCATTTTTTGGCCATTTTCCACCCCAGGGAAGCCTCCAAGAGGGGTCGGGCAGCCCCCCTGCTCTCGCTGGGTCGGGAGGAAATTCCTCTCCCGGCTGGGGCTGCACACCCAGCATGGCCCCGGGCCCGCTAATCCCTGCGCTATTTGCCCCTTTGGCTAATCCCTCACCCCGGCAGCCAGGCACAGTGGGACGGGGCGCGTGACCGACCCCGGCCGGGATTAAAGTGAGGGGTCCCTGGAGCAGTGCCAGCCATGCCCTGCTGTCCCCGTCCCTCCCCATCACCCCGGGCTGAGCATCTCCAAACCGTGCCGAGGCGAAGCCCGTTTCCCAGCCGGGCTGCGGGTGCAACTCACCGCCTTCCCCTGCTCGCCGGGGGGGCCCACGGGGCCACGCTCACCTCGGTCACCCTGCGGAGACCCGGGAAGAGAGCGGAGTCAGGGGCAGCTCCCAGCACCGCCACAAACCCCCCGGTGCCCCGGACTCACCTTCATCCCGGGGACACCCTGCGGTCCCTGCTCACCCCGAGGTCCAGGCTCACCCTAAGAGGGAGGGGAAAAAAACAACCCCAGACCAGCTGCTTCTCCTGCATTCACATGCCATCACCTGCCCTTCACCCTTCCCCGAGGGATGTGTGGCCCTGTTCTTGTCCCCTGCTGCCACGCGAAGGGCTGCCACGGCACTGGGTGGCCAAGGAGATGCCGGGCACGGGGCTGGAGAAGTGGCCACAGGGGCTTCCCCGTGAGGAAGCTGCCGTGGGGGCAGAGTGAAGAGGAGGGTTGGGGGGGGATGAGGTGCCCAACTCTGTTTTCTCTTTGACAGCAAACAGGGGAAAAAAGAGCAGGAGAGTGAGCGAGCGACCCCCAGGCTGTGCCAGGGAGGAACATGGTGATGTCTCTGTACTTACGATCTGCCCCGGGGCACCGGTGACACCAGGCTGGCCCCGAGCACCCGCTTCACCCTGGAATGGAAGACAGAGGTGATCCAGGGACAGCAAGGACAGGGATGGGATGGGATGGGATGGGGACACGGCTGCGGGCTCAGGGATGGAGCGTGGAGGCTGCCGCAGCACCGTGCAGGGTGAGCGGGGCTGGGGGCGGATGCTTGGAGGGGTGACCCCGGCCCCGGCCACCCCAGACCCACCTTATCTCCTGGGCCACCTTTGCTTCCCGGCTGGCCCGGCAAGCCCTGTGGAAACAAAGCTGGGATCAAAACCTGTGCACAGCACCGGAGGCAGCATCTCTGCTGGGTGCTGCCCCTGCACCCTGACATGACCTGGGGTTGGGGGTGCCACCCCATGGGTAAGGGGGCTCCCACGCCCGTACTCACAGCTTGTCCCCGGTGTCCCGGTGTTCCTGGGTGGCCAGCCTGTCCCACACCGCCCTGTGAGGGACAGGGAGGATATTACTGCGTGGCGGCAAAAGGTGCAGAAAGCAGGTGGGATTAGGGACTCCTGGCCGAAGGGGGATACTGCCCTTGACCCCATGGGGACAGCCACGCTCCGCTAGTCCGGAGATGCCACATCAAGGACCAGGACCTTATGCCTCTTGCCACCCCTGTTACTTCCACAAGCACTAGTGAGAGGAAGAGTGTGTGTCCGTCCCCTGCTGCAGCTCACCTTCACGCCTGGGATCCCCGGGGTGCCGTCTTTGCCGTCGATGCCTGGGAGACCCTGCGAAAGGGGGAAGAGCCGCTTGGTCTGACACCTCTGAGAGGGACCAGAAGGTTCGTGGTGGGGGCAAAAAAGGGCTGGGAAGGGTGCAAGGACACAGGGTGGCTCCGAACAGGACAGAGAGGGAGGGAGATGTCTTCTCCTTGCAAGGACCTCAGCCCTAGGCACGGGCATGGGTGCTGCCAGCTGCACTTACATTCTCCCCCTTGGGGCCAATGTCTCCTTGGGGGCCCCTGATGCCACGGCCACCCTAGAGCAGGAGAGAGCAAACGTTATTTCAGCCGCCCTCTTGGTGCAGGGGACGGAGGTGGGAGAGGGAGGAGATGCCTGGCGAGGGCACCCCAGGCAGACCCTCTCCGTGCCGGGGAGCAGCGCCAAGCTGGGGAAAAGGGGCCATTGGCACCCTCCACGGCGGGGTGGGTTACCTACCAGATCTCCCTTCTCACCGGGGTCCCCGGGTGGCCCCTTGGGGCCTTCCCTGCCCTGGAAGGGAGAAAGAGGGGGGCTGAGCAGTGAAGTGCGGGGTCCCCCGCCTGCCCCTCAGCCCCCGGGGATGAGGGAGGGCACTCACCGGCCGCCCGGCTGCTCCGATAGTCCCGACCATCCCCTTGTAACCAGCAGGACCCTGCAGAGAAAGCGCGGAGGGGTGTCAATTCCTCACATCCCGACCTCAGCTCCCAGCTGGGTCTGACCCCACCAGGAAAAGGCAGCGTCCGGCTCCCTGAGATGGCCAAACTGCCATGGCAGAGATGCTCCTGGGAAGCAGGAGCTGGTCCTGGGAGCTGGTCCCCCTGGCCCTGGGAGCCAGGCACAGGCACCCCCTGCATCCCACCGGCGCTTACCGTCTCGCCCTTGGGTCCCGCCATCCCAGGGTAACCCCTCAGGCCCTGCGGTCCCTGCCGGGAAGGAAACAACAGCCAGTTTAGCTGGAAACAGCCCCAGGAGCAGCCCAGGGGGAAGCTGCAATTAAAGCAAAAGCTGGTACTGGAAATCAGCCGGTTTTGCTAAATGTGAGACATTTCAGTCCCGCCGCTCGCTCCTAATTCTGCAGCCCCCCCACCAGGCGCCTTTCCAGTTGTCGGTTCAATAACAGCAATGGGCCCAAACTGGTGCTGCTTCCCCCACCAAAGCTCCTGGCTTCAAAGTGATTTTGCCCTTTCCTGGATTGAAGGGCTCAGCCCGTTAATTGTTTTTCATCTTCAAAGCGCTCGTTGAGCTCAAACAGCTTTAATCCCCTCATCCCCGCAGCGAGCTGGGCACTGCACCCCCCGTTCAGGTGGGGCAAGGGGGGGCTCCGTGTACGTGAGCGAGTCGTCCCCAGCCAGCGAGTTGTGCACGTTAATGTGGATTAACGACCGAGCTGCCCGGGCCAGCGCTGACCGTGGACGTCTCCATCAGGATGCGTCTTTGCCACTCTCCTAGTGGTAGCCCTGTGGCTGGGAGGAGGGAGATGGATGGGATGAAGGCTTTGTTCTGGTCCCAGCAGTGGGTCCCAGGGAGCAGGGACACACTGGTGTCACGTCCCTGGTGTCCAGGGCCAAGAACAAACCGGCCACCCCCAGCCCCTGGGGGCGCAGAGCAGCGAAGAGAAATGAATACATTACCGGGGGTCCTGGGACACCTTGTTCTCCAGCGGCACCAATGTCACCCTTGGGGCCCTGGGGGGGGATGCAAAGGAGCGAGGTGAGTGTTGGGGTGGAGCGGGGGTACAAACCACCCTGGGGACCCAAGACCCCCTCACCTGGGACCCGGCAGGGGATGGGGACAGGTCTGTCCCTCCAGGGGTCCACCATGGGAAGACCATCCTGTCCACCCTCCACCTCCCAGCCCCTCCAGCCCTGCCCCCTGCCCTCCAGTCCGACCCCAGTCCCCCCAGAGGCTCACTCACCTGCCTGCCCTGCCTGCCGGGCTCCCCGAGGGCACCGGGGCGGCCTCTGTGTCCCTAAGGGCGAAGAGGAAGGTCTTGAGCATCCCTGGGCAGGACAGCGGGGTCGAGGCAGCATCCTGATGGCCACGTCGCCAGGAGCCACCCTGCCCGCGGTGTCCCACCCTGGGGTGCCCACTAGTGACACGGTGGGGCTCAGCATCCCACTGGCGACACGGTGGGGCTCAGCATCCCGCTGGGGGGGGATGCCCGCCGGGTGTAACCCTCTGGGCTTGGCAGTGGAGGAGCTGGGCAGTGGTACGGCTGGAGCTGGGGCTTTGGCACAGGGTCTCGTCCCCCCAGGAAGGGGCTGGCAGGAGCCACAGGGGACCTCTCCCACAGCGCCTTTGCTCCTGGGAGTCTCTGAGTGTGCGTGCCCCTGTGCTCCCCACGGAGCAGAGCAGCTCCCGAGCTCCCCGTGCCTCCAGACTGGGGAAGGCTCCTTCGCTCAGGCACAGCGTGCCGGAGGTGACGGTCCCTGTTCGCTCCTCAGCAGCTCTAGGGCTCCCTTACCTTCAGTCCCTGCAGTCCCTGGGGGCCCTTGGGACCTGGCGGGCAGCTGGTGGGGCACTGGTGGGGAAGAAGAAGCACAGGTTGAGTTGGGAAAGGATCCAGAGGCTGCGGAGAAGCCGTGCCGGGAAGGACGGGCTCGCACGGCACACAGCGATTAGGGGCCGTGCAGTGGCGCAGGGGACCCGTCGCTCAGAGCGTGGTTTCGGCTGAGGACCCTGCTCCTCCCCACTCTGTCAGCCCCCGGTTCCCAAATTACGCTGGTGGGTGTATTTCAGGCCAGGGCAGCACACGCTCTTCCAGCTGCCGTTACCCTGCACGGGCCTGATGAGGGGACGAGGTGACAGCAGCTCTCACCAAGAAATCAGCGCTGCCTTCCAGTCCTTGGATGTGTCCTGGGGGGCCCTGGAGGGAAGGAAACCATCAGCATCCATGGCTTAATATCAGCACTGCTTTACAGAGGGGTGATAGTTACACCTGGGAGGGAGGGGAGCAAGGCACAGGGTGGGAGGTGTGTGCCAGAGCCCAAACCCCGGGCTGAGGGGCTGGGGGGCTTTTTCCCTCCAGCAGAAAATGCTGATAACTGGGGAGATACTCACGGGTTTCCCTGGAGGGCCTGGGGGACCCCGCGGGCCATCGGGTCCAGGGTCGCCCTAGGAAAGAAGAACCCCAGGAAAGGAGACTTAGGGGTGGGGAGGCGGCAGGTACTGCTGGCGCTGGGGTGGAGAGGGGTGGCGAAGCACCGGAGACCCAGGATGTCACAGCAGGAACTCAGGCATCCCCCAGCCATGAGCCGGGAGGGGGACTGGGGGACCTGGCTGGAGGCATGGAGTCCATCACCTCTCCATCCCCTGCTCACCCATATTACAGGGTTGTCCCTATTTACCCCAGGAGCCCCAAAGTGCGGAAAGCGGACATTGGAGTAATGAGGGGAGGTTTTCCCACGCCCCCTCCTGACCCCTCACCTTGGGTCCCAGCGCTCCAATCTCTCCAGGAAGCCCAACCTGGCCTGGAAGCCCCTTAAGGAGAAGAGAGACATTCACAGAGAGGTCGAGCCCTGAGTCTTCCCCTTTGGGGGTGCTGAGATTTCAGTTTTTCCCGCACAACCCCAGGCAGGGTCCCCAGCTGCCCACAACCCCACCAGCCCGGCACTTACGGGTGGTCCTGGCAGCGAAGGGCCCTGCAACAAGAGGAAAGATGCAATTTGTTTAAATTCTCCAACCGCCACCCCCCGAAACCACCAGCATCCCTGCCCCGGGCAGGGCAATGACCACGCCACCACCAAGGACATGGCTGGGGGGGGGGCTAAGGCTGGATCCCTGCCCTGCTCCCACCCTGCTTGTGGGTGCTCAGGGAGCTGGTGCCGGAGCTGGGGGGGGGTGCAGCACCCACAGGAGAGGCAGATACTCACGGGGAGCCCCGGCGGTCCTGGGAGTCCAGGCTGGCCCTGCCGGGACAGAAGGGGAGAGTCAGGAGCCAAAATGGGAGGTTCTGGTCGTCCCAAGCCCTGCTCCGCTGCTGTGTGAACTGCTAAAATTCACCCCTCCCTGGACCCAGCCTCAGTGCCCCCTCGTTGCCAAATAATCCATCACCCAATTCTCGTATCCCTGCATCCCCCCCATGGCGATGGGGCTGGTCCCAGCCTGGCCAAGCCCTGCTGGCTCCAGGGGGGGAAGGTGGCAGCCCGGAGCGGCTGCCCTGGAGCAGCCCCTCACTCACTTTAAGTCCTGGTCCGCCGATGGGCCCTGGCTCCCCTTTGGCTCCCATCAGACCCTGCGAGAGGAGAGATGGGGGGAGGTTATTGCCAGCGCTGCCGCCCTCCAGCCAGGAGTTTTTGCTGGGGCCGAGGGTTATTAGTGGGGAATTTGTGCTTGTCACTGCTGTGCGCATTGCGCCGCAAACCCGGAGATGCAGCTGGCACCTGCAGCCAAGCCCCGAGGGCACAGCGCGCCTTGAGCACTGCTCCACGGCTCCGGGACCCCACGCCGGGGCTCGACAGGGACCCTGGTACCGCAGGGCACATCCAGCACGGCAGCCCCGGCCATGGCAGAGGCACATGGGGAGCTGGGACCATCCATGATCCCGGCTGTATCGACTCCAAGCCACTCCCTGCCTCCCCCATCCCTCATTCCAGTGCATTTGAGGGCTGCGCCTGTGCCGAGTTTGGATCCCCGCATGAGGGCTTGAGCTTCATCCGTGGGGTAACTCCTCCGCGCTGCCGGGCACGCAGGGATGGCGCGGGAGGGGATCCCCCTGCTCGCTCGGCATCCATACTCAAAGGAGCCAAACTCTTTTGCAGGCAGATTAGCCTGGATGCATAATGCATGCTTCTAACGACAGTTATTATTCTATTCATTTATTATTGAAGAATAACTAAACCACAAAAGATTTATGAAGTGCCGCCCAGAGACACAAACGAGGACCCTGTAGTTCGAGTTTCCTCCCGACAAGCGAGTAGATGCCTGATGCTTGCAGGCGCTCACCGGCGCGGCGTGGCACTGGGGACGGGGACGGGCACCCAACCCAAACCTCCCCGGGCGCCCGTCCCTGCGCAGCCCGGCCGGGGGAGCGTGGGGCCACCAGGGGCCACCAGCCAGCCCACAGGTGACACGGCATCAAGGCAGGGCAAGGAGGTGGCTCCGTCCCTGCTCTCCCTGCCACCTCTGCACTGCTGTGCTTCTGCCAGGGAGGGGACAGTCACCAATGCCACATACGTGGGAGCCAAGGAGGTGGCTCTAGAGAGGCCGTGGGATTACTCCGGATTTATGTTGGGGAAAACAAGAGCTAACCAGGGCTCAGGACAGCAGCTGAGGTACAGGACAAGGAAACGCCTGTTCATGTTGGGGGATGTGCTGTGCCCTGGCTTTCCTGGCAGAGCTCTCGCCCTGTGTGGAGTGGGGATGCAATTTCGGAGCCAGGGCAGTGGGAGCGGGCGGCAGCAGCCCTGCCCAACCTCCACCTGCGTTTTCTGCTGTGATTCAAAAGGCGCTTTCAGCTCCCACACGCGGGGTTTTGGGCACTTTCTTATGTGTGACAGAAAAGGGTCCCTGCGCCGGGGAGAGAGGAGTTTGCTGAGACCCTGCTGCGCCCCAGGGGCTGTGGCCAGGGATGGCTGGGGGGGGACAGGGGGTCGGTACTCACATCGATGCCTGGCTTCCCTGGGGGCCCGTCTGGACCGGGGGCTCCGGGCTCACCCTTGGCACCCTTTGAAAGAGAAGAGGCACGGGGGCAGTTGGAAAGGATCTCCTCCAGAAGGGGCAAGACTCTTGGCGAGCTGGGGGGAGGCACAGGTACTCACCGGGGACCCAGGGGCTCCGACAGAGCCTTTGTCACCCTGGGGAAAGAGAAGAAGGTTTTAAAAAGGTGTCTGTCCCCCCACGGAGCCAGGTCCAGCAGCGCATGCTGCTCAGGTCTCCCATCCACCTCCCCAGGAGTGAGATGCCGGATCCCCCAGCGCAGCGGCCAGGTCAGGCTGGGGCCGGCGTTGAGAAGCGAGGGCTGTGCTGGGGTTGTAGGAGGGCTGCGGCGGTTCTGGGTATAAATAGCACTAAAATAACATGCTGGGGCGGAGGGGAGCAGGGGCAAGGCTGGGAGAAAGGGCGCTTTCTGCTGGCTCACAGATGTCCCCTCTGTTCGGGGAGCCACAGCCGCTGGCCACAGCCCTCGGCCACGTTGCCGCTCTGCGGGCAGCCGACCTGGGTGTCCTGCTCCCCGCCATCCCCCCACGGCTCCCCCTCCTCACTGGGCGTCTCTGGGATGATCCTGCACCCGACCCCTCCGAGCATCCTCCGCTGCCTGGACAGGGGTGCCCCGAGCACCCAGCACCGAAACCTCCCTGTGTTCCCCGAAAACCATTTCAGCCCCGTTTCCCAAGGCGGTCAGGAGGCCACGGGCTGCTGCCCTGGGGAGGTGGATGGAGCCGCGGTGCAGGAGCTGTGCTCCCCCATGCCATCACTGCTGCCCAGGGCCACCAGCAATGCCAGGGATGCTCCGTCTCCCCAGCCCAGGAGCAGAGCAGCGCGGGAACCACATGGCATCAGCACCCCCTTGGCTTCCACAAAGCCTCTGCCCCCAAACAATGTCCCTCTTTGTGCTGCGGGTCCCCCCCCCTTCCTCCCTCCCTCCCTCCTTCCAGCCTGTGCAGGTTCCCGGCCGTGCCGTACTCACGTCAATGCCATCTGCTCCCGGCACTCCTGGGGGACCGGGGGGCCCTCGCGGGCCAGGCTCTCCCGGTGGCCCTCGCTAAGGGGAAAAAGGGACCCACATCAGGAAGGAGCAGATGGACCCCGAGAGTTGCTGGGGGTCAGAGGGAGCCCAGGGTGCAGCGGTCATTGCTGGCGTGTGCTGGGGACCCACCAGCAGGGAGCTGGGATGGAGTGAGCACCCCAAGGCGTCAGACCTCTGCCCTTCCCCACGGGTCCTCCGCTGCCTGGCCTGTGCCCCCGGCAGGGGCACGGATGGAGAAATCCAGGAATTCTCCCCCCACGATGGCACATCCAGCTCCCCATCCCCTCCCCAGTTTCTACCCCATCACCACCCCCTCCTGCCCTAGTGCCTGTGGGGCTCCCACCCCGATGGAGCGGGGTCTCGATGGGCATCGCGGCAGCGCTTGCAAAGGTTCCTCTCGGCTCAGGGTGCAAGCCCGACACTGGGATATCTAAGAGCACCAGCAGGATGTAGGTGCCCAAAGCCCCAGTATGAAACAGGGACCCCGAGCCCCTCCGTGAGAGCCCCCTCCCCGTGCCGGGCTGGCCGCCCGCCCGCAGCACTGCTCCGCAGCGCGGCACAAAAGCGCCATTCAGCCGGCAGCAGGGCAGCCCCCCGAGAGCCCGGCCCCCGCTCCGAGCGTTGCACAGGACTCCGCAGGAGCGACTTTTTGCAAAGAAATCTCTGTTATCCCAACAGGGGAAGAGATTCCAGTCTCGGGTACCGAACCCCTGGCGTTCCTGGAAATGAAAACCAGACAGGCTGGCTGGGGCGGCGTGCCTGCGACTCCTCCGTCCTTCCACGCTTATTTATTTTAAAGTGAAACATATCGGGATGAGAGGTGTTACTGGTTAGGAGAACTCCGGCTTTGCCTTGGAAGCAAATCCCGCAGTCGGGGTGGGAACGAGCATTCGTCCCTGGGAGCAGCTGAATGGCACCTTTGTCCTGCCCGAGTGATTTCCAAATGGTTCCTTGTTCCAGGAGCTCCCACGTCCCCCGTGCTCCCACCAGAGCCCGCTCCCCTGGCCAGACCCTGCCACCACAAGCCCAGGGGCATCCCGGGGGGCTGTTTTAGGAAGGCAGCTGCCCGCTCAGCCAGGCTTTCCGTGCCCGCGGGCAGCTCAGGAGCCACAGGAAGATTTTTCCCAAATCTGTTGCAAAAATCTGATTTGTGTTGGTTGCAAGGCAGGGGGAGTTCTTCCTCTTTTCGGGTGGGATCGCAAGAGGAACACTGGCTGCCCCGCTCGCAGCGCTTGCCCCAAGGAGCAGAGGGACACATTCCCTTCACTTCTCTCCGATGCATTTTCTCCTGCCCCTGGGTGAGTCCGGAGACCTCCCTGGGACCCCGGGCCCCCATCACCTCCACTGCTGTTGTCCCTCCCTGCTGCCCCTCAGCAAACCCCCCTGGAGCCCCGGGGCAGCCCTGGGAGCGTCAGAGCCCCCCTCAGCCTGGCTCCGCAGCACATCCCAGCAAAGCAGAAGCAAATAAGCATTTTCCCAGGTGACCGGAGACAGAGGATCTGGCGGCTGCTGGGGAGGGAAATGGCAGAGGGTCCCCCATTGCTGCCCCAAGGGGAAAACTAAACTTGTTTAGCTAATAAGTCCCAAACTTCGAGGTGTGAAGCTCAGCCCGGTCCCTGTCCCACGGGGTCGAGGCAGCTTTCGGCACGGAGAGGTCCCCAGTGCGTTGGGGTTAGGGGTCCCAGCTGGGGGCTGCTCCCACCCCCTCACCACCCATAATGGGGCATTCCTGGGAAAAGCGAGGGAAAGTTAGCAGCAAGTCCCAGGGATGCTCAGCACTGCAAGTGAGCGTCCGTGATGGGGGAGATGGGGACCGTCCCCTCTCCATCCCCTTCTCCATCCCCCCCATCTCAGCCCGGTGCAGAGCGGGACCAAGCAGAGGACTTACAATCTGGGCCAGGCAGAGGCAGGCGGCTTGGAGCAGGAGCCAGAGCTGGAGAACTGGGGAGCAGCCGGCCATGGTGAGGGCGGCCGGCATCGAGTGGCGGTGGTGGCCTCGTCCCGCTGCGCTCAGGTATGGCAGCAGCCCCAACTGCACAGCCGGACACCGGAGGAGGAGGAGGAGGAGGGGGCTCATTAATATGGAGCAGTGGGACGAAGGCAGGCGGGCAGCCATGGCCCCCCGCTTCCCCCGCCCTTGCTCAGGTGAGCCCATGGCTATTTTGGGCTGCATGGCCGGATGGCGGCGGAGGATTTGGCACGATGGTGGTGGGGCATTTGGCACAAGGGGCACAAAGGGGCTTCAGTGCAGACAAGGGGCTGGCAGAGGAGGGGGACGACCTGGGGGGCTGCTGCTGGAGCTGCGTGGTGAGACACTCCCCCCCTCCGCCAGGACGTCTGTGTGGGCACCCCAGGAGTGGGGCTCTGCCGGGGTGTCACCTGGCACATCCCCATCCCGACGCCTGTGCTGGTGCCACGGGGCATCGCACCGCCCGGGGCTGGGGCTGTGGTTGCCCCCACACCCTGTGACAGGGAGCTGGTTCCTGCCACCTTGGGGAGGGTCCTGGGGGATTCCTGACATGTCGGACCCAATTTCTGCCCCATGAGCCCCCAGACAGCCCCAAGCGAGGCAGCCGCCCCGCTGCAGGTCCCTGGAAACGCCCCCGCAGTCCCAGCGTGGCACTGGGAGGGGAAGGGAGGTTGTGCTGGGGGGGCACCAGCTGTTCCCCACAGCTCCGGCAGGGGACGAGACCTGTGTCTGTGGGGGTACAGGTGCCCCACTCATCACCGCCCCGTGCCCAGCTCCCCCGCCCAGCTCCTGCCTTCGCTGGCAGCCGCCCCCCAGTTCCCAGGGAATGCGGGGATGATTCATCTTGGCGATTTCTTCCTCCTCCTCCTCCTCACGGAGGGCTCGCAGGCTCCGCAACGAGCCGCCGCAGGCTGATTCATTGGTCCTGGGGGGCTCAGTGGCCCCCCCAGCAGCGGGCAGGCTGCCGCCTGCGCCCCAGCACAGGTCTGGGATGGCAGAGCCATGGTCTGCAGCCTTGCCAGCGGGCACGGGGCCATCCCAGCACGCCGCGCCGTTGGCACTGGTGATGCACCGCTTTGGGCTCCCATCTCCCCACCGGTTCTTCCTCCCCAAATCCCAGCCCAGGCCGGGGAAGGCCAATGGGGTCCTGCCCTCCCCACTGCTCCCACGGGCAGCGAGAGCCGCCCGGAGCCTCGGTGGCAGCAGGGAAGCGCTTCCACCCAAACCTGGGTGTTTTGAGATAAAACCCCTTTTGGCTCCAGGCAGAGCACCTTGTTTCCAGAGCATCTAAATTTGGATCCTCACCATTCATGGAGCCGCTGGGATACTTCTGCTTGTGCCCCGGGCAGATGTGTCCCAGCGCCGCCACCGAGCCCAGCGCCTTTCTGGGACACCAGTGTCACTTTTGGAAGAATTATGTAATTTCAAGTGTCTCTCAGATTACTACACAGTGACATATTTTTGTCTCCTTTTGATGCCATGGCTCATTTGATTGCAGCTTTTCACATACTGTAGTTCCTGAAGTTCTCTTCCCAGCACTGTGGCACGGGAATACCGGGGTTTGGGTTATGATCTCCATCTTCTTTAAAAGACTCAGTCGCTTCTCCCCCATTAATTTTACCCTGGGATCCAACCGGGACATTTGCCTTTGACCATGGGGTCCCCCCCGCATACCTGGGGGGAAGCACCGCAGGGTCTGCCCTGCTGCCCTCGGGGTCCCCCGCACCTTCCCAGAGGAGCTGCGGGAGGATCGGGCCCACAGCGACCCAGCACCGGGCACAGCCGTGTCCCAAACTGCTGTGACAGCGTCAGAACGGGGGTCAGGAGAAGCTGGGCCCCACACGGCCCCAGCCCCACGGGATGCTGCAGCCCAGGACCCCAGGAGAGCCGTGGGGCGGCCCAGAGCCAGAGGTGCCTCTGTGGGGCAGAGCCTGGCCCGGGCAGGGCTGGAGGCCCCTCTTCTTCCTCCTCCTCCTC
>VZSF01004185.1:0-24110 GCA_013398295.1 Chionis minor
CAGCCACAGCATCCCCCTGTACCCCCCCATTGCCCCACACACCATCCGCACACACGTGTCAGTGCGACAGGCTACATGCGTGCAACATGTCTGTCCACGCCTGTACAACACGCGTGCAGAGCCCACCTGGGCCTGCACCGGGTACTCCCAGGCCCCCCACATCCTCCCCAAGGGACCCCCGGGTGGCAGGGGGTGCACGGCCGAGCACCCACGGGTGCCCTGCCTGGTACCTGGCTCTTTTCCACTTTTAAGGGCAGCGCTTCGTTAATTACGGCGACAAAGAAGGAGAATTAGGGTGTATTTCTACTTCCCCAAGGCAGGTTTCACTTCTTGCAGGCGGCACCTCTCCTATTTCCCCCTTTTCACCCCAAAACACACAAAGCAGAGGTGGTTTTGCTCGCGGTCCTGATGGCGCCAGGTGCCACACACTCCCCCGTCCGTGGCAAAACCCCGGCACTGAGGCAAAGGAGCCGACGTGTTTTCCAGACTATTTCAGGTTGGGGGGTTTTTTTGGCATTTAAGAGTGATTTTTTTTTTTTTTTTCAAAAATCCTCGCCGCCACCCAGACTCCGCCGCCCACACCGCTTCCTTGAAACGAGGCAGGAATTTCCCAGCTGCTCACCGGTTTTAACGCCCGGTGGATGCGCAGCCCATGGAAGAGGAGGGAGCTCGGAGAGGGAGCACGTAGACAGCGGCAAAGCTGCTTACGCGCCTCGGGATTAGACACCCGCAGGGCTTAAGACATCTTAATTTCTTATTTTATCTTAATTTCATCACACGGCTGCGTTCCCTCTTACCTACCCTACACAACGTGGGGCTGATGGAGAACCCGGCAAAGCTGCCAAAACCTCACCGTGGCAGCTCGGATGGGGAGCGGAGCGGCTTCTTTTAAACGGCTTTAATATTTGGAGGAGCAAAGCCTGGAGAGATGAACGCGGCCGCACGGCCCCGGGAGGAATCGGACCTGCCAGCATTCCCGAGACGCCGCGGGTGGATGCCGCTCGTGGATGGATGGGATGTTCCCTGCTTCCCTGCAGGGGAACCAAACTTGTCCACTGGAAAATCCACTGGAAATCTTCGTTTCCAGGGTGCCGGTGAAGGCTCGGTGGTGCAGAGCACTCGGTGGGAGAGCACACGAGGAGCAAGCAATGCCGGCAGCAAGACAGGCAGCGAGGTGGTGACATCTGTCCAGGAACTGGGACAAATCTGCATGGGGCAATGCACAGACACACAGGCAAGCGGGTGGCGGCATCAGGCCCTCCAGGGACACTTGTTTCTGATGTCCAGGCAGCAGGAATAGGTTTTCTACCTCCTCTCCAACATCCACGAGCATCGGACAACTGGCGATCTGCACGAGCCGCCACCATGAAATTCCATCGGACAAGTCAGCGACGCACAAGCAGCTTGGGATGGGACAGAGAGCATTGTTGGCTGGAGGACCAGAGCGACGGCCGTAGGGATGTATCTACAGTAGAAATATTGGGATTGGCCTGGGTGGAGGATGAGCAGGAAGGTCTGGCTGCGGAAGCAGCAGGAGAAGGGACAGCAAACCAGCTGGTGGTGAGGCACCACGGTCAGCAGGTCCTCAAGCTCTTGGCTCGTGTCTACCAGCAGCTAGTTGGGACACCAGGGTTGAGAGACAACAGCCAGAGAGTGAACTCTCATAGCTCAAGGAGAAGGGGGACAGAATGGAGTAAAAATCACCGACAGCTCCCAAAGAGGTACAAAAGGGCATCTCCAAAACTGGTACATGGTCACCAACCTAAGAGAAGCCCGTGAGATGCAATAAAGATGCAATAAATGCGCTTCCTTGTCCCCAGCGACATCGCAAGGAAACCTGGCGAGATGGCCCGGGCACGTGTGTCTTGGAACTTGCGAGTTTGGTGCGACCGCCAGAGCAAAACCAGTTTGATTTAAAATGAAAACACCTTCCCCTCCCGTAAGGTCTCCCAATGAGCTCCGACAGCGTTGCAACGTTAATTCCCACCTATCCAGCTGCTTCTACTTATCCTGGTTGCATTTCAGCCACATCCTACAGGATGAAGGCACTAGGTTGTCTTCTCCATGGCTGCAGGAGTGTTTGCAGGGCCACGGGCAAGCGCCGGTGCCGAGGGTGGAAGAGGTGGCGGGTGGAAAAGGCGGCGTAACAGGACAGCGCTGAAGCTGTTCGCCAGCTGCCGGGCTCGGCTCCAAGCTGCCTTCAGCGCCGTGTGGCACGGAGCCCGGCTCCCGGGCTTCCTCCCCAGGGACCAGGCGCCCGCACCGTCTCTCCACCTCCAGACGTCTGCCGGGAACACGACCGGGGTTCGCACACACGCAGCCTAGCGCTGCTGAGCTCTTCCCGGCACGCTCCCACGGACACAAAGGTGTCCCGACCCCTTGTTCCTACCTTGCAGCAAGTAAGCAACAGCAAAAACAGCAAGACAGACATCAAGGGCTCTTCCCAGTGCTAATTTTGCAGGCACACAGCGGAATCCACGTTCCTTTTCTAACCTCCTTTTGTACCCGATCATCTGCGGTAACAACAGCCCGTTTGTTTCTGCACATCATTTTATCGCCCGAGGGGCAGATTTAAAAGAAAGGTAAATAAAAAGACAGTGCTGGAGATGTGCCACGACGTCTCGCTTTTGGACTGGAGCACAAGGCCTGCGCTTCCCGTCCCAGATGGATGCGCCCTCCGCTACTGTCCAGAAGCCTTTGGAAATCTTAAAGCATCTTAAAAAATAATGCAATTTCCCTTTTACCGTTTCAAGGTGTTTGCCATGGCCAGGAGAGCTAGAGACAGACATTGGAAAAGATTCTCACTTGCTTTCTCATAAAAGCTTCGACTCGCAAGCAATCCGAGCTCATTAGCAGGGAGCGATATTAGGAGGCAACGGTTATTTCACAGTTTGCTAAAATCACGGAGAGTGGGAATAAAGCAGCCCCTTGCATTTACCAGGCTGCAGTATCGCTGTATGGAGGCCAGAACCGGATTTATGGAAGGATTCAGGATCTTCAGAGGAATAAAGCCACTTCCTCGCCTGCCCAGCGGCTGATACAGCTCCCATCACCCTGCGCCATTAGTTCCTTCCAGCATCAATTTGTTTTCCCCTCCCTGGCTGGGGAAGAATCGCCTTCAAAGATGGAGAAACAAGACAGGGGACAACTGGCAAAAAGCAGGTCTTTGCAGGCATGTTTGGAAGAGTCTTAAGATGCTGCCGAGCCCCACTTCTCCCCCTCTCGCCAGCTGTCAGCCCCCTCTCGCAGTCCCCCAAATTATTTTTGCGAGCGCGCTGCTTCTCACACAACATGAGCCAGCAGAGTTAAGCAGACTCGAGAGGAGAGTGGCACTGCTGTCACTCTGGCTTGGGATCATCATGGCAAATCAAGCTCCGGGGACAGCAGGGTGGGGGTTTCTCACCCAAAGAGAGCTCAGCGTCGTCTTAACCCCACCTGGAAGCACGCGGGTTGTGCAGCAGACCACGACACGAGCGCAGGTTGGGCAGAGCAGAACCTGCTCAGTCACTCAGTGAAAGGTCTCTCTGGTTTTTATCACCTGCTGTCGCCAAAAATCGCAGAATCCTGTTGGGTTTTTTACATCCCAACGTTACATGTGGACAGGGGCACGCCACGTTTCTACGGAAAACCACATTTATAATTCCAGATGAATACAAACAAACCAAACACCTACAGGAGCTCCTACCTTCACATGTATTCCAGACTGCTGGAGATTTACTGGCTACATTAAATATTAAGCCATTTCCCTATATACTTCAAAGAACAGGATTTTTGGGGTTTTTTTTTCCAAGTTCATTGTTGGTGAGAAGTGCCAAGCAGGACTGTCTGGAATAACAAATACCCCTTTTTCAGTCTGATCCAAAGACCATTGATGTCACCGCAGGGTTCAGGTCTTTGTATGGGTTTCAGCAGACTTTGGGATCAGGCTCAGGCCACAGAACGGACAAAAGAGGTTCACGCAGCTTGAAGACTCCTCGCACTCGTCCTCTGCAGCTCAAATCTGATGAAGGAAGAGTCACCACGGGCTCACTTATGCTGCACCACACTTGGCCTCTCTCAGGGACTACCAAAAGAGGTGGCCCCTTAAAGCAACTTAAGAGATTGAGAGAGAGCAGGTCCATTAAGGGCTATAAAAATCCATGATCCAAGCGTATCTTCCCCTTCAGGATGCCACTGTATGGAAACAGCCCAGCAAGAGCCAGGCAGGTTCCAGTCAGTTCAAGCCATGTAGGTCCCTAGAGGTCACCAGGCAGTGGCCCATGGGGCAGCTTCCTTGGATGGTTGCACTTCAGGGAGCGGCGGTGCAGTTCAGCCCTAAAATTTGGAAGTGAAAAAGCAACGATAAATTTACAACGAAGGGGTCAGTAGAGGAGTGTGATAGCCCAGACCCATCACATTCATTATCTTTTTGGAATAATCCTATTTAAAATACATTTTCTCCTCAACATACTTTCCCCAAGCGTCAAGCTTGGTTTATCTGCTCAATCCCTGGGTAAAAATCCCATCCTTTTAAAGAGGTGTTTGCCTAAATCTGAATAGTTGTTAAGTAAGTGATGACTAACGTACCATGCTGAAATGAAACAGCTTTCTCTTTTTCCCATTTCATCTCACGTGCTGACATTCATTTCCTGGAAAACCCGGATGACATCTTGCTTCCTCGCAAGCTGCCATGCCAGCGTGCCTGTGCCATCCGGGGTGTCCCGCAGCCCGGCGTGGAGCAGGATCCGCACGGCGTCCGCCTGCTGCCCGGCGCAGGCTGCGTGCAGGGCTGTGGGGGAGACAAGATGTCGAGAGAGGAGCTGACGCGGCCCCATGGGTTTGGCATCAGCCCGCTTCAGATGCGACCATCGGTGGTGGAACCTGTACTATTCAACATCTTTGTCGGTGACATGGACAGTGGGGTCGAGTGCACCCCCAGCAAGTTTGCCGATGATACCAAGTTGTTTGGTGAAGTGGACAGGCTGGAGGGCAGGGATGCCATCCAGAGGGACCTGGACAGGCTGGAGAGGTGGGCCCAAGCCAACCTCATGCAGTTCAGCAAGGCCAAGTGCAAGGTCCCACATCTGGGTCAGGGCAATCCCAAGCACAAATACAGGCTCAGCGAGGAATGGCTGGAGAGCAGCCCTGAGGAGAAGGACCTGGGTGTGCTGATGGACGAGAAGCTCAACATGAGCCAGCAATGTGCCATCGCAGCCCAGAAGGCCAGCTGCATCCTGGGCTGCATCAAGAGAAGTGTGGCCAGCAGGTCAAGGGAGGTGATTCTACCCCTCTACTCCACTCTGGTGAGACCCCACCTGGAGCGCTGCATCCAGCTCTGGAGTCCCCAACAGGAGAAGGACATGGACCTGCTGGAGCATGTCCAGAGGAGAGCCACGAGGATGGTCTGAGGGCTGGAGCACCTCTCCTCTGAGGAAAGGCTGAAAGAGTTGGGGCTGTTCAGCCTGGAGAAGAGAAGGCTCCGGGGAGATCTTATTGTGGCCTTCCAGTACCCAAAGGGGGCTACAGGAGAGCAGGGGAAGGACTTTTTCCTAGGGCATGTAGTGATAGGACGAGGGGGAATGGCTTTAAACTGGAAGAGGGCAGGTTTAGATTAAACACGAGGAAGAAATTTTTGACTTGGAGGGTGGTGAGGCACTGGAACAGGTTGCCCAGAGAGGTTGTTAAGGCCCCATCCCTGGAGGTGTTCAAGGCCGGGCTGGATGTGGCCTTGGGCAACCTGGTCTAGTGGGAGGTGTCCCTGCCTATGGCAGGGGGGTTGGAACTCGACGATCTGCAAGGTCCCTTCCAACCTAAACTATTCTATGATTCCCAGGGAAGGAAACCGAGTCAGCAGAGGGAACACATCGAGGGTGAAAGATGAATATTCCTGGTTGCAACACGCAGCCCAGTGCGATGGCGCAACAGGCCTCAACTGCCACAGCACACGTATCTACAGCGGCAACGGGACGACTAAACCTGCACAAGCAGGGGACGTGTCCTCTTCCATCAGCCTGGCTTACCCCAGCCATCACCCCTCGCAGATTACTAGTCCCTCCAATCCATCAAGCCAAAGCTAAGCAGGTTCGCACACATATTGGGAGTATTTAAGCTGACTTGGTTCATTTTGGCAGAGTCATGGGCAGAGGGTGCTCACGGCAGGAGGAGGAGGAGGAGGCTGTGGGACACAGCAGGCAGAGCAAAAGGCCTCCGGGCTTCTTATTGCTCTGTGTTTGGGGAGGATTTAACAGTGACATGCACGAGGGGAGCTTGAAACTACTCCGGATGTGACCAGGGTCCTTTACGGGCTGGGGCTTCCCCGCAGCTCACTCTACAGTCGGGGAGTAAATCAGAAAGGTCTCCGCGCACTGCACGCAGCAAAGGCCATCTCACAGGAGGAGGCTGAAATATTCCAGCCCAAGCCTCAGCTCATCCTTCGGACCCCTCTTGACGGCCGGCACGCCGATCCAGCACGGCTCCAGCACCATCAGGTAGACCTCTTACGCTTGGCTTGTGTGGCAGGGTGAGCCAGCCTTGACCTCCTGGCCTAATCCTGCACAGAGGTGAGTAACTTTTACGTTGACGGTTGTTAGTTCCTGCTGCAGGCTGATGTTGACCATGGGGTGTCCCGATCCCCACGGATAATCCATGCAGGACACCTGGCAGGTGCGGAGTCTGGTTGAGAAGCGCCCCAGGATGCACTGACACCAAGGCAGCAAAACCGGCGGGTATGGGGGCAGCCACCCCAAACGTCCCAGGGTTGGAGGAGTTCAGCAGAGCTCGAATTTACTCACGGAGGGGGCGGAGGGAGAGGCTGAGGCAGACACAAGACTGTTCACACTCCCCGCTGAAGCGTGTTATTAAGCAAACCTAAGACTGGGTAAGTTGCCAATTTTGGCAATGGCTGAAATCATCTACATACACTGTTTTTGAGAGAGATGCACTGATGCAAGAGACGCCTCACGCTGGGAATGCCAACTCACTGGCATTACTATAGCAACTATATTTACATTCAAGCTCGCTGTTATTTGCTCATAAGCCATTCTTAGGCAGTTTGCTGAGGAACTGAGGCTTAAGGGCTCGCACAATCGTTACATCTGTCTGCCCACCCTAACCATTTTGAACCGGCTAATTTCAAGCAAATTCGATGGTGAGGCACCCGTATCAAAGATCCTAAGCTCCTGAAAGTTTCATGCAAAATAAGCAGCTGGGTAAAGAGAAACACCAATTAGCATCTCTCTTCTTCCCCTGAGGGAAAGGCCCCAGCGCAGGCTCAACCACGCCATCAGACATCAGAAAGTCCAGCAGGAAGAGAGCCAGTGAATGAGAGCTACAAAAAAAACCACAACCCAACCCACACGTCGCACTGCTCCAAGAGCCATTTGCATACGTGCATCTGGCATCCTCTTGCACGCTCTGCTGAGCAGACGCAGCGCGGGCTGCTTTGGAGATTGGGCTCCTGTTACTAAAGCGCGCTCTCGCTGTCATACAGAGGGTGAACAAACAGCTCCGCAGCCTTACCGGAACGGCTCTTCCCGTCCTTTGCGTGGACATCAGCACCGAGGGACAGCAGCGTCCGGATGGTGTGAGCGTGTCCTTCCTGCAGTGACAAGCAGAGGCACATGGAATTCAGAATCAGCCCTGCGCAATTTCTCACTTTTGCATTTAGCAGAAATAACACAGGCCTGGAAAGAAAAGGAGGCGGCAAGAGATCTGTCCCTAACTGCATACGGCGCCTGGAAGGGCACAGACGCAGATTCACTCTGTCACGGTCAAATCTGTGGCTACCAGAAGCTGCTCCAGGCTCCAGAGGACCTTTACGGCAGCTGGAAATCAGGGTCAGCTGCCTGCGGCGGTGCGGATCGGGTCCATGAGCCAGGAATTGCCCAGGCACAGCAGAGGTGCTGTCGTTACCCCATGGGAATTGGCCAGAGAGATGCCACCAGGCACCTTCTCGGTCCCTCCTGCCGGCAGCCCATGAGAGAGGAACTGGAGCTTGGCCCTCTGTCAGCGTGTCCGCATGCCTTGCGTGTCCCTGGCAGCAGTTTCGACCCAGAGGCCAAAAAGGCAGCGCGAGGCATCCCAGGAGCATAATTCTCTCCACGAACATTTAACACCGTTTTCAAATCAAAAGTGTTCAGTTAAGACCAAAAGTGCTTAAAAAAAATAAAATAAGAATCACACAAATCACACTGCAGCACAGAGCTGCCTCTGGGGGTGGTGACACAGCCAAGGACGGAGAGCAGTGCCTTGGCAGGGCAAGTGTGACAGACAGACAACCCAGTCCAGATCCAGGCAGGTGGATCTGCTTTTAGAATCATGCAATCATAGAATGGTTTAGGTTGGAAGGGACCTTGAAGATCAGCTATTTCCAACCCCCCTGCCCTGGGCAGGGACACCTCCCACTAGACCAGGTTGCTCCAAGCCCCGTCCAACCTGGCCTTGAACCTCCAGGGATGGGGCAGCCACAGCTTCTCTGAGCAACCCCAGCCAGGGGCTCACCACCATCACAGGCAACAATTTCTTCCTGAGAAGAAAATTCCTAATCTAAATCTCCCCTCTTTCAGTGTAAAACTGTTCCCCCTTGTCCTATGGCTCCACTCCCTGATCAAGAGGCCCTCCCCAGCTTTCCCGTAGGCCCCTTTTTGGTACTGGAAGGCCACCATAAGGTTGCCCCAGAGCTTTCTGTTCTTTTAGAGAACTCTAGATCCCACATGATCTTCCTGATCGTGGTCAACAGATCCACCTTGCACAGCTGAGCCCTTGAGGTGTGAGGAATTTGGAGGATTGTCTCCCAGCAAGGCTTTGCCTTTGCCAGTGGCTGCAGAGGAGTTAATGGACAAACAACCTCAGACAACTGGGTGACACAACCTAAAGATATTTCTTAATAGCTAATTAGTGCGCTAGTTTGTCAACTGATCTTGCCTTCGCCTCTCTGGTCCTCACCTCCAATCAAGTAACTCAATTATATTGCTTTTACCTTCAGCTGGCCACAGAGCTGTAGGATCCCCAACACACCTTTCGCAATCGGCAGCTGGCCGTTTGTTAAAAGGGCTAAATGTCAGCAAAAAGCCGTGCGTTTTCCTACCCTGTAAATCCACTTCAAGCACCGCAGGGATTTAGAGCTGCTCTTGCCGAGGTGTATTTCAGCTCAGAGAGCAGAACCTGTTGCTGATGTGGATTGTTGCGCATCTGCCTGTGGCAGCAGCATTTCCTAAAGGATTATTCCAGCACCTGTGACGCCCTGGGAGAAGGTGCAGAATGCCAGGCTAACACACCGCCACAACCCACAGCGTCCTCTTATCTTTCCTCCGCCAGTAGCCAATTTTAAACGCTGCAGGGGAAAATGCAATACAGCCCCCACAGCCTCCTCTCCGCACAAGCTTCTCTATAAATAAATCCTCCCTCCCTAAATAACGCGCTCGATTTTGTAACCACTTCTTCAATGCAACGAATTAGTCTCTGTCGTGCAGCACGAGAACGGAAGGCCCTTATTTTTATCCCCACCACCCACTCTTTTCCCCCCCTGTTATTGTACCACTCGGTAGCATTTTCCCCCCTGCTCAAGGCTCCCGTTTCCCTGCTGCATTCACCCCCTCTCTCAGTGGCAAAGACAGCAAGCCAGGAACTGCTTTAGCTGCCACAGCCTTGGCAGCAAATTGGGTTGAAAGCGTAATTTGATTTCCATGTATTTATAAATGCAAAGTAATAAGAAAAGAAGAAAAAAAAAAAAACAACCCACCAGCCAAACAAACGATGCCGTAAATATAAAGTGACACTGAGCCTCGGAAAGGAAGAGAAACCCATCAAATCGCTCCCCAATCAGCCGCTCGCCAAGACGGCGCTGGGATCTTCTCCAAGGCACATTATATTCCCCAATAGCCTTGCTGTTAAACGTACCCTTGGCAACCAAAAGGGCTTTCAACATGGTTTCTCGGAGCATGAGGAAGGGAAGCTGGGAGAAAGGCCTCCTTTGTGGGAGCCAGCAAATGCCACGGCTGGGTCCTGCTGGAGGAGAATACTGTTGCCAGCACTCCCAGTAAGTGTCATTGATGCTTTTGTAGGAGTGGGGCGCTGGGATGATGCTTCGTTCCCACTACAAGTCTAGCCCGGGCTCCAAGTGCTGCACGTTAAACCTCATGAGCTTTGACATGCAGGGAGCTGAGCAGGGACCTTCCTTTGCTGCCAGCACGTTGCACACTGTGGTGTGACAGCCCCAGGCAGCAAGACAGAAAGGTCCCAAGAGGGATCCCGGTCAGCGGTGAGGCTTTTGGGATCTGCTCTGTGCTCCCAGGGAGCGGGACCCAGAGCTAACCAGTCTCCGCTTCCCGCACCGGAGTGAGATGGGAGGAGGAGAAAGCTCAAACGACTCTCACTGCCTGGAATTCAAAACAGCTCCTGTGTGAAGGACACAGATAAGCACCCAGGAGCTCCCTCCACATTTCCACCTCTTCCTTCCCACATCTGGCCATGGAGAGGCCAGAATCCGGCCTAGCAGGACAGTTGCTGTTTCGCAGCGTGTCAGCCATCTTCTGTCCAGCAAGCTGATGACATGGAGACTGGCTACAGACCTGCCGGAAGCCAAACCACCAGGGCTGACGAAAGACAAAGAAATCTGAGCAGCGTTTCACCCACGTCTCCTCTGCCAGCTGAGTGAGAAGACGCTGGTGAAGAACTGTCACAGCTCATGAACGGTTTGTACCAACGGCTCCCAATAACCAGCAGGTGAAGGGTGGACTCCCTTCAGGTACTGCGCTTTGGTCCAAAGGCAGCGGACTGGAAGAGTAACGTTCATCAGAGGTGAGGGTCAAGCCCTATCCAGAGCGTGGCCAACGGGGTACATGGCAAAGGAGCTGCACCCTACAACCACACACCTCTGCTCCTGCATGATCCCACTCAGCCACACACCAGGCAGGAGATTTACTAACCCACAGCGCAGTCAGCGGCGTGGGCAGGAGGCTGGTGAACACAGCAACTCACACCCGCCGCCACTCTGCAGACACCTGGACGCACTTAATGAGGATCTAAAACCCATTAAACTGGGTATGAGACAAATCAGGAGCAGAAAGTGACAAAGGATGAGCTAGGAATGTAAATCCTCCATCGGCAGCCAACAACTAAAGCAGCCTGTTTTAGACACCCGCCTGTAGCGCATCAACTGGAAAAGACTTTGAAGAGGGAGCCTGGGAAGAGGGACAAACCTTGGCTGCATAGTGCAGTGCTGTGAGCTGGAGGGCCGTCGCTCTCTCATTGACATCGACACCCAACTCGGAGACGAGGAACCGGATGGCTCCATCCTGGGCCGTGACAGCTGCCCGGTGCAGAGGTTGAGCACCCAGCGCGTCCACAGCTGAAGGACAGGCCTGAAACGGGGGAAAAGGGAAGGGGAAAGAAATTAACAGCCTGGCCAAACGTTCAAGGACAATCACCAGCCCAAGCAGAATCGTGTCTGCCTGCTACAGCAATCATAAAATGCTAGGGGTTGGAAGGGACCTCTGGAGATCATCTAGTCCAAGCCCCCTGCCAGAGCAGGTCCACCTACAGCAGGTGGCACAGGATGGCGTCCAGGCGGGTTGGGAATGTCTCCAGAGTCAGAGACTCCACCACCTCTCTGGGCAGCCTGTGCCAGGGCTCTGCCACCCTCAAAGGAAAGAAGTTCCTCTTCATCTTCAGATGGAACTTCCTATGCTCAAATTTGTGCCCGCTACCTCTTGTCCTATCACTGGCCACCACTGAAAAAAGACTGGTCCCCTTCTCCTGGCACCCTCCCTTTAAGGATTTATCAGCATTGATGAGATCCCTCCTCAGTCCGGTCTTCTCCAGACTAAAAAGACCAAACTCCCTCAGCCTTTCCTCAAAAGAAAGATGCTCCAGCCCCCTGATCATCTCCATAGCCCTTTGCTGTCCCCTCTCCAGCAGTTCCCTGTCCCTCTTAAACTGGGGAGCCCAGAACTGGACCCAGTCCTCCAGCTGCCCCTCCCCAGGGCAGAGCAGAGGGGCAGGATGACCTCCCTCCACCTGCTGGCCAGAGGGCTTCTCAATGCCCCCCAGGATGCCATTGGCCTTCTTGGCCACCAGGGCACATTGCTGGTTCATGGGCATCCTGTTGGCCACCAGGACCCCCAGGTCCCTTTGTACAATGGTGATGGCAACGAACATGTGGGATGTCACCAGCAGGACTGGTGCAGTTGGTAGCACTGTGATTTGCAGACCAGAGCCAGTTCTCTCCTGAGCTTTTCAAATTATAAGCAAAACTAGTTCCAAAAAAGAACCAAGCCCCCTCTCTCTTCAGTTGAGGAGCGTATGATGGGTTTCAAATCTTTAAAGCAGCAAGAAACAACCCATCTCCAACCTTTGTGCTGGTGGAGAAGCACTTGGACGCAGGTAGAGGGAGGGAGATGGGTGGATGGCCTCACCAGATCTCTTCTGTAAGTCTCTGAACGTAAACCACAAAGACGTAAAATCAAGAAGGGTAACAGAAGTAAGACACAGTGCACTCATCTTAAAGGATATAATCCAGCCTCTTGAAGTTTAGTGGGCCTGACTCATGGTTTTATAAAACCTAGAAGGTAGCAATGCTGCCATTAGCGTTTCCAGTGCTGCTTCATGGCAGTAAGCCAGGGCACCACAACAAGGAAATTACATCAACTATTTCGTCTTTATTGCCTGAAATGCGAGACCAAAAATGTAAGCAAACTTCACGACTGTTTTATCCTGCAAGGGCCAGATGAGCGAAGAGAAGCACATGAACGTCTCCTGAAGTCAACAAGTATCTACACACTCAAACACAACCTGGGCATCAACTGCCAGAAAAGATTCACTGGTTTTGCCATGCCAGCTTTCTGCCAGGCCAGCGAGTCGCACCAGTTCGGCACAGTGTCCCATGAACACGAGAGCTGCTGGTGCAGGAGAGAGGCCAAGCGAGGACAAAGGAGGCGAGAAGGGAGGCACAATCCCACCTCCGTGAGAATTGGCCGTTAGGTGGGCTCCAACCACCTCATATCAATTCAGCAGTCAATAATGCAATGGTCTGGTTCCTACTACGCACAATTGGCTCTAACGACATCCCGGTTACGCCGTGTATGTTGGAGGAAATTGGAGATTACTGGGAGGCAACACAGGAGCAGCAGCTGCCACAAGAGAGGGAGGCCAGAGATGAGCCAGACGCCTTCCTGTTATCCACTCAAAATGGCCATGAGAGCCTCCACGCTGAACCCCGGCACTCCCGAGCGCAGGTCTTGGCTTTGTGCATGTTCGAATCATAGAATAATTTGGGTTGGAAGAAGCCTTTGAAGGCCATCTAGTCCAACCTCCCTGCCATGAAGAGGGACATCTTCAACTAGATCAGGTTGCTCAGAGCCACCTCCAAGCTGACCTGGAATACTTCCAGGGATGGGGGATCCACCACCTCTCTGGGCAAATTCCAGACTTTGACACAGCTGCCCCTGCAGCACTGGGCAAGTCCTGTCCCCTCCTGCCACTGCCTTGTCTTTGCATCACCAGCCATGGAGATATATCCCTGCCCCAAGGCAAGTTTTCCCAGTGAGCTGAGTCCTAGTGGCCTCACTGAGCAAAATCTTGCTCATCTCCAAAAGAAATTCGCCTTCTTTTGCAGTAGTTTGCTTCTATACAATTTGGGAATTTGCTTCTTTACAGTATGGTTACGGTGAACGTGTGGATTGCTTTTCCTGGCAGTTGTAGGTCAGGTCCTGGAGGAGGGAGGGGAGGTTTTTGGCACTTACCTGATGTTTTTCCAGGAGCAGGTGGGCGATGTTGACATGCCCGTTCTGGATGGCATCCATAAAGGGAGTGACTCCACATTTGTCTCTGCTGTCAGGTTGGTACTGGCACCTGGGAGGGAAGACAGAAGCCAGGACAGAGTCGTTGGCAGCTCTAAAATCCTCACTGCACCAGTTGCTTTGCATTGGTGGGACAGGAGACTACCAGCAGATGGGATTGGAAATGGCACAAATAAAGCCCACCCGTAGACCATGTATATACCTGCCTCGGTGCTTTATGCCCTGGGGTACAGTCTGCTGGGGTTTTTTGGGTCAGAGATCTGGTACTGGGCCTGGTGCCGCTTGCTCAGCTGCACGAAAGCCAGGGCTCTGTACCTCATTTATATTTATTTCCTTGCACCACAAAGAGAGAATCTCTGGAAGGGGCGAGGCGTGCACAGGCTTTGCACTGGCAGAAGGGAAAACCATACCCTCACGTAACAACGCCACGTACAAAATCAAAGCCCACAGGTCTCGCTCAGGTTAAAGCTCCACTGAAATGAGAGAAGACTAAATTAAAATTGAAAGCCTGGCTCGGATCACAGGGCTACGTTTATGCTGGGCCAAGCGTGGCCAGGAATTAGCAAGGCTGGGATGAGTCGGCTAACGGGAGCTGTGGCTAACACCGGCTGCGCTGCCTGGGGAAAAGGTGCTCCAGCTCCGGCAGCACGGAGTGCTGGTTAGGAAGGTAACAAGGTCAGGGTGACTGGGCACAGGCTGATTTACAGCCACTTCACCGCAGTCTTCTGGGATTTGCAGCCTGAAAATAAAGCCTGGAAGCCGAGTCCAGCCTGGAGGAGCTGCACCCAGAACCAAGCTGCCAGAAAACTGTTTTGTTGTTATCGTACGGCCTCGGACACACTGGAGGCAACAGGAATGAATCAGCACGGAAGAAGAGCTGGTTATATAACCGGGGCTTATGTCATAGTGAAGTCAGATCCCATCGGAGCCCATCCAGAGAGCGTCCTTGTCTCAAAGGTCCCTAACCGGCCGTGAAAAACACGGAGGAAACAGAGACAGCTTCAGGATCGCATGCAGGGCAGCTGGGCTTCCCAAAAGGCATAAACGCCCTTTTGTGTCCGGGCGGCTGGAGCGAGCCTGGCGGTGGACAGGAGGTGGGGGAGAGCGGGGAGGCAGAGGCAGTGCCGGGAGCAAGCCCGCTTACCGCTCCAGGAGCAGCTCCACCGCGTCAAAACAGCCATGCATCGCTGCGGGAGAAAGAGAGAAGCGCAGGGTTAATTTATGTTTTCATGCCACCTTCCGCCTACGGTGAAACCTAATCAGATTTCTGACCCTTTTGGCTTACTCATGATGCAGGGAGGGGTTGCAAGAGGCTTTGAATTCAAAGCTTTTCATATTTATTTTTTTTTAATTTAAAACATTGTCTCCAGATCTCAAGCCTTCTCCCCCTGATCCCACAGGAAAACACCAGATAACCCAGGGAAAAAGCATGTGTATAGGCACCGTTTGCTTCTAACTGCAGAGTGCGTGCATGAGACCATACATGCAATTAAGCTGACACAAAGATCTTTTCTTGCAAGTATTTGTTAATCCCCGAAGTGAAATCGGTGAGAAGCAAAACGAACACAAAGCAGGGAGCTGGCGAATAGCCGGATGGCATTTCCACCCCTCCTCAGCCACTCAAACCACCCATCACACTCCCATCTCATCACCCTAATGAAGCATCCTCACCCAGACAGCATCTCGGAGGAAAAACAACAGTGGGGGAGGATTTGAACATCATGCGCTGGAATATTCTCTCTGCTGTGGGGGTTTTTTTTTTGTTGTTTTGGGTTTGTTTTTGGGGTGTTTTTTTGAAACACATCATATTACAGCAGTGTGCGGATGGCCTTAATCTTGCTTTTTTTTTTTTTCCCCTGCAGGTCATTTTGCAAAACAAATGAAACAAATTAAAGAAAAAAAGAATTTTAAAAAAAAAAATCAAACCAAGCCCAGAGCTGCTACGTCAGGCAATTTAGTCTGTGTGATGGAAGAAGGGCCCCTGGCAAATGCGTGTTACCAGCAATAACCTTCAGACGGACGCAGCTGCACAATAGATGCTCTCTGAAAGCCCAAAAAGGGGTTCCCATCCTCCCAGATCTTGGCCAGTTGCTCCTCCTCCCTGCCCATTTATCACCCCTCCCACCTGAGCTGGTGCAAATACAGGCAGAGCCTCACTGTGAAAAGGATTTTTGAAACGGAGCCTTTAAAAAACCCAAGCTACGTGAAGAAAAAACACCCCAAGCAACACGATTACATCCTTTAAGAGCAACAGAGACACAAGAAAGCCGCAGCACTCAGATCCACTGTTGCATTCCACTTCCTCTAATTACATCTCCCCTGCTCTCTTGCCTCAGGCTACGGATATATGAAGCAGCAAAGCTTGAGGAATCAACCCCAAAAAAAAATAAAATTGCACAGCTGGACTGGTCACGGGTTAATGTGCTCATATCCACACCCTTGGGATGTAAACTCATTGAGACGGCGGTTTGTCTTGACATGATTTACCCCGGCACCTCCAGCATCGTCTCTGGCCCCTCGCCTACACCCCTGCGTCCAGAGCTGTGTCCGTGTAACGTTGTGCGTGGGGACGGTGGCACCAGCACCCACCCAGCAGCAGCCTCCGGCATCGTCCTGGGTTAAAATTATGCTGGGGGCAAAAGCGGTTTCAGCAGCTCCAGCCCTTCCTGCTGCCCAGTTGCTCCCATACCAGCTGCTGCTCCGCCAACATGCCATCTAACTGGGAGCAGTAAAACAACCAGAAATCAACCCAACTCATGGGTTTCTGGCTTTGCCGCGGTGAAAGTCAAACACAGGAGGCAACACAGAGGTGAAGACACCTCCATGAGGCAGTGAGAACCAGATGCTGGATCCGTTGCTTTCTGTACCCCCATATCCCAAGCACTACAAAGCAGGGAGGAGACTTGAAGCTGAAGGTCAAAAGCCCCCCCTTTTCCTCAGCACAGTCCTCACCCTGCTCCTGACCCTGTCCCCAGACCCTCAAGTCCCAGATCCCAACCCAACATCCACCTCTCTGTGGGGAGAGAGCTGTGAGGGGGCTGCGAGCCCAGACACGGAAACACAAGACCCAGGATTGAGCAGGGACAGGAGAACACGTAAATAAACGAGGATTAGCCATTTCTCATTCAGGCAACCCGCTCCTCACCACCAAGCCTGAAACATCAAATAACTCATCAGCTATTTTTCATTCCCAGGTCAAGCACAAGGACTAAGGCGCAGACAATGCCCCTGGGCTGGGACTGTCACTGCTCGTGAGCACGGTGCAGTGAACAGGCGGCTACGGAGGGCCAGAGAAGTAACAGGAATGACAGCCAAGGAGCAATACACCCAACAGATTAATTACAGCACAGCAGGGGTCTCCTCATGATACCTCAGGTCTTTCCAGGGAGTCGATCCCTATTAAATTCTTTGGAAAATGAGTTTACGTAGCCGCAGGTTTGAACAGTGGCTCTTCACGCTCATCTTTCCGGCGGAGACAGTGCTGAGCCCCAGGACACAAAGCCTAATGTCTGCTCAGGGACGGGGCATGATCCAGATTCAGGTCAGTCACCACCCTCCAGCCCTGAGCCCACCCCACGACGTCACTCCGATTTGGTGTCACAGAATAACCAGGGTCAGCAGGGACCTCTGGAGATCATCTAGTCCAACCCCCCTGCCAGAGCAGGTCCACCTACAGCAGGAGGCACAGGATGGCGTCCAGGCGGGTTGGGAATGTCTCCAGAGTCAGAGACTCCACCACCTCTCTGGGCAGCCTGTGCCAGGGCTCTGCCACCCTCCAAGGAAAGAAGTTCCCCCTCGTGTGCAGATGGAACTTCCTATGGTCAAGTTTGTGCCCATCGCCTCTTGTCCTATCACTGGCCACCACTGAAAAAAGACTGATCCCATCTTCCCCGCACCCTCCCTTCAAGTATCAATAAGCATTCGTAAGATCTCCCTCAGTCTTCTCCAGACTAAAAAGACCAAACTCCCTCAGCCTTTCCTCAAAAGAAAGATGCTCCAGCCCCCTGATCATCTCCATAGCCCTTTGCTGTCCCCTCTCCAGCAGTTCCCTGTCCTTCTGGAACTGGGGAGCCCAGAACTGGATACAGGACTCGAGATGCCCCTCCCCAGGGCAGAGTAAAAGGGGAGGATGACCTCCCTCCACCTGCTGGCCACACTCTTCTTGATGCACCTCTCACACACACCTCTCTACTCGCTCCCTCCCTTCACTGTCTGCGGCCACTGCATCTGGAGAGGGCAAAGTTAAGGGGGTTTAAGCTCTGGGAACACACGCTTTATTCTGCACAAGCTTACGTGGGTCTGTGGGTGAGCAGACCCGATACTCTGTAAGGGGCAATGAGACACGGCGGGACAAACTTTATTCTGCATTAACGTATTTTTGGGCCATTCAACTTATTAAGGCTCAGCGGACTCAACTGAGGCACACCTTGTGCATCGTTCATGAATTAAAATTAATCACTCCCCCATCTTAAGGATCAAGGAGTCAGAAACCAAACCCAACTGCCTCTGGGTCGCTGTTTAGCTAACTCTGGCCTTCCGCTCTCCATGGGACTTAGAGATGACGTCTGTGGTTCCTCAAACCAGTTCACTCCCTTTATATGTCCTTTTAAACCAACAAAAAGGGCAGAGAAGGGGAATCAGACAGCCTGGGCTCCAACACTAACAACCCCTGTGTGTTCCCAGAAGAGATTATCCTTTTCCTTTGCAGAAAGGCACTCTGGATCCCTCACCACTCAATGCCACCTTCTTGAAAACAATGTGAGAAATGATCTCGCTGAAAGGAGGTTACGGCGAGGTGGGGGTCAATCTCTTCTCACAAGTAACAAGGGAGAAGATAGGACAAGAGGAAATGGCCTCAAGTTGTGCCAGGGGAGGTTTAGGTTGGAGATTAGGAAAACCTTCTTTCCCGAAAGGGTTATCAAGCATTGGAACAGGCTGCCCAGGGAGGTGGTGGAATCGCCGTCCCTGGAGGTATTTAAAAGCCGGGCAGACGTGGTGCTGAGGGACATGGGTTAGGGGTGCTTTTGGCATAGGCTTATGGTTGGACTCGATGATCTTGAAGGTCTCTTCCAACCCAAGTGATTCTATGAATAACAAAACCTGCGATGCTCCTTCCAGAGGTTGTGCCTAGAGACCTTATGGCTCTTCAGATTTATCATACTAACCTAACCCACCAGGCATGCGCACAAAAATCATTTCGAGAGATAAGTCTCTCACAAAAACTGACAACGAGACTACAAACCAATCTGGTAAAAACGTTCATCCACAGGCAGATCCCAAAAGGTGCCTCTCAGCAGCTCTGCCGCTTCTAGGACTTTTAAAACACCAGGATACGCTTGGAGCCTTGCAGATTTTCTAAATGCAATTCACAGCTTTATACAACAGTAAGGAATAGCATATTCCAATGCGTTCTGAGCCGTGGGAGCTTGGACATATCTGTCACAGGGAGGCAGAGACGGAGATGAACTCTGTGGTCCAAGGAGGCCAAAGTCAGTGGGTCATCACAAGTGCTCCACCACTCCCAAGAGAACACAACTCTCACCACAAAACCAGGCTTTGAGCACAGGCAAAAATCCAGTGAAATGGGAACTGAGGACCCTCCAGCCCCACAAGCCGAGTCTTCGGTACATCAGTAAGAAATATTAAGCCTAATTCTTGCTGTTTATTTATCTGAAAGCAACGACAAGGAGTGCCTGTCCTGAGGTGGAACCCTCCAAAGATGCAGCAGAGCACTGTTGGCAGACTGAAGTTCAGAGAAGCGAGCTCCCACTAATGCCCACCACTAGCCTGTTTTCATTTAATTTCAATAACTTAGCATTTAACTGTTTTCCTGTATTTTTGTATCAAGATAGGTCACACTCTGTTTCTCCAAACTAAATGTGAACTGAAACAACAGCCCCTTTCCGTTCTTTGCTGCCACCACAGCCCGCCCATCTCTTCCAACCCATCTGGTAGCGATGGGACGTTCCTTTACCTGCTGTGTGCAGAGGTGTTCTCTTTATCGTACTTTCCGTGTCCCAGCTCTCCGGGGACACATCCAGCAGGTACTGGAGGACCTGGGGATGGCCCTCCCGGCTCGCGATGTGGAAGCAATTCCAGCCATCCTTGTTCTTCAGCAGCGGGTTGGCTCCATGCTCCACGAGAGCTTTGATCACCTCCAGGTTTTGCCTGGTGCAAGCCATCATTAGGGGAGTCCTAAAAGAAAGACGAGGCAAATATAATAACCAGAGAGACAGTGTCATAAAAGCTTGACGGCTTTTGTTCCAACGTCTGAGCTTGAAGTGTGATTTAAAGTTGCCTGTAGCGCCAACTGGCCTGTCTAATAAAACGCAGTAGCTCAGTGCCACCTGTGGTAAGTCGGCCAGAGGGAAAACCGATGTGCTAAAACCACTCTGGGGTAGCAGGAAACTTTGCCAGCTAGAGGCAAAGACCTCCTCCAAGCCCAGGGCTACGTTTATCATCTTACCTGTATTCGGAGGCTTTGACTGAGCCTCACCACGTGCAGATGGAGCCACGAGATTTTACAGCACTGCTTTTTTATGCAGGTAATATGGGGTCCGGGCTTTTGGGGACTGTTGAGACAGAGCTGTTAACATCCCTTTCTTGCCCCAGCCCGACACCCAGAGAGGCAGCTGTGGCTGCAGGCAGCAAATCCCAGACAACTCCGTATCTCCCGGCAGTACAGCACGAGTGGACCAGCAAATGCCAGTCTGGAACATTTCTGATGCAGAGCAGCTGGCCTGAGAGTGAAGCTTTTTACAGTTTTGTCCTGTTTCACATGCCTGGGAACAACCTTTCAGATTTAAAAACCATTTTTACAAGATCCCCAGAGGAACAGCATCTTCTCCATCCCACAATTTCCAAGCTGTGCCTTGCACGGACCGTGCACGTGCTCCTGGAAAGCTAGTGGATACACCTGACAAGCAAACAGCCCATCTAGCCCCGCTTTCAACCCCGCATCCAGCCATGACCACGTTTTCACACCTATAAGCCACAGGCTGCAGATTAACAATCGCTCCAGCTTGGCAGAAGGGCAGGTTCACCACTAGGTTTCTCCTCCCTGGTGACCTGTTGTCTCCTTGCCCATCCTTCCCAACGGAGGACTGGAAATGCAGCCTCCTTTGGAGGAGCGAGCCGAGAGCCATCAGGAAACGGACATTAGCTGAGGGTTTACCCACAAGGCAAAGCGTGGGGAACTGGAGGTGGTGAACTCACAGACATCTCCTGTGTTTAGCTTTACTTAAGTGACTAATTTCATTGACCTCACCAGCACCAACCCTTATTTTCCTTAATTACCACATTATACAACAGTAATAGTTTAACTGCAAGTGGGAGCTGCATTCCCCGTTTTGCCCGTTTATAAACTTCATCCCATCATCAAACGCTGGGTGCGCACAGGGGTCAGACAAAAACCTCTGAGATTTCCCCGAAAAGACAAACACTTTTCCAGCAGAAAGGACTTACTTCCTCTTCACCAATCCACACATGCCAGTTGGGAGACAAAAAAAAAAACCCCCAAAACCTCCATTCCTCATTCAGGAAAAGCCACGGGACAAAAACTTCCCACTGCACAAGGAGTAAGAACTCATGGGTCTAAACCGCGGGGAGACATATTTCGCTGAAACTTTACGAAAAATGCTCCAGTTGTAAGGATGGATAAGGACAGGAAGAGAGTACTGAGAAGGGAGATAAAATCTCCAGCAATGGAGATTTTAATGAAGAGATAAGACATGCGTCTGCTGGAGATGATGGGGTAGAGCTGAGCCTGGAGCTCCACATTTCCTTCATCTCCATTCCCATACGGCGCATCTAATCAGCGCGTATTTTCAATGCAAATGAGACTTTGTCCAAAGGTCGGGACCCGCGCTAGCGAGCACGTAGCGCCCATTTTTAATCTGTGGATGGAAGGGTAGGGTGGACCCGTCAAAAAAAAAAATCCCACAAAACCAGGCTCACACGCGCATCTGCCCGCAACGCATGAGGCTTCCGCCTCCCTCTGCTCCCCCTGATGTCAGCGCCAGGCTGGCGCAGCCCCCAGTTACAAGGACTGGGACGCTGCCTTTGTATTTCTGTTCGTTCAGCTTCAAAACAACCTCCCCAGCCTTTCATTTGTGGGCTGGGGGGGGATATTTGCTTTTTTTTTTTTTGCGAGGTGGTACACAGAAATCTCCCTCCTGAAGGGGTGAATTTGACACTAATCAGGCCTGCTGCTTGTCTGCGGATCAGGGTTTATTTTTTATTCCCAACTCCCGTTCCCTCACCAGTTGCTTACGTGTTACCCACGTGGCAAGCAAACAAAAGCCCTGAAGAAACCAGTTGTTTCTTGGATTGTTGTGGCTGTTGCTGTTATATCAGCAGCAAATCCGACCTGAGAGACTCCGTTTGCTAGGGTGAAACAGGACTAAAACTTACTTTTTATCATCTTAATTCAGTTTCTGAGGACCAGGACACAGAAATGTGAATCAGTATCACTGATTGCTGCCAAATGAAGGGGCGAGGAAGAATGAATAGCTGCAGATGAAAGCTTTTAAACTGGATCTACTAATGAAGCAGTAATTTACAACTTCTACAATAAACAGGGGGACAAAAAATAAATTTAAAAAAAAAAAATCAGTGATGGGGCTGGAATTAACCCAGAACCCCCGCGCCCCCTGAGCTGCATCCCCACAGCGGGGGCAGCAGGGCCGGGGGGGGATTCTGCCCCTCTGCTCCACTCGGGGGAGACCCCCCCGCTGGAATCCTGGGTCCAGCTCTGGGGATCCCAACAGCAGAAGGACATGGAGCTGGTGGAGCGGGGCTGGAGGAGGCCCCGGAGGTGCTGGGAGTGCTGGAGCCCCTCTGCTGAGAGGACAGGCTGGTAGAGCTGGGGGGGGTCAACCGGGAGAAGAGAAGGCCCCGGGGAGACATTCCGCAGTCTTTCCATATAAAAATAGGGCTTAAAAGAAAGCTGGGGACAAACTTTTTAGCTGGACCTGTTGCCATAGGACAAAAGGGATAATGGCTTTAAAGTAAAAGATGGGAGATTTGGCGAAGCTGTAAGGAAGAAATGTTTTACTCTGAGGGTGGTGAGGCACTGGCCCAGGTTGCCCAGAGGGGTGGTGGATGCCCCATCCCTAGAAACATTCCAGGTCAGGTTGGACGGGGCTCAGAGCAACCTGGTCTAGTTGAAGAAGTCCCTGCCCACAGTAGAGGGTTGGACTAGATGGCCTTTAAAGGTCCCTTCCAACCCAAACCATCCTGTGATTCCGTGATGGTAAGTGACGCCTCCTGTGGTGACATTCCCACATTCTGCATCCAAACCTCTTTTCAGACATGGCTCTGACCCACGGCAAAGCAAGCCAGCGACCTACCAGTCTGCCTTTTTCAAGCAGTCCACACTCGCGCCTCTCTCCAGGAGGTAGGAGACACACTCCCCGTGGCCCATGGAGGCTGCTTCGTGGAGGGGTCTTTTGTAATCGCTATTAAACACCTCAAAATCCATTCCCAGCACCTCCACCAGGTAGGCGAGGACGTCCTGGTGCCCGAATCGGGCAGCGTGGTGCAGCAGCGTGTCTCCCGAGCGCCCGTAGTGCCAGCTCCGCACTGCCAGGCTCAGCACGTCGTCCGGCCGCAGCTCGTCCCGAAGGAGGTCCAGGCGGCCCTCCTGCACCAGCCGGAGGAGCGGCCTCAGCCTCTCCCTCTCCGCCATGGCTAGAGATCTGCAAGAAAGAGGCAAAAAAAAAAAAATTAAAAAAAAATAAAATAAAATCAGGAGTATGGTTTCAATCTGTGCAAATACAATGGCTGCTCCCCAGGTCAAGAAAACCAGAAAATACTTTTCACCCTCTGGAAAACAAGAAACCGTCCTCTCCCTCAGGAACAGCACAAATTTCCTTTTCCTTCAGGAACACCAGACGCTAGGCTGGCTCTTCAGGAAAAAGGGAAAGTCTCTTTTGCCCCAGAAAAGCCAGGAATTTCCTGTCCCTTAGGAAAAACAGAAATTGGCGTCTCCCTCAGGAAAACCAGAAATTTCCCTTTCCCGTGGGACAAGCAGAAACTGGGCTATCCCTCTGGAAAATGTGAAATTTCTGAAGGAAAAGGAAGTTCTTCTTCCTTAGGAAAACCAGCAAGATGCCTCTTCCTCCAGAAAACCAGAAATTCCTGCTTCCTCAGGAAAAACAGAAGCCAGACTCTCCCTCAGCAAATCCACAGATTCCCTTTCTCTCAGGAAACCCACCTCCTCTTCAGGAAAAACAGACATTCCCTTTTCCCCTCAGGAAAAACAGACAATTCCTTTTCACTCAGGAAAACCAGGAACTGGCCTCTTCTTTCAGAAAACCAGTAATTTCCTTTTCC
>VZSF01004186.1:0-13726 GCA_013398295.1 Chionis minor
AACCTTCCCAAACCTTCCCTTCCTTTCTCCTTTCCCTCTTTGCATTTTTATTTTCTTCTCCTATTCTTTTTTCTTTTCCTATTCCTTCAGTGAAGACAAAACACAGCCCATCCAGATGAACACGTTAAGAGAGCGTTAAAGCAGCTTGTGCAATCTTTTCCTCTGCCGTATTGCCTACAACACTGCCAATAACATGCTCCAGTGCTCCATAAGGCTTTCGCTTCCTTCTCTGACAGATGCCCAAAAGCAATACACACCCCAGCTTCGTCAAACTTGCACTTTAATGGAAAACTTGAACAGCAATGTCCCACACTTTTATATCAGCACCTTTGCCTCCAACACACTCTGTAACTTCCATTTGGGAAGTTGTTCTGCCTTAATGTGGTTAAGGACTCTGACACACAAACCAGTCACTGCAGGGTAATAACCTACAAAGCATCAGAAGGTCCCCGGTAGCTGTATGCAAATTCTTATCCCAAGACACCCTTCATAAGATGTGAGTTAACTTAACCACTCTCTCTTAGATGGTGCAGATTAACAGTTATGGTGAAGCTGGTACCTAATTTCTTTTCCCCAGTGCCAATGCCTGACTGCGTCACTCAGTATCTCCTTTAAGGACTGTTAGAACATGCATACAAATTTTTGTGCCACTTGTTATGTCTTATACAGGGAGATAAGTGGAAATTATGATAAATCACGTGGAAGTATTTTCTTTCTCAGTCAGTAAGCAGGACATTCAGCAGAAGTCTGTGGCCAGCATCATTTAGCAATACCTATTAACTGCAGAGGAAGAGGGAGAAAAACCCACATTTGGTAGAGATTAGCTGGAAAGGTGTGCACATGATGTAAAGGCTGGTGTTGTGTGAAATTCTCTCCTGTGAGGAAGGTTAGCACAAGGTTCTGTTTGCAGGGTTAAATGCTACTCACACAGAGCAGTGCCAGCAGCAGCTGCCTTAGCTGCCTTGGCAGATAAGTGCGGCTTTTCTTTCTCAACAGGAAAGCAGCATCAGTATCCCCAAGAGTTTAATATGAGGAGGCAGGTCCTATAAAAATCATGGAGCAGACATTAAAAAAAATATTAAAAAATCAAAACTCTGATGCTTGAAAACAGCATAATCAGGGTACTGCTAGTATCTGCTAGTCTTCCCATCAAATTTTAATAAGGATGACTCCCCAGCATGATGCCTAATGGGGAATTTATAGTCATCAGGATGCAGTTCTTCATCATTTATTTCACACCCATTTTGTCATTATTCTAGTCCCAAAAAGTTTCTTGCTCCCAAAATGGTCGTGAAGTCAATACAGCAGCATCTCTTGCATCCTGTGCGTATATGAGGATGGGGACTGACAAGCCAAATGCTCTCTGCTGAATTGAAGGGGACAGACATGAGATCTGTAGAACTAAAGTTCTGATAGTTTCTTTAGCTAAAATCCTTAAAAAAAGAAAAACAAGAAAGTATATCTCATGTTAACTCTTCCTTACGAAGTACCTTAAGTCCTAGGCTTAGGGGAGACAAGGTATTTCTCTTGTGTGCCCCTGCTTTTCTACAGTGAGCTCAAAACCTTGGAATTAACCTGCCACAGGTGTCGGCATACTGCAGCTGAGCAAGGTCAGTACTGCCGTAATGAATGGCTCTATACTTATTCAGTGCACCTCTATAGTTCTCTTCTATTACAAGGAGCAAGCCTAGTTTCAACAGAATTCACTGCAGGGAAAGCTATTGCCAAAGGTGGGGTGCCTGTCTGTAAAAATCATATCCAACCGGCATGATGTGCCTGTCAGGGAAAGCTTCACCAAGCCAGCTTAATGTGAATTATCTGACCAGACATTCCCAAGGCAGATGGGGGAGAAGTGCACATTTGCTTACAATCAGCATACGACTTTCCAATGCAAACATCCCCAATGCAACTGGTACAGCCCTCCCAGAAAGACAGTCATTTACCAATTACCTCACTGGTGGCTTTATCTACAGAAGTCCTGATAATGTTTCATCTGAGATCTCCACATATTGCATCAATTCATGATGTTTTAACAGGTAGTAAGAGATAACTTGCAATCCCGTACTTCATTCTGCTCCCTCACCCCAATTTTCTTCATAAAGAGAGAAGCACAGGCTGCTTAAAAATAACATTTGCCCAAAGACTTTATTTTGGGGCAGGAAATAGGCAGAGGCCTCCTCAAAGAAATCTTTCTGGTCATTGGCAGACCCAGCCCTGAGAAAAGGAGGGAAGTTCCCACAGTACTGTGCAATCAGCATGAACCAAGTGCACTGACAGCCTGGAGGCTGACACAGTCCCACCCTCCATCCTGGGCTTCTGCAGAGAAGGAAAGGTTCGGGTTTCTGTTCATGGTAAATAGTGTGTTAAAGCTTGAAGCTCTCCACAAGCTTTTGCTTGTCATCATTAAGATGCATTAGTTTCAGTGGGGAAGTATGCGTGAAAAGTTTTGTGGGTGGTATCACATGTCTGTGGATGTTACAAAATGGATTGAAGCAGAAGGCTACAAGAGTGAAATCCTGGATTGTTTTCACCCAACACAGTGTGGCACCAGGTGGACTTAAGCACAGGTCTGAGTGAAAGGATTTATTAACTTGAGTTCAGTCCCAGACAGCACATGGACCCAAAGGATCTGTCTGTTCTGGTAAATTAAATGTTCCTGGGCTCTGAGGCCAACTGGCATGCAGCAGTCTGCCTATATGCTGGTAAACTCCATCACTTTCCAAACCAGTTGGGAGATTGCAAATTGAAATGGGCCATATTTGTGCCAGGAAACAGTCCAGTCATTTAGTAGTATCATCATGTTGCGGCTCCCAAACACACTTGAATTTACTAGTATAAACACAGCCAATCTGTCTCACCTGGACTAGTTGAAGTATCCTTATCCTCTCTTTCCATGCGATTGTTTCTTTCCAACATTAACGAGCAAAAGGCAGCTCTGAGTTTGCAGCACTCATGATGTTAAAAATACTTTTTCCCCAACCCATATGACTGAGTACAGCCAGGTTGACTGGGAGTGAGGGTGGAAAGAGTTATCAGTCTCTGGCATCAATGTTAGATAATGGTTGGTACATCAGCTCCAGAGCAGCAGAGATCTAATTTGGTTATTCTGTCACCACGCACAAAGATTAAAGAGTTACTGATTGCTGTGGCATTATTTCCAATGCAGCTGTAAATTCCTCCTTCTGCAGCATAATTCTTCAGACAGTCCAGCTCAAGTTGAAATGTTATGGTATTATGAATGTCCTACAGAGAAGTGCATATTGTAGTACCTGCAAAGTGGTTAGACTCTCTAACAGACCAGCCAAAAAAGTAAACATTGCTGAAAGTGGAGGAAGTGCCTGTGTAGATGCACTCTTGTGAAGCTCCTTCTGGGAATAAATCCCTTTGTTGCACTGGAAGGGCGCAAATCATGGTACTTTGCTTTAGTGAAAATGATCCTTCTGTGAAAATGAGGACATAATTTATTGTCATACCCATGAAATGATGATGATTATTTATTATTACAGTCAGTTATAACAGACAGCCACTGTAGGAATGAAACAGGAAATATTTCACAGAACAAAGCTAAATTTCAAGACAGAGGTTGAATTTCTCCAGCTAAAGACAGGAAGTAGGATAATTTTCAAATGTTTGTTTCCATTTTAAAATTGATTTCTATGTAGTCATATTTGCACTTGCTTCAGACATACCTTCAGCTTTCCTGAGCAAAATAAGGCAAGCTAAAAGTTGGCAGTAATACAGTAGTTTTGCAAAAAGTTGATTTTCCAAAAAATACTGCGACATTCTCAAGGTTCAAAAGTGTATATAGCTTCTATGCATGCATGTGTATTCAGGCTTACAAAGGCAAAATAAAATAGCTTTTCCTTCCTGCTCTCACTACTCTTTGGAAAATAAAACCCAAGGAAAAAAATGAATAAAATCTAAGAAAATATTTCAAAATAACTTCGGTGAAAATATTTGTGGTTGTTTTATTTATTCAAAAATTACTATAATTCTGATATTTTTACTATAATAGTTTGTGAAAATATTAAAAGCTACAAATCCTAATCCTTTTTTGTGCTGGAATAGCCCTTTTTTAATAATTACAATAATAATAAACAAATGTCTAGTTTGCATAGCTGCCAACACATCTCACCTTTTTCCCAGGTTCCACTGCCTTTTAGACTGTCAATTTAAAACTGATCTTGATTTTCAGCAATAGCTGAAATTTCACTTATCATATAAAGTCCTGTCCTCCAAGAAACACATCAGCCAGTAAGAATGAAGTAAATGAGACCTAAAGAGAAGGATTTGCAGATGCTTCTCCAGAGGGTTAGCTTTAAAATGTAATTCTTTCTAGTTTGATCTTTTGCAGGGAGTGAGGCGGTGATTTATTTGGCTTGTTGGTTAGTTGGTTTACTTCTGGGAGGTAAACAACATGCACACCACCATGTTTTTTGCCATGCCCTTTTCTTTCCCCATCTAATATCTAGTCCAGTGAAACTGTGTATTGTCACATAAAGAAGAAAAGACAGCGACACTTCATGAAGTCCATAAGGGACTTTGTTGTTTCCATTATTTTCACTTGGAAGATACTCTAAAATTTCACAGGGAAATGATGGCGTACATCCAAAAGGAGAGATTTCTAATAACCACATCTGAGAATAGAGAAGAGGTGAACGCATCTCATACTAACTTTTGGCACCCTTTGCAAGATAAGGATAAACTCCACAAAATTAAGTAATGTACTGTACAAAGCAAAGGCAGTTAGCTAGCACTCAGTTCTGAGCTACGAAGCCTAGAATAGCTGAGATGTCTCAAAAAAAGCACAAATTAGCAACTCTCAGGTGGCAACTGAGATGGTTTAAAAAAAAAAAAGTCCTTCAGATTCTTCATTTCAATTCTAAAAGGGAGACAAAGCCAAGAAACCAAGCCAATAAAGACTCGACAATCATATGGTATGACCAATGATATTTACGAGAAGTGAGAAGCTGAACTGCATTCAACAATTTCCCAGGTCAACAGGGAACAAATGGAGAAAGCACATCCATGGAATAAGAAAAGGAAAGGCCATATTATGACTTAACATCAGCAGGTAGGTGTTGGAGCCAATACAGTACTCACGGATAAAATAGAGTGTTAATTAAATCGAAAATACTCTTAAGAAGAGGTGTGGAAGCTGAATGTTTAAATTACCTTCCTCTCTAGCCACTTGAAAGGCACATTTTGGTATTAAAAGCACGTATCAAATCTTTCTTAACCCTCTGTTCTCATCTGGGGAAAGGAAGGGAGGGACGAGGAATACTAAGTAATATAATGCAAATAAAAGACTTAAACATCCTGATGTGATAATGCTAAATATATTCTGCAGACAGCCCATGCAATAGGGTCTGTACAGATATTTTGTCCTACTAGATATCCTACTGGAAAGGTGAGGTCTACTGAGTGGATGATTTACAGGTGTAAGGAATGCCTTTATAAGTCTTAGAAATCCTACACAGGATAGGGTGAGAAACCCTTCCATTAAAGACAGAAGAGGCTTTAGATGCAAACAGATTCAGATCTGACCCACAGGCAGACATAACTGGTTCATTGCAGGTGAGGAAATCAGGAGTACTAGACAGTAGATACCCAAAAGAAGTTTAACCACAGTACAGAAGCTGTGGAGATCTGTCTGACAGCTCCACTTGGACCTACCTGGGCTCCTGACCTGAGGTCCATCCAGGCCTTTTACTAATAACATAGCCCTGGGTGCTTTATGACACCTCCATCCTCTTTGCTTGGTTTGTTTTCCTTTTTAACTACTTTTTCCTTCAGCAAGTATTTTACTGAGATTTCAGCTACCAAATGCCAAAATAAACAGAACCTTTTCCTAAAACTATGTAAAAAATAAAGAAAATGATAACATAAGAACTGTGATACTTTAGAGATGCTATTTATATATGCTGTGCTTGACTGAATTTCTTGGGGTTTTGTTTTTGTTTTTGCTTTTTTTAATCAAACCAACAAGACTTGTACGGTGAAGATCAGCTCATATTACCTTTTGCTTTCGCTATGTTGGTGCTCAAAACTTGGTTACAACATCTTGCTGCTTTTATAACAACAATATTTAGAACAATCCTTTTCCATTAAATATATTTGTTGTACAGTACAGTTTCCATGCTTATGTATGCATTACATATATATACACATAGGTAAACATATAGACACATGGTCATACATATCATATCTATGACCATACCATGGTCATAGATAACATACTGCACTGCAACTTGATATTGAAATTGCCCATGTAATAATAGCATGTGGTTATGGCACAGGAAATAGAGGAAAGAGATGCTTTGATTTGTTTTACTCTTGACATAAACATTGTTAGAAATACTACATGCAAATATAGGCTTCCCAAAAGCGAAAAAATTAAACATATCTTCTGGGAGGTTGGGGGATGGGGATGGGGTGGGTGGAGGGGAAGAATTTTTTATGAGGGAAAAAAGAATTTTCATCATTTCCTTGATGAAATCACTCAGAATCCTCTTTGTTTCCTCACTCGTTGGCAGACCTTTAGCCCCAGATTAAGTCAGTTGTGTTTCCAATCAAACAGAACTTGATATACATTTAATGTCCCAGGGAAAACTTCTCCGTAATTAAGATTGAGGGCTTGCAATAACCTGGGATGAACCTTCTTGCACTGAATTCTTTCCAACTTTTACTTTGAGACCATTGCACAGTGGAAAAGGACACTGAGAGTTCAGTTTTGATGGCATTTGTGTACTGTAGACATGATCAATAAAGCTCACAGTCACATATTTTATTATAAGATGTACAATACCTATAATATATAGGATCTATAACTTGAAGTGCTGCAGAATCATATGTTAGGAACAGGGAGTATACTGTCAAGCAACAAGAAATAAGGAGTCTAATAATACTAGGTGAATGTCCCTACTTTAAGAGATAGAATATAGGACTGAGATCACACGCCTCGTTTGGACCCTATCCCACTACCCCTAGACAGGACTCTGGACAGTGGCAGTTTATTCCCATTTCTGCTAGGAAGAAAGAAGGGAAAAAAAGCTATGTACATCCAGATAAACTCCAGCGGGATCACAGCAGACAATTCAAAAAGTCTCCATGGCATCAGTATGTACAATCCTAAAGCATGGCTGAAATTTGTAGAAATTTTAAAATCAATTAGCATGTTAGGTTCTGAAGAGATATTGTAAACTGTCCAAAGTAATAAAATCAGCAATGCATGGCATTACTTTCTTCTATGAAGAGCTTGAATAAATAAGACATTTATAAAAATGAGCAGAAAATATGAAATGAATATCCCAAGAACCATGAAAAAATATAAGCTAAAAGAGAAATTGAATTTTCCTCTGAGTTTCTGAGAGAGAATGCAGTTGTGGATTTTATACATAATTTATAAGGGAAATTGGCCAGTTCACTCAGGTATACACCATATCAACTTTTAGGAAAGATTAAGCAAGCTGTCTTCTTTTAATTGAAACCAAATATAGGCACAGAAGAAAATGACTTCTGCCCATGGAAGAATACAGTGATGTCACAGGACCAACAGCATTTACAGTGTACATGGGGCTTTCTTTCACTAAGTAAACTTCTGCTTCAGTTCTTGAACAGCCAGAAAATAGTGTGAGTGACAGCTTCCCCCATCTCTGAGCTAGTTCTCTCTTACCATGGTATATACACTTGCATTTGACTTTGTGTACAGTAAGGAAAACCTATGCTCTACATCCTGTTTGCATCCATAAGAACATGAGAATTGACATAATAGATCAAACTAGTGATCCATTTAGTTCAATATCCTGTTTCTGAATTAAGTGTCAGATGCTTCAGACAAAGGTGTAAGAAAGTCTTTAGTGGGCAATAATAGAATGACCTGTCACAGGGAAAATTTGGTAGGGACCTCCAAAACCATCGAATGCAATTTCCTGCTGTGTCAGGCACCACATCCTAAAATGCTCTTCCTAAATATATAAAGCTCAGTCTTAACTTGTTCCATTAAATACAATCTTTCACCTTTCCTGGACTGTTTCAAATGATTAGGAAAGATGTCCACCATTCCTAGGTTCTGTTGTAAGTTCTGTCACTGTCTTGCCATATTTTGTTTAGTAGGCACGTTAAACTCTCAGTGATTCATTTTACCAATCTGTAATTAGGCTTCCTTATTTCACTGGAAGTGGTTTCTGATGACCACAGAGATCCTCATCTAAAAAACTGTGGAGATCTAAGTGCTTATTCTAACAATAAAAATAGACAACATTACAGTCAACTTTCCATTAACCAGCATAACATAACCTGAGGAAACCCTGGTGACGGAAAAACACTGATGGTGCAGGTATCACTGCTAGTGGACAAGGGAAACTTTACCTGACTTTCCAAGAGGATGGCTTGGTTTCTGACCTGCAAGCTGGCAGTGGCTGTTCCTTAACCTTCCCGGGGAGGGTTGTGCTTTTTGACAACTCCTCTGAGAAGCTCTACAAGCTGGTCAAGTTGTTCTGCTGTCAGTAAGTCACATCATTAAGAGATTGAGATCAGAAAAGCCTCCTCTGCTGTGTGAAAAATGTCCCTGAAGCCCCCAGGTGTTTGGGCATGCTCCACACAAACTTCCCACCCCACATCCCCAGCTACTCCTCACAAAGACTGTGGCAGCTGAATAGGGTAAGAGCATTGCCCTAGCAGACACAGTCTGTTCCTCACACTTCTGAGTCTGGTGCTCTCAAAGCTGGGTGAGATGAAGACCAAGCAGACCAGCAAACTCCCACTCCTGAGAGTGCTATCCAGTGACACTTCAGCTGGGTTATCCTTAAAAAACAGCAGGACTCACTAGCATAGTTTTGAAGAAAGACTGTGCTTCTCATCAGTCAGCCATCCCAACGCAACAGAAGGGAGCAATTGCCACCAAGCTTCCAAGTCCAGTCACAGACCTCTAAGGGTTTTCATATGCAAACTGAAATATAAAACAGCAGGTGAATGAACACATGACTAAATTCTGAATTTCACAGCAACCTAGGGAAAACAATTATATAACACATAATTTTACACAAGTTAAAGAAGAGCTATTTAGTAGTTTTTTTAATCCCTTTACTAAAAAGGCTCATGATTTGACTGTTCCTTAGCTGAAGTAAAATGGATTTTATTTTTGAAGCAATAAAACCTATACTTAATACCTAGTAAGTCCTTCAAGTATCAAGTGAAAGGGCATACAAGGTTCAAGACAAATATATATTCTTGAATGTTGATAAATAAAAAGAGCTTATTTTCTTGTTCAGCAAGAAGACATGTCATAAGATCCCTTTTTGCATTAGTTCTCTGTAGATGTCATCCGGATGGACACAGCTAGTAGCCTAACCACAGGTTTGCATAAACTAAAAGATGCTAGAAGTCTTTTATTTTATCCTTAGATTCACACAGCTTCTCAATGTCAAGGTAGGGTCCTATAGTGTATTTCCTATTGTTTCTCCAGTTTGACTTGAAATATTTCAGTAAAAAGCTGGTCCACAAAATATTTAAATATTCATCACTATTTGAAATATCCGCTAACAATTCCAAGTTTTGGACATATGTGTGTGTGTGTGTGTGTGCATGAGGACATAAATGCATATGCATTTGTATATGTATGCCTATACGTATATATAAATGAGGAAAAAAAATATATGAAGAAAAAGGCACAGAGATTCAGGAGATTTAGCTTTAGAAAAAAGGTACTTCTGCAGTGTTTGGAGGGTAAGGAAAACAGCAGCGCTAGAGTCACACCTGAACAAGGAAAACATTGCAGGCTGCAGGGTAAATATGTGGGAGATGGTTGAGGAGCCTGGGCAGAAGTGGTGAGAAAATTTTGCAGGAGAGAAATAAAGATTCATGCAGAAAGACTGGCAAATAATTAAAAGGAGCAGGGAAGAAGAAGTGCTAGCACAGAAGCAGAAAGGAAGATAAGTTCTTTAGCTAAAAGGGGAAAATAAATCAGCACAGACAGAAAAGTAATTTTCAGTCAGGTGAGAGGGAGAAGCAGCAGAGTTTAGAGATGAGTTTAATGCTTGTACAAGAATGCAGTTAGAGTAGAAACAGATTCTGAAAGAGAGAAAGCTGCTGGATGGGCAGAGATTTTGCTGTTTTAAGATAAGAATTAAATTAAACAGGACCCATCAGAATCTAGAAACAGCAGTTAGGTTGCAGCAGTTACCAGGGATCATTTTTACCCTTCCCCGAAGTTCATTCACATCTAAAAACAATTATCAATATTAATAGGAGTCTTTCTATTGGCTTCAGTCTGCTTTTGAACAGGTCTTGACAGAGAAGTACAAATCTGTAGTGCCATTAAAGAGACTTGACAGAAGGATCAAGTTTTTCTACCCTAGTCCTTCATCTCAGCCCTCATCTGTAGTCTGATCAATATCCCTTTCTAAATTCTTTTGTTTCAAGGATTAATTTTGATTCCTTTTTCCTGAGGATGGATAGCTCCATCCTCAGGAGTATTTTGAATTGTCTCACAAAAGATCAGGAAAGAGTAAGTGTGGCAAAGCAACATGGTCCAGGGAACATTGGTCTTTATCAGTTCTGCTATTCAATGAACAGTTTTACCGGTGAGATCCAGACAACTCTGTCAAAGATTAAAATAATCCTACACAGTATTAGTACAGGATAGGGAAAAGGGCAAAGAAGGGAACTGAAAGGAAAAAATGCAATTAGGATTAATATTTTGGTTGGTTGATGGTGTTTTTTTTAACAAAAGGCTTACATAGCTGTATAAATCAGACAGCTGTGGACCTTAGAGAAAGAGCTGACATATGATCAGTGAGGGTTTCCCTCCAGATAATCATAATTAACAATTAAACCGCAATCATTACATAAAATCAGCAATGCATGGGATGAACCCATTGACCAGTTTTTCAGGTAAAAGTGAGGTTGAAATGGCCCTATATGTTTACTGAGTCACATCTCCAGATTGTGGAAGATGTAAGTTCTACCCTGGACTTCTGCATTCCTGTTGCAGGACTTCCAACGATTTATTTTAGTGATTGCCCAAGCACTTTGACTATTAAAGGAAATAATTTACAGTTGACAATAATCTTATTGTCAGAGAATTTTTTCCTCATTTGTGTTTAGACATCTTGCACCAAAAAGCAGAATCTCACTGATCATCAGCAGACAAATAACAGTAGTGAATAAGTTCAAACATGCCTCCACATTCTTATTTTACACTATTTTTTATCTCTCTGACAAACTCCAACAAAAAAGTAAGTAAAAAGAATGGGGGAGCTTGGTTTATTAGAGAAGGACAATTTAAGAAATATAAAGGTGGCTGTGGGGAACTGTACAGATCCTGAGGCAATTAAGATAGAAGAAGATCTAAGGTCATGGGAGAGGAGAAAATGTTTGTCTTTAGCCCAAGACACAGAGGTATAGAAAAGCAGACTCTTAGAGAAGAAAGCAGACTCTTCACAGAATTTTANTCCCTATAATCATGAATGTGGTGTTTACACTTTCTTCTAAATCATTTATGAGACTGCCAAATGAGAATGCACCAAATACAAATTCCTTTTATAAACACTTTCCCCTTGGCTTGCTACATTTTTATTTATTACCAAAGCTTGTTTATACACCTAGGGCTTTTTTTACTCCATCTGACAGCATTCAAATTCAAGTCAGTTTAGATTAATTTTCTTCATCATTTAATTTTATAATTAATTTTTAAAAGTCAAGACTTTTTGGGGGTTGGTTTTTTGCTTTTTTTTTTTATTTATTTGTTCTCTCCTTTTACATGTAGGCCAAGGAGTAAAGACAGTTGTACTATTGGTAATGAATATTATATTCAAATGCATTAAATGTTTTTCAGATGTTGCTCCTGACACAAGGAATTTACGTAGTGGTATTAGTGAGATAATTGTAATAGTTGCCCTTCACTGAGAATGACTGTACTTACAAATCGTGTTATTAAACTAATGACTTTGCAGGTATTTAGGATCCATGTGCAGCTGCCACACATAAAAATTATTCCAAATATTAAAAACTGGAAGGGGAAAGGAATACGAAAAAAGGCAGAATACTGAATGGATAAGTAAGGAGTAGACAGATGCTCATGAACTTAAATTATATTGCGCTGCTCAAATCTGCGGTGGTGTATTTGTCTGCGAAACAGCGTGCATGGTCCTATATTTTCAAATTTGTTTTATAACACTTTGGGCTGGTCCTTGATACTTGATAGCTTTGTATCACCAAGTGTCCCATCACCTCGGGGTGATGGAAAGCAAGTTCCAATGAAATATGGCACTATCTAAGCTAACAACTAGCAGGTATCCAAAGTGGATGCTCTCACATGTCTTCTTGGACTTACTTCTTTTGCTGTGTATCGGGGAACAATCTCCAGTGAAGGAAGTTAAGCTCAAAATTGAGTGTCTGATCTACAGGTGATCTCCTCTTTTAAGTTTGTCTCTCTTTTTCTATCTCCCTCTCTTCCTTAGACACACACAAACACACACATTCAGCACTTCTTCCAGCATTCTGCTTTTGAAACACTAGTCCAGTCATGGGAAAGGAATGCATAAAGAGCTCCACTCAAAGATCACAGCCCTGTTCCTAAGGTTGCCATAAAAAAACCCCACCTTTCTTCTTGAGGAATTAAACCACTAGACAGACTAAATGGATTTTCCAAAACCACTGAGGGGTGAACATCAGAACTCAAAATCTAGGACAGAAATTTACTACCCTGTATTTTGGTAGTTGAGCTACTTCCACTCCCTGTATTTCATACTTCCCCACAGAGGGAAGTTTCTGAGTGTACGGTGTTCCTTCTCAACACATTTTTCAGCACAGTGGTTTATGACTGTTTCTGTCCTGGGGTTTCCTGCAAACAGAATAAGTTTTCACACCAACCTGTACCCCAAAGGTTTTTTCAATAAACCTTCAACAAATCCCTGTAGATCTATAAGTATCTCATTGTCAGAAATACAATAAATTTTTGCACAAAAATGACAATACTTTGAATTACTGTCTGTCCAGATTCTTCTTATCTAACAGAAAAAGTGATAAAATAATCAATACTTTTCATTTTCAAAGAGCCTTAGCAATACAGAGAGAACATTTTCTTCAACTTTTTTTTATTTTATTTTATTTTAGGGAAAAACTGTTGGCCTCAAATAATGCCATAGTAACATTCTTTCACTTGGATGCCAAAATTACCAGAGAAACAGAGCCTGTTATGTGCCTTGCTGTAAAACTCCATTGACTTTGGTGCTATGTGACCACATATAGAAATACAACACAGCAGAGAAGAAGCAGTCTAGGCGATTCCTGGAGTGTGTGGAAGATAACTTCCTGGCACAACTGGTAAGTGAGCCTACCAGGGGAGGTGCCTTGCTCGACCTACTGCTCACAAACAGAGAAGATCTGGTGGGTGATGCGGTGGTCGGAGGCCATGTTGGGCTCAGCGACCATGAAATAAGAGAGTTCTCAATTCTAGGAGAAGTAGGGAGGGGGATCCACAGAACTGCCACCATGGACTTCCGGAGAGCAGATTTCAGCCTGTTCAGGACACTCGTTGGGAGAGTTCCTTGGGAGTCGGTTCTGAAGGACAAAGGGGTCCAGAAAGGCTGGATGCTCTTCAAGAAAGTGCTCTTGGAGGCACAGGAGCAGGCTGTCCTTGTGTGCCGTAAGATGAACCAGTGGGGAAGACGACCGGCCTGGTTGAACAGGGAGCTTCTGCTGGGTCTCAGAGAAAAAAGGAGAG
>VZSF01004186.1:14962-46971 GCA_013398295.1 Chionis minor
CTGAGAGAGTTGGGATTGTTTAGCCTGGAGAAGAGAAGGTTGAGGGGAGACCTTCTCACTCTCTACAACTACCTGAAAGGAGGTTGTAGCGAGGTGGGGGTCAATCTCTCCTCCCAAGTAACAAGCAATAAGACAAGAGGAAATGGCCTCAAGTTGTGCCAGGGGAGGTTTAGGTTGGATGTTAGGAAAAACTTCTTTACCAAAAGGGTTATCAAGCATTGGAACAGGCTGCCCAGGGAGGTGGTGGAATCGCCATGCCTGGAGGTATTTAAAAGATGGGTGGACGTGGTGCTGAGGAACATGGTTTAGTGGTGGTTTTGGCATAGGTTGATGGGTGGACTCGATGATCTTGAAGGTCTGTTCCAACCCTTCTCTAGCAGGATGCTGTGGGAGACTGTGTCAAAGGCCTTACTGTAGTCCAAATAGACAACATCCACTGCCTTTCCCTTATCCACCAGGTGGGTCACCTGGTCATGAATTCTGGAAGAGATGGCCCAAATTCAAGTGTAAGCAAAAACTAGCAAAAGTAGTAATGAAATTTGGGAAACCTGGCTCCCTCTCTTGAGTGTTTTCATCTGTCAGCACTCAACACGCCAAAACACCAGACTTCTGCCACTCTTGGAAACAGCTGGGTGTTGGACAGAAGTGTCCTTAATTTATATGTTCTGGTCCTACTCCAAAAACAGTGGTCACCTGAGTTCAACCTAAAAGTTGAATGAAGTTTGAAGTAATTGATTAAGATTCTTCTTTTACATCAAGGTCTAACAATCACAAATAAATAGAGGTTTTCACAACAGTGCTGCATATTTGACCTTATCATCATGTGTTTCAAGGTTTCTAGTCACTTGGATATCGTTTAGTTTGATTTTAGTGGGATATATCTAGGAAAATCCATTCTCCACCCTACATATTTCACATTAAGCAGGCAAAAAGAACTTGTCAACACAAAATGTTGATCTAATAAAAGAAGAAGAAGAGAGAGAGAGAGAATGAGGTTTTCAAAATTCACATTGGAAATCTTGTTGATGTCCAAAGAGTCTGCACATGAAAAATTGTAGGTGATATGAAGATGTTTACTTAACGTATGACAGAAGGCTAAATTCTATACATTCAAGCAACTACTCTAATTATTAGATTATTTCAGGTTGGACATCAGTGTTTCTGGATTTTTTTTTAATTTTTTAATTATTATTAGCATTCTCAAAAGAGCCTGATTGTACTTCTATACTTAAATGCAACCATAGTTTGAGACTACCTCCTCACAGTGTTTCTTCCTGCCCTTCTTGCAATTACCCATGACTTGTTCATTGAAAATCAATGAAAATATACAGAAAAAAAACGAGAGCCTTTGTTAATTCCACCTTTTGTGAAATTTCTCCCAGTATGTTTTGGAAATACAGTCTTGCAGTCACTCAACTTGATTCTGGATAAAGCAGAACAAAGCTTTATTGTTATTCTTTGTGCTATCCATCAGCAGTTAGAAAACTCAGTCACAGATAAGTGCTTACAAGTCACTTCACCTAAGCATCATGTCTATGCATGATTCGTGACAGTCAAAAACATGTACCTCCATGACAACACAGATATTTGATGTAGACCGTGAAGCTAACCCAGCCCTAAGGCTGTACCCTTGTCTATGACAGATCCAGTTAGCCAACTGAATGTCTGTCTCCCGCATTTCTCATTTTCTGTTTTGTATCATTGTGTTCTTATTTTCCCCTTGAGAAGACAGGGCAAAGAGTCAGTGCCAATCAATCACCGAAGGATCTCTTGTCCTATCAGCACAATTTTGGGTACACTCACTGTCACATAAAGTTCTTAATATGCCCACCTTCTGATTTTGTTAGTAGTCCTGTAACCTATATGCACCAGCTATATGGAAAAGTGGTACTCCGGGAAAGTGAGGTGATATTTCAGTATGGTGGTGCACAAAGTATTTTGTTTTTTATGTTATTACAGAATTTGCTTGCAGTCAATTGACAAAATTAAAGGTCCTCTTCTAATCCAAATGCCTCATCCAAATTGTTGTTCCTCATGGATTTCTGGTTTAATATTGGGCTAATATAAAGCACCCAAATATGAAATACAGAGCTGAAAATCCAGAAAAGAGCTTTTGGTTTAGGCTACCTACAGCTTGAAGATTGATCCTGGAGTGAAACAGCTAGCTGATGCTCATCTTCATTCTGACTTGCACAAGTCCAATTCTGCACAGAGAGAACAGAAATAAAATTTAGATATTATGATTCTGCTTCTTAAAAAAACCACACCACATTTCGTCATGCCTTCTTAAAATAATATAGTTATTGAATAGTCATAAATACAAGTTGCCCTTTCAAACAATTGATCCAGATTGCTGATCCTTATTGAATTAATCCCTAACTTTCAGTGGTAAAAGTCTGATGGGTGAGTGGGGTTTATATCATCTAGATGAAGATATTGTGAGCCATGTATCAGCTGTTTGGACCAGCAGAAATTAGCTCAACTTGTGATCAGTGAATGTGACTGATGTTTCATCCAAAATTAGAAGAGGATTTGTGAAACACTGTAAGAACTTTGTTTTTAAACACCATTGTCATATACGGTTGGCCAGTACATGCCAGAATTAGCAGGAAGGTGTAGTTGAAAATTTTGTTAGTTCTTGCAGTCATAAAGAGTCAGAAGCCATCTCTGAGCATCTGTCAGTGCCTAAGTCAAATGCCTGTAGACCTAACAGTAAAAAGGACATCTATTAAAATGAAGAAATACTGTTTACTGCCATTATTATCTTCTCTTTTTAATCATCTCTCCTTCTGCATGGTAGCCTACAATTGCTACCTTTCTTCTTGTCCTTTCCCATCCTCTCCCTGCTATATTTGTTTCTTTAAAAGGTGAGGAGACTAGTTGACTGTGGAAATCTGGGATGTCTAGTATCTAAGCGGAAAACTCGCTTAGAAATAATGTGTTTTATACTTCTGTCCAGATAACTCAATGCTTGTATAGAGATATCAACACTCTGCAGGTGTAAAGCTAATGCTGAGTCAATCTGAATATGCCTTGGCAAATCTACCAAACTTATCTGAAAACTAATGAGGTCAATGTGACAACTACAGTAGGTTTTATGGTAGAGCAAATAACAGCCTGGGATTTAGTCGGGATTTAGTCTGAATTTAGTCTTATAAAATAAGAAGTCTTTTAAGAGCTTTTTAGCAGGTAGAGGATTATGGGAATCTTGTTCACCATTTCTCTGATCTGAGAGAGCTTTTAAAAGTACTAGAGAAATTACTTTGAAGTAATATGTCAGAAAAGACATGACTGATGTTATTTCTTAACAGATGGAAAAAGCTGAAGAGACTTTGCAACAGTGTTTTACCAATAACATATGCTTATTTGTTTGCGTTTATGGAAACCTATGGGAAGGGGCTGTGAGACGACTTGTAGTTTGAACTTCCATTTTCCTCACCTTACTTGTGAGTCTGCATGGTGGCTTATGCAAGGAAACACTAAAGTGACAGAGTGAATAGTTCATATTCCTAACTTTAGAGCTTACCTAAAATCCTTTCAGTCTGCCTATGCAGGGAGCTACATCAATATGATAACCTGCCTACCTATTTTAATGATACATTTTCTGAGCAGAAAAGCCATATGGCACTTTTTTGTCCTCTCTGCAATGAAACCTAATGAGGGGAAATTCAAACTATTGCAGAAGATTAGAAAGGGATAAAAATTCTCAGATGCTCTGGATGAAAATTTGTTAAGTTGGCTGCAAATATCATTGCATAGCCCCTGACCGTTATTTTTAATCTCACTTTGACAACGAAAAGCTTGCTGGGAGTTGGGACTTGTTATCTTCACTTTATGGGCCGCTGCTCTGAGAATAACAGGGCTGATAAAGCACTGGTGGTAAGTCAGTTGGGAAGGAGAAATGGACAACAGAGCCACACAGTGCACAGAGTGTGAGGATGAGAGAGAAAAGTGCTATTAATGTTTCTGGCAAGGAATAGCAATGTCCTCATCAGTGGAAGGAGTCCTTGTGAAATAGAGAGCCGTGTAATTTATTTATTTATTTACTTACTTGTTTATTTTGATGTTGACCTAATTCAGAGTGACGTGCTTTCTTTCTTTAAAGCAAATTAAATGAGAAGCGAATTTAGGATGTTTGAAACACTTTTCCAGGAACAGGTTGCTATGTTTCCTTTTTCTTTTATATATATTATCATGTCTGATATGAATATTGATATCTGAATATTTCAGAGATTAATACCTACATAGCTCCTCTCATGCTACCAGTTTCACCCTACCCCCCAATCTCTGGAAAGAAAAGCACTGGCGGTAAAGAAAGGACAATGGAGACAATCTGCCTCTGAGTAGCTTCATGCTTGAGCTGTCAAATTTCTCAGATGACGGCTTTTAGACATCCAGGACCATGGAGTGGGGATGAGAGCTCAACTCATCCTACTCTTTACAGAGAGCACAAATGTTGTGTGACACTTTACTGAAGACTAATCTATTAAGACCAGCAGAGCACTCCGAATCACATGTGATGAAACTTTGTGCAAATAATAGATGATGTAAAGGCCATTCATGTTTTATTCCTTCTGTTTACATGGGTTTCAAATGACAGCCCTTGTACCAACAATATTTTATATGCTATTAATTTCCCTGATTTTAGGAATTAAGTTTATTTTATTTTATATAATGGTTGACACTAACAGCAAAACTTGTACCAATCTTAAAAACTTAAAGTTAGTAGAAGCTGAAGAAAGTTAAATTCCACTTCTGCCTGGAGAGCCCCAGTTCTCCTGTTACACTTAAGATTTCAGTTTGCTCTCTTCATTGACTTCTTTCACAGAAGTCGGGCACATGTTTATTTATTTATTCCATTGGAAGCAAGATAATTAGCTCAGCTCATCTGTGTGAAGAACAAGCACAAGTTTTGTTGGATAGTATGTATGTGAGGTGAGCATTAAATTCCATTACTTTACCTCATAGTGAAAATCTAGTGTCTGAAATCCACTGGGATTTTAGTCGGTGTTTTAAGGTGTATTAACTACTCTTTAGTACGGATTTACAAGACAGACCAAAGCAAAGACAGCAAACAGGATAGGAAGGTCACATTACACTCAGTTCACAAAAGCAAAAAGGTCATTAGTTCATAGAATTGTCAACATTTTTGACACAGATAATTCTGGAAACATCCACCAGTTTGATATCCATCTGGACCTAATGAGATTCGACATAGTAGACCCCCTTGAACTTCCATCCCCAGAATGTTTTCACCTTGAATTTTGGATGTGCTCACAAGGGAGAACTGTTGGTCCTTTCATGTCAGACCTTAATTGGAGCCTATATTCCCTCTCACCGTGTCTGTTTCACTAGGGACTTTCATCAGACAAAGTAAAGGGCTTTTTCACTCTCTCAGCCTTCTTTAATACAGAGCATTCAGCTCCTTCTACAAAGTGTCTTCATTTTTTTTTCCCGTTTTTGAGGTCTCCCACTCATTCTATTATTGAAATGTTGTCTTTGTACAATCTGTCCTCTGTATTAACTTCTTGTGCGTGGTTCGGTCTGCTCCTATGTGAGTTTGCATTGGATGGGAGAGTGAAGGCTCAGGTTTCCTTTTGCATTTCATTCTGGATTTCTACATTTAAGAATGTATTTTCCATCAGCAGTGTATAATGTGGGAGATTTTCATCTTTCCTTTTTTTGCCTGTTCTCCACATCTATTCCTGAACCTTCATCTCTGTTCCCTGGTTTTTCAGACCCAGAGTTCCATTTGTTTTTTTACTACCCCAAATCTCTCCACTTCAGTCCCACTTGCCTTATCAGTCTTGCTTTGTGAGTTCTTTTCAGTGAGTACTCCTTCTTTTCCCTGTACCCTTTGTTCATTTATTTTCTTTTCTCCCTTGTTAACTGCCACACAAAAACATCTTTCAGTGGACGGAATGGTGCTCATGGTCTGTTAATTGTGTTGGCTGTACTCATGCAAATGTTATTTGAACTGGAAGATTTGACCTTGCTTGGTGTTTCTCAGTCATTGTTGTGGCTCAGATTTTGGATCTCAGCTGAGCAAATCATGTAAACATCTGCTGTTTTCTGCAAGACTGCTATTCCAGTTGATTTGATTCAATACTATTTGATCCAATTCGATTTGATCCAATTCAACTCTATGTAGAGTACTGTAATTCCCATAGTACCACAGTGTTTAATGCCTTACAATACTGCAGAGACCAACTAACATCTACCTCCTAAGGGTGATGCTGCTTCTCAGATTCACCGGTGTCAACAGAAACCAAGCGCTTTGTTTTGGTCAAGACCGCTGCTGAATTGTGATTTTCTATGCAACCATACATGCCTGCAAACCAGAGCCAGAAACAAGTGTACACATGTAATGGACTAATTTTATCAGCTGTTTTCTTGCAAACTGGTTAAGAATTCAGTTTTATGAAACCAAAATAACATGGTGACAATATTGAAGATAAATCTACTACCTTCAAGCCAAAATGTTTTAATTTATCCATATTTCTCCATTTTGAACTTAGCTATGTCATTGTAAGCCATTAAAGTCCATGATCATGTTTGAACACAGCTTGAATTTCAGTTATGTTTTTAAAAAGTAACACTTAGGTGACTGTTTCAAAAACTGCAACAAACAATTTTATAATGGTTGACTTCTGAATACAGCCTTTAATAGCACTTAAATATTGAGAGACAATCTGATTTTACTAAGTTTTACCATGCCTGTTAGGAAAATCACTTTCAAATTCATAAAATGAGTGAATTTCATAAAATCCATCGTAAATTTGTTTTACATTTATAATTTAACACGTTTCAAAAGATTCAGATAGTTACTTGTAGAAAGAGGAGCAGAAAAGGCTCAATTCTAAAACTGTGTTCAGCATTTATCACAGAAGAAAGACAGCCAAAATAGAGGCCACCACTCTTGAGACTCTAAGATAGCTAGATAGATCTCACTATTCATTTAGATTACATTACAGATCAAAGAATACTTTCCAAACTGGGTGTAAAAAAATGTTCCTGCTACAAGAAGGTGCACTCTGATAATAAAATTTAATAATTACTTTTCTAAAGTGTCTTCCTCACCCAATTAACAGATTATTACTGTCAAACACTCAAGACTTAACAAGTTATGTAGCATAGTACAGTGAACTAAGCAAGAAACAGAGCACAAGATTTTTTCTAGACAGCCTGATTTTGTAGCATCAGTAATGTCCTGTACATTTACTATCATGGCACCTGTGCTACCCAAAGTTTCTTGACCCTAAGATGCAGGATGAGATGTGTCCAACCTTCAGAACAAATCAGTGAAGGCTGTTTAGACAGATTCAGTGTAGTATGCAAAGACAATCTGGTGGGACCACACATATATTACTGTTTAAAAAATATGTGCACATATGAGAGATTCAATAGTCCTAATTTTGCAAGGCCAGGTATAGTAACTGTTTTGAATGCTTAGTGAGACAGGCTCCTACAGACTCTTCCAACCAAGAGCAGACATCTGACCTAGTCCTCAAGGATTGCTTTAGCTGCCTGTTTTCAGTGGGACCAGCAGGACTCAGAGCTTTCTGAAAATTTTCTCAATGCGATAATAGACAAACTTTTCTGATAATCTGGTCAACACTTCGATGTGACACAATGTTTATGTAACTATTATGAACAGGAAGTAGCACCAAAAGCTCCAACATGAGTGACTTTAGAACATTAAGAATTCTTTTAAGTCCTGCAAGAAAATAAGTACTCATGAAAGGCAGAATTTGAGATTGAGATAGAGCCCAGCTTTTGAACAAATATCAGAGTCTCCTCTGCTTTGGGGAGAGCTGAAGGAGAATGGGTATCTTGAAAGAAGCCCCAGTGGAAAGCCACGTTGTTCTGAGTAAGGCTTTCTAGAATAAAACAATCATAAAGAAAATCAGATGTGTACATGATCCAGCTTAGAAACACTCCCTAAAAAATAATTTTTTTGTATAACTCAGTTGGTTTCTTACTTGTTGTTTGAAAACAAAATACCTAAGTTACTTTTTCTGAAAAAAATCATCTCCCTTTGTTTCAGCACCTTCTGCCTAGGTGCTTCAGCATATTGCATTATGCACACTGTGAAATTCGGGAGTGTAAATCTTCCCTCTGTGCAGAGTTCTTGTTTTTTTGTTTATAAAAAATAGAGTGTAAGGGGACATAAAACGTAAGTGAATCAAGCCCTCAGCTAGCATTTAATTGATAAGAACTAAAGCTAATATTAGATAACAAATAAATGGTCTGTTGCACAGGCATTTAATTAAACACCAAATTAATGCAGTAATGACCTACTGGAACTAACAGCCAGAAATGCTTTACTGCAGGCAAGCATCTGGAATATTTCACCTTTTTTTTTTTCTTCCCTCCTGTACAGATACATGGAAAAGACATACATTCATTTTTAATCCTTAAGTCTGGAGGACTTCTATTTTGTCCTTTACCCTGTCTGAAACCCTGACCTCACTGGACACCAAACAATCTTTGCCCACACCTCTTTCCTGATTGTCATAGCAAAAAAAATGGTAAGTTGGTGTTCCTCTCTCTTCCCCCTCCGCACCCCCCTTCTGTATCATTATGTAGTTGAAACTCAGCCCCAAACACCTTGGGTGATTATACACTGCCCAGAAGATTAATTGCAGACAGTACTTTGGATAATGGTCTCAGGTAAGAAGCCTACCGCGCTGTGGAGAAGGCACCAGAATCAATACATTTCTTTATCTGTACAAGTCCATGTCTATAAAAGTGCTTTCAATCATACCCCAGCATATCTGAGAGGTGCAGGAGATTAACTCTGCTCAGACCCACTCAAAAGGCTTTCTGTCAGTCCTCTCCCCAGCCAAAATATGCAAGAGAGTCTTTAAGGGAACTTTGAGGTGCCTGAGGACTGGAGGAAAGCCAATGTCTCTCCAGTCTTCAAAAAGGGCAAGAAGGAGGTTCCAGGAAACTACAGGCCAGTCAGCCTCACTTCCATCCTTGGAAAGATGATGGAACAGCTCGTTCTGGGCATCATCTCCAAGCATCTGGAGGAAAAGGAGGTTATCAGAAGTAGTCAACATGGATTCACCAAGGGGAAGTCATGCCTGACTAATCTGATAGCCTTCTACGATGGCATGAATGGATGGATAGATGAGGGGAGGGTAGTGGATGTTGTCTGCCTTGACTTCAGCAAGGCTTTTGACACCATCTCCCACAGTACCCTATGAAGGTAAGCTTAGGAAGTGTGGGTTAGATGAAAGGGCAGTGGGGTGGATTGAAAACTGGTTGGCAGGTAGAACTCAGAGGGCTGTGATCAGCGGGGTAGAGTCTAGTTGGAGGCCCGTGACAAGTGGTGTTCCTCAGGGGTCAGTACTGGAGTATACCATCAGCAATTTTGCTGATGACACAAAACTGGGAGGGGTGGCTGACACACCAGAAGGCCGAGTTGCCATTCATCGCGACCTGGACTGGCTGGAGAGTTGGGCAAAGAGAAACCATATGAAATTCAACAAAGGCAAATGTGGGGTCCTGCACCTCAGGAGGAATAACCCCATGCACCAGTACAGGTTAGGGGCTGAGCTGCTGCAAAGCAGCTGTGTGGAGAGGGACCTGGGAGTCCTGGCGGAGAGCAGGATGACCGTGAGACAGCAATGTGCCCTTGTGGCCAACCAAGAAGGCCAATGTCATCCTGGGGTGCATCAAGAGGAGTGTGGCCAGCAAGTCGAGGGAGGTCATCCTCCCCGTCTACTCTGCCCTGGTAAGACCACAACTTGAGTACAGTGTCCAGTTCTGGGCTCCCCAGTTTAAGAAAGACAGGGAACTGCTGGAGAGGGTACAACGAAGGGCCACAAAGATGATTAGGGGGCTGGATCATCTTTCTGATGAGGAAAGGCTGAGGGACTTGTGTCTTTTTAGTTTAGAGAAGAGAAGGCTGAGGGGGGAATCTCATCAGTGCTTGAAAATACTTAAAGGGAGGGTGCTAGGAGGAGGGGGCCAGTCTTTTTTCAGTGGTGCCCTGTGATATGACAAGGTAATGGGTACAAACTCGAATATATCCTCAACTTGAGGATGAACTTCTTTCCTTTGAGGGTGGCAGAGCACTGGAAAAGGCTTCCCAGAGAGGTGGTGGAGTCTCCAACACTGCAGACATTCCAAACCTGCCTGGATGCCATCCTGTGCAACCTGCTGTAGGTGGACCTGTAGTGGCAGGGGGCTTGGACCAGATGATCTGTAGAGGTCCCTTCCAACCCTTACTTTCTGTGAGTCTGTGATTTAGTCATACCTCGTCATCCTCTGACATGCTGTCAGATGAAGTTATGCCTGTAATACAAAGTAAACTTGTGTCGCTATTAGAGTCTGAGTTACTGAACCTGGATTCAATATGCCTGGCTCTGGACACGAGACTGAGTTAGGTCGGTAGTCTCCCTGGTTTCCTCTGCAGTGGGTGGAGAGAGATATCCGCCTCCATCCTGTGGCTGGTGCAAACATTGGGTGAGCTCCACCTCTCTTGGCAGTTACTTGCTTTCCCCACGGGATGCAGAATGGTCTTGCATGGCCCATCCCAGGTAAATACCAATGGTTGTACTAGATGTTCCAGTGCCTACGTGTCTGTCCAAAACAGCCCAACATTTTTGCATGCATTAAAATAGATCTCTGCTGTAGAGATCCAACTTCTAGGCCAGTCCCGGCCCAGTTTCAAGCCTTTCTAGTTTCACTGCTTAAAAAAGGAGCTCACTGTGTGGAACAGGTACATTCTTCTGCCCACTGAAATACTGCCTGAGTTCAAACATCCACGTAAGTGTATGAGGTAAGAACTGAGGAAATACCACTGCTTCAGCTGTTATCTTGCTAATTATGGTCTGGACAATTGAGGAAGTGAAGGGATAAGCTTTCAATTGTATTCCTATAGTTCACATAGGATTTAATGAAAGTTAGGTGCATACATTATTCTAAGGACTTGGAGCTACTCAATGTCTCACAGAGCACATGCAGCACAGAAGATGTGACCCTAAACACATTACTCTTTACATGGCATTTTCTCTTGAGAAAGGATTTTCTACCACCAGGTTATAACTGGGGGAAATCCAGTTTTGGAGCAAGACTTTATATATCTGTTTCACAAATCTACATTTGACCAAGTGATATAAATTTGCTGTATTATCAATAGAATATTAGTGAAAACAATGAGGTCTAGAACTCTGTTCATTTCACCTTAAAACAGACACTTGCATTTGGAGGACTGAATAATATCCTAGACTCCTTTCTCTATATTGACTAAATCTTCACTGCCTATTGCTTGGATTAGAAACCTGAAGTCCAGTGAATTTATCAAAATCTTGGTACTAACCTAATAGTTATCATAGTAATAACAATAATAATAGTAATAATAATAATAGCCAGAACAATACTGAAGAGCTCTCTGAGAGAACTGCAAAGAAATTGAAGAGATTTATAATGGTTCTGATGATTCTGTAGGTGGCTGAATCTTCCAGGTTGTGCCTGAGCATTATGTGCCACTGGAGTCATTGTTTTTTGGATGAGGGATAAGTCTGAGACCTTTCCTTGCTATTATAGACCTCTTATCATTTTATAAGAAGTAAGTATTGACCTCAAGGTCTTTGCCACATGACAGGGGGAATTATTATCTAGTTACTTAAATTCCTCTCATAGCTTCCAGTACAGACCTTCTGTATCTTTTCCTATTCTGCAAAGTTAAGAACTAGCAATATTCATTGAAAAAGCACTTCTTGTGTGCTGTGTAGAAAGCAGTAACTTTTCAAGACTGGGTGACAATACTTTGATATATGGCTAAATGCATACACAAACACGTCCATGGAAATGTATGATTACTCACACGTTCTTCAGGCAAATTCTATTCCCGTTTATAGTCACTGACTCTTACTGTGATTGCTTTGATGCCTGGCTTGAGAGCATTTATACTGATATAAGTAATGGAAAAACTCCTGAATGAGGAGGAAATTCTCTTTTTTTTCTCAGGCAATAGATGAAGTGCTAGCTACACCTGCTCTAAACAAAAGTAGAGGTAACACCTCCCATCAGAGCACTGAACAGTACTAATTAGTTCATTAAGTATCCCAGCATCCCTGTGGGGTAGGTACGTATTTTATTATCCCCAAGTTAGCAGGCAGGTAGAGTTGACTAGCTTAAAGACGCACTTATGGTAAATGAAGGAACTCTAACGCCTACTCCTTTGTTCTACTGGGTAAACAGGCAATAGTTCAAGGCAGCTTTAGTTCATTTAAACATCTTTGTTGTTTTCTCTGTGTCACATTGCAATGAGACAATAACATAAGAAGTCACTTTTTTACTGGTGAACAAAGGAATTGTGAAAACAAAGTAGTTTCCTGTTATAACAAAGGCAGTATTGTTGAATAAGTAGAGCTCCTGTTAACAGCTCCCTTTATTCCCCATGTTCATACACGTTTTCCTGTAAGGTTTGCAAATATCCTTTTAAGGAGAGCACTGTGTGACTTTGAGAACAAACCTGAGCCTTTCAAATGCAGTCTGCATTGTACACATGTGTACACAGTTTATAAGCTGGTACTACTAGGGATAAGACATCTGGAATTTCAAGTTCAGATGGCTCAGAACCAGATTGAGCTCATAAAATGAACATTACCACAGCCACAAAACTAACCGAGGTAATCATGTACTATTTAGACAAGCAGCAGCATTGCCCTTTGTGAAGGGCTTTGGAACGTGCAAGTCAAATGTATGGTTGCATAAAGATTGGGGATATTACACCCAGAGAAATCCTCTGAGGACAGCAACATCATTAACTATTTACATCGTGACTATACCCATTATCACATTTGACAAACACTTTAATTTCAAGAAGGAAAAACAAAAGTAAAATATAAAACAAACAGCTGAAGACCCAAAAAAGAAAAGAAGGTGGCTGTGTGTCAACAAAAGCGGTTCAGAAATGAAAAACAGGTAAGATATAAGCACCTCAAAGGAGAGGGATGGGAAACACAAGGTTCTGTTGCTTTCCCTGTTTGCATAATTTCATTTGAGATAAATCAAAATTGTTTATCAAATTTAGGATTTAATACATCATGGAAATGATTTGAAACCATGAAAAAAAGAGCCTTTAACTCTCAGCCCCTTCCTCACACTGAAGTGAGCAGTCACAGCAATGACAACAGTCAATTTTACCTATATATCAGCAGGTATATATATCATATCCAAAATTGTCAAGTAATGATTAAACTGAGTGTTTGGGGTATATAAAATTATCCCAAGGGGTAATTTGGTCTTTGTGTGACTCGTAGACCAGACAAAGTTCATAATGTAGCAATTATTAGAAAAGGCTGAAGCTATAGAAAGCTGATATGATTTTTCCAACATTTAAACAAGTTCAGGAATACATACTGAATAACTGACAAGAGCTAATGTATGAAACACAAAATCCTCAAGCAATTTCAGCATTTCAGTTAAGGTCAAAAGACTCCTGAGGAAAAACAGGTTTCTTAAATGTGAGCTGTAGCAAGTTAAGGCAATTCATTGTCTTCTTTTCTGAGTCAGACTAAGGTGAGAACAATTTTTCACATAAGCAAATGTGAAAGCTGCCCAAATGATCTGCTGGCCAGCTCAAATCCTGATGCAGGTCTGCCACGTAAGTTCAGAGCTAGGATGAGAGGAAACAACCTCAAGCTGCACCAGCGAAGTCTTAGATTGGATATTAGGAAAAAAATTCTTCACAGAAAAGGTTGTCAAGCATTCGAACAGACTGCCCAGAGAAGTGGTGGAGTCATCATCCCTGGAGATATTTAAAAGATCTGCAGATGTGATGCTTAGGGATATGGTTTAGTGGTAGACTTGGCAGTTCTAGGTTAATGGTTGGACTCGAAGATCTTAGACGTCTTTTCCAAACTAATTGATTCTATGATTCTAATAGGTAACCTGTAAAGCTGAGGAGCAAGTTTGTCCAAAGCTATAGAGTTGCTCAAACAGGTCTAATGAGAACAAGAAACTGTGAACAAGGAGAAGGTATGTTCTTTTTTAATCAACTCAACCAAATACTTTGCCAGTCATCCAAATATGATTTTCTTAAACAAGTAATAATTTTTTTGTATAATAACAGGGGGTTGGGGCTCCTCTAAGGAATAATGTTCTCACCATGGGACAGGAACAGTTCCCATTGCATTTGGTAGGTCAAAGAAATTTTTACACCTGCCAAATTCTATGATGTCATACTTCACTTCTCTAAACAGGGGACAATATGCAAACATGTACTTACCCATATTTTAAGGATGAAAGTATGAATAAAAACATAAACTGTTATGTCAGTCTGCTTGTAAATATGTGACATACAGACAAGCAAAAGAAATAAGGCAGGACATGTCTTTAATTGTGTCCATTTTAGTATGTTATTAACTATTCCCAACTGCATTTTTAATTACCAAAAGGAGAGTACCTGCTTAGTGATTACTTATTAAAAGTACAGTCTCAAGATATGTTTACTACATATTATTCAACTTTTATTTTGATGACAGAATAATTTATTTCTTCCCAGGCTTTTCAGCAATTCTCATCAATATACCATCTATCTGCTTTGTAGGCTGGAATATATTTATCTTCACAAAAAGGCTAACAATGTGCTGTATAGATGGGGATACTGAGGCACAAAGTGATAAGCTGAAAAATGCTATCTAATTATGAGGCTGTGTTTTTATATGAGAGTAATATGACCCAGTCTTTCCTCTTAGTCCATTTGACATGGTGATAATGATTTCTGAGACCTTCTTATACAGCCTCCACCTCTACTGTTCCACTGGTCAGAGGCTGTCGCAAGAATGCGGAAGAGCCAGGAGCTGAGGGTAAACCAAGCAGGGACACTGGCAGCCAGGGCTGAGCTGAAATGAGGTTCTTGGGTCATGGAGACCCTAACTGAGGCTTGTCAGGGCTGTGAAAGCCTATGAGTACCCACAAGGACCCAACACCAGGTTATGAACCATTCTTCCCATCCCTTTTGGCTTTTCAGACAGCCTTTATGCAATAAATTTCAACTGGCTCCTTTTGTCCCCCTTCTCTATCACTCTCAATGTCTGTCCCAGACACCTGTCTCAGCCCTCAATATTCACACTCAGGTTTCACACCTAGTCGCAACATCCTCTTCTCATTATATCCTTCAGGCTTGCTCTGTGTCCCAGCATATTGTAATTCTCTGCCACACCAAAGCTTGGAGAAACTTCCTTCTTCCTACCCCACCAGTTAGTTTAGCTAACTCCTCCTTTTAACAACTTCTTTTTTCTCTTTTTTGGTCCATTTTCTTTTTCCCTGCATCCAGATCAGAATATGTATAAGAACTTGGGTCAAGATGAAATATGTGTTTATTGTAACTGCTAAATTCTAAGGTGTCTGCTAAGCAAACAATTTCATTATGGAAAGACCTATAGTCAGTCACAGAGAAATCTCATGATAACAACATAACAATATCCACATAAATAAACATGCAAAACTATCTATGAACAGTAACATAGCATAGAAAATTTCAATCTAATCGTAACATTTGATAAAATTATTGTAAAAATCATGTGGGAAGGGAACTTTGCAGTAAGTGTTGCTGCAAGCCTCGCTTACAACACTTCAACCAGAGATCCCCATTGTATCTAAAATAAGTTACAAATTTAATGTCTAGGATAAACAAAGTATGAAATATGCATACACTACATGACATATGGCAACCCTAGTTATATTTAGACCAGTGAATTTCTTTAATCTGGATTTAAATATTAGCAGACTAATACTTTAGAAGATTATGCTCAGGATTTTCATGTATTCATGCATAAATTTGGACATCTAAATCAGTATTTAAATAGCTAAAATTTCTGCTTTTCAAGAGTTCTGAGTACACCATTTCCCCAGTCTTCTCTGCAGAATTTATGGATAAGTTAACGTTCATTTTTATTTTTGGTTAATAATAAAGCCTCAAAAAATATATTTTTATGAATCTGAAGTTATTTACAATGCCAAGACAAATTCAGGAGAAGAGCTTCAGCCCAAAAAGGGAGCAGAAAATAAAGTACTACAAATGTTAAACAATTTTGATGAAGTTAAATTTTTTCTATTTAAATGGTTTTTGACATTCGTTACTGACCCATTATCAAGCTGAAGTAAAAAAAAAAAAAATTAAATAAAAGTTATGGTTTACCATAACAAAAGCTCTTAGAGATCATACAGTTGGGAGGAATAAGTGAGCTTTCTTTTTAATTTTTCAATAACATATAATGTATTTCTCGACTCATAAAATAATTTTCTTCTATTTTTTTAGCTTACCCTGCAACTGAAATTTTCCCTACTCATAATTCTCATGTAATTTATCTGAAAATCAGATGCTGTTTTAAAAGGACATGTATAGAAGATCATCATTTTTTTAAATGGTGCTGTTTAATATTTTTATCATCAGAAGAGCATGTGGCAACGATAATTATCTGAATTTTATGATCTTCATAGCTAATACCATTGCATTGTTCTGTGTCAGTGGTAAAAACTGCCTCCACAGTATCTTGTGAAATATCTCATTTCAGTAATATCAAGATGTCATGATTTCTTAAAATGCAGATGAAGATTTGTTTCGCTGTTGTTCTTTGGATACTAATCAAGGAAACCTATAGAATGAATATTAAAAAAAAAAATTAATAGGCTTTTGCTCTGCAGAACAGAGAAAACGCAGACTCAGGCTGTGGGGCAGGTTGTTTCTAGAACTCACCTTAGAGTAGGTGAGTCTTCAGAACAAGGGCAACATCTTAATTCAAGAATGAAAATATAGACAAAATGACATGACATTTCAACACATAGGCACCAGTTGTTGGCTTTTTTTTTTCCTAAATTTATGCCTTGAGTTTTCTTCCACGACATCATGCTGCAGTGTCTTTTCTCCTGTTTGACTAGACAGATAGGCCATGTCTCATGTACTGCAACTGCTGTTATATGGTATTTATTTTGCTGCCACTACACATGATCTGGTTTAATCTCTGTGGGCAGCACTGACTTCTATTGATCCACCTTTCCAGACACAGAGAGGTACTAATTGACCTGAATGCCTATGTTCCAAAAGTACAGTAACCGACCCATTAAGCTGTTCATGGAAAAGACAAGAAAATTAATATCAGAATTTTCTTAGAAAGAACCCAAAGGTTTCAGGTTGAAAAATACTAGAGGAACTATTCAAAGCCTGCTGGATTGACTGACGCTATACTTAATTAAACACAGTGATATAAGACAGATATAAGCACAATTCCTTTACATTCCTTAAAGAGGAATTCCGGTGTGGCAAACATTTCAAACAAAGTAAAAATTTATCTTTCTTAAATATTTGCTCTCCTTTCTGGGATGATATTTTTCTTCCTTGCTGATGTGCAGCACAAAGCCATGAGAAAGAGGAGAGGAGAGGAGAAGAGAAGAGAAGAGAGAAGACTGAGGAGGGATCTCATAAATGCTTACAAATACTTAAAGGGAGGGGGCCAGGAGGAGGGGGCCAGTCTTTTTTCAGTAGTACCCAGTGATAGGACAAGAGGCAATGGGTATAAAATAAGAAGTTCCATCTCAACATGAGGAGAAACTTCTTTCCTTTGAGGGTGGCAGAGCACTGGAAGAGGCTTCCCAGAGAGGTGGTGGAGTCTCCAACTCTGGAGACATTCCAAACCTGCCTGGATGCCATCCTGTGCAACCTGCTGTAGGTGGAGCTGCTCTGGAAGGAGGGTAGGACCAGGTGATCTCTAGAGGTCCCTTCCAACCCTTAACATGCTGTGATTATGTGATTCTGTGATTTAGTTAACTGTCTTACCATTTTCTAACACAGCTTGCTACTCTCAGAAAAATTCCCACAAACTATTTTTACAAAGCGTTTTTATGTTGAAGTGCAAATTTAATTCCCTTTGCTGAAAAGTCCTTATCTTCATTCTTGTTGTTAGACCTTCCATGTTATGAGTGTCTCTCACTTCACCTTGCAGTGACTCATATGTCCCATGAAATTTTTCAAAGACACCATGGTATTTTCTTGCAGAGACCCTTTTCTCGTTTCCATGCATATGCTTGATATCCTCTCCTTAACATTCCTTTCAGTGTGCGCTAGAAGACATTCTTGAAATTGTCCACAGCTATTTCTAATTTGTCTGATCTTCATCAGTCAGTTTAAAGGAGCATAAAATGTCATCTGCTTCATCTGTCACCATGTGTGTATTAATGTATTTATCTGATTCACTTCCTCTTGCTCATCTAGGCTTGATGCAATTCTGAATCTTTCAGATCTCCTAATTTATTTCAGTCACTCTTCAGGCTTACTGAAGTTGAATTTCTCAGGTGGACTAGTCTGAAATGATGCCATGCTCTAGCAGTTCTATAAGCAATTATCATCTTAATAGCCTGTAAGCCCTGTTTTGTACACTCTCTTTTGGTCTGCAGCCAGGCAAAGAAGTCTATTTACCCCAAAACCTCTTTGCTTCTTTATGGAAGCAAGAAAAGAAGCAAAGGAAACAAACAAAAACTGGCAAAACAAACCTGTCTTCACAAGGTAGCTTGGCATAACCACCATTTTAGATTGACATGACTGCTGAAGATTCAGCCATGTCATTTTGTTTTGGACACAGCACATCTGTATCTGGGACTGTGATCAATGGTAACCGATCCATTTCATTTCAGATAGCATTCCACAGCAGTGTGTCTTTTATATATAAAGAGCAAAAGTCTAGTCCAAGTTTAGCTCAAACCTCTATGAAGCTAGAGAAAATCTTTGCTTGTTTGCCATTCTGGCTTGGGTCAAAGAACCTGGTTTAAAAAGAAAATATTTCACCTTATCTAAATTTAGGAGCCAGAGACATAGGTTTTAAGCCTTAATCCTCGCTGAGGCTACTTTTACAGTCAGCAGAAATGGACACAGCCACTGCCAGAGGGTGACTCTGTCCATACAGAAGGAGGCTCAGCAATTAGCTCTGAGTAAGCAAGGATAGTTTTAATCTCATTAAATATTAGTTTCTCAAGTTTATGTGTCTATATCTGAAAAAGTCCCTATACATGCTTTTTATATTCAGCATTGGACTAACCAACACTTAGTTTGTCAAGCTCTTCAGTTCAATCTTAAACTGTAAACTTGCATTTTGTCACCTGGCCTGTACTGTAATCGCTATCAGCTGTGTGTACTAAATGTTCAGTTCATACATAAAGAATTAATACGAAGTGAGATAGATCTTCTGCTTAAAGACCAGGCAACTGGGGGGGAAAAAAAAAAAGGAGGGTATTTTAATTTTTAAAGTCACAACCTTAGATTCTTGATAAAAAGCAGATGGAAAATTAAGGTGGGATGGGTGTGATTTCCAGCATAACAACACTGAGAACTTTTGTGTTTTCAATAGCATATTAATTAATGATAAAAAATTCTTGAAGAAAATACTAGAAACTATTCTTTTCCACATTTCCAGGGGTGACCAAGTCACTTCACAATTTATTATTTGCTTTCATGTTTAGTCAAATTTGAATTCTTTCCCCCCAAAAGACAGAGTTGCAATAGGATAGAGATTTCCTCTCACTTTGTACATATATAGTGAGAAGTATAGATGTGAACTTCAATGCAATTATCAAGACAAAGCAGAGCTCTAAAATATAAAAACATTGATTAACATTCCCTTTTCCAGTACTTCTGATAACCTCCACTAGAGTGGGGTCCTTAGGGAAATTTGACAAAGTTAAGAAATAAAGAAGACTTTCAGCTAAATTTGTTGGAGATTTTTGCTGGCAATAGAACATGTATCTTTCCTTCCATGTTAATATGATCCTTTTTCTGCTATTTTTATAATACTACACTGGTGCATCAGCTGAAGGTGACCTGGGAGTTTCCGTGATACAAACACAGCCCCTTGTGTGAAGCAGTGAGTTTTATTTATAGTGACAGGATACTCTCTGTGCTTTTTTCTATTTCTGTGTTACACACACAGATTTATTTACAAGTGGAAATACAGCAGTGAGTACCCTTTGCAGGCGACAGCAGATGAGCTCTGCAATTTATTTAACTGACTTTGTGACAGCTTCAATTTCTTGACTGTTTGGAATGCAGGTTCTGTTGGTCTTTCCAAGGTATCCTTTGATCTTGCTGTGTGTCTGGTTGCCTACTTTACCCCTTGGGCCTATGGTTTGCTGTCGATTCTTTCGCCCACCTCCTTCCTTTGTGTCTTGAAAGAAAACAAGTACCCTTTCACACGTATTGTTTTACAGACAGCTATGATCATAGAGGAAGGGGAAATAAGCTCTTCCATTACAAAGTGCATCACTGTAGCTCTGCCTGTGCAGTCATACCAATAGTAAATAACATTTTAATTTTTATAGTTTTAACAGAATAGAGACCAAGTCTTCACTTTTCTTCACAAAAAGAGGTGAGATCTCATTTTCTGTCGTATCACTTAGTTCCTGACCACTGTGCAAAACCAAATGAGGGTTATGGGGACTGAATTTACATAGGGTTATCTGTATTCTGGACAATCAAGAAATGTTCTCTGGTTGCTTCTTTCACATACTTTGCGCCATGTATGGTACCAAGGTGATGTAAAACTATTTAAGTAGAATTCAGATGCAGGCTCTGGTAATACAAGTGCCAAAAAAGGTATGAGAAAGTGATTCTTTTAAGTTTTGGATCTTCACTAATAAGAAATAAACAGGTCTGGACATCTCAGACATCCCAAAATTAAAATTGTTTTATTTCCTCGTCTTCCAGAAAGAAGAACCCAGGACCACAAAATCACAAATAACTCTAATCTCACAAGAAGTTCAGAAATAATTTGGGGATAATTTCCAGTAAGTTGAAGTTTAATAAGCATCTAACTTCATAAATAACTTTTCTCTGAGTTCCTGCAGAGTTGATTAATGGGAAAATAAAGTATACTACAAATATATATACTTATATGTGTTATACACATGTGTGTGTGTATGTCTCCATATTTTCAGACATTTCTGCGTATTCAGCTCCACATTTAGTTGTGGAATCTAAGTAAAAAAGAATGGATATTCACTTTAAAATATACAGATGAGAGAATTTAATTTTTAATTCCTTAAGCAGGGACCTATTTAACAATGTAGATATATATGGCACCTAGTAAACCTCATCCTCTACTTTCCAACATTGGCTTTGACACCTTGGCTCCTTCTGTATAGAGCAAAGCTGTATGTGACCTTACAGCTGTGTGCAGGGCCTGAATCATGGGTTTAGTGCTATGTAAAGCCAGTGCTTGTCTGACTTATGCATGAACAAATGAAAAGGATTGTGGATATTGGAACTGATTATTGGATGCAAAACCAAAACCTCTATTCATTTGTTAAAAGTACAGAAGAAGTGATTTTGTTTTACCTTGAAGTGTTAGATCACTGGCCTACACAAATTAATTTGTGCAGGGACTATACTTGCACATAATAAAACACTATGTCAGCCTCAATAGGTATGTTAAGAACTGCTTCTCATATGTATTTTACAGTCATTGACACTGTATGTCTTTTTTTTAATGTAGATTAGAAGATAAGTTGCCTACAGAGGACAAAACACACTGAGATACACAAGTGTTCGCTTTTACAACTTGAGGTGTATCCCAGCCATACCTTGGTACCATTCTCTTTTCTTCAAATCCCCCATAAGAGGAAACCCGGCTAGAGAGAAGGAAAGAAGGTGCAGAATGACCCATCCAGGTTCTTTATCTGCATAATCAGAGTACAAAGTCTTCTGGGAACATCACTGTGTTCAGCAGGTGTTGAGAACAATTTGAGCTATGGAAATTTGGGGGTTCTCAGTCACACCACAAATTAAACGCAGAAAGTAATTGAGTGATATCTCAACAGCTTGGATAAGTTCTGTTTGGAGAAGACAATCAAATAAAGAGATAGGTAACAGAAGCTGTAGGGTAATAGAAGTTGCATCTGTGTACCGCAAAAATTAAGAGGGGTACGATATGAAAACATAACAAGCGTATCCATTTCCTGTTCCAAGCCAATGACCAAACTCAGGCTGACTTTAGGATTATTCATTTCTTAAACTCGACAACTTTTCTTTCCATGCAGAATTTAAATCCTTGTAATAGCATATATTGCCTTTTCTTTTTCATTCTTTAATCAATTTTTAAAGTACGTGTCAAAGTAGGATACAATTGTCAGTTCATTTGTTAATGCAACAATACAGGGAAGCCACACAGAACTCACATTTAACCAAAATTTAATCAACTCTAATAAAAGTGAACTGCATAAGTAAGGATAAAGTAGAATTTCACATCTGTATTCCAAAGATGTTTTATGTCTCCGGGAAGTCAGTAACCAATCTATCTACTTTTCTGTACTTAATTATTTAATTGGGAGTTTCTTTTTGGAAGGGCAATACTAGGAAACTTTTTCTTACAGCAAGTTCTTCCAAAACCCAAAGTATGAGTTTGAACAGCGTAGGCTAACAGTCTTATAGGATAGTGTAAGGTGTCTGTAGATGATGTTCAACAGTGTGCCTGGAGCTCATGCGGACACCCCTTAGTGGCTTTGAATAAATTTGATTGGTTATGGTTAGTAGGTTTTCTCCAGGTCAGAGTTTTTGATACAGGTTACAAAACATGTCTGGGAATTTGAGTAACTCAAATCATAGAATGGTTTAGGTTGGGAGGAACCTTAAAGATCATCCAGTTCCACCCCCCTGCCATGGACAGGGACACCTTCCACTACACTAGTTTGGTCAAAGCCCCATCCAACCTGGCCTTGAACAGCTCTAGGGGGGACCTCAACAACTTCCCTGGGCAGCATGTTCCACTGTCTCATCACCCTCAGAGTAAAGAATTTCTTCCTAATATCTAATCTAAATCTCCCCTCTTTCAATTTAAAACCATTACCCCTCATCCTATCCTACATGACATGACCTCTCTCCAGCTTTCTTGTTGACCTCCTTCAGATACTGAAAGGCGAGTATTAGGTTTCCTTTCATTGTTGTCTATGCACTGTTTCCCATGCAGACTATCTCATATCCAAAGAGAATAAAAAATATTTCTCTTCCTGAAATATTGTTAAACTTTCATATCTAGTTCACTCACCATCACCCCAGAAGACATGATTTGCTAGAGTAAATGTAAATTCTATGTGACCAATTTTCTTACAAAATCCTTTACCACAACTTCAACAGCTCTATTAACCTGTAAATCATATAAACAAGAAGAGTTCATTTTCTGTTCAAAGCCCTATGTTCCCAAGAGCTCTCTGCACCACAGACACACTGCCTTCCCTTCAGGTATTTTCAAGCTTTTGTCTGAGAACTTAGGCAAAACACTTTTGTTCTTTATAAATAAAACAACTACTTCCGAAAGGCTGAACTCACAAGATTCTACTTCCATGGTCTCTGCAGTCCTTCATGATGTTTCTTACAAAGTCACATCACATTTTTTCAGACTCTTATGCAGATTTTTCACTCTTTTGTGTTCATATATTTCATATATGGTATCAGTTTATGTTATTTTCTTGTTGCCAAAACTTGAATTACTGTCTTGCTATTCCCTTTGACTTGATAAATTTTAATGGCTTTTTCTAAGTTTATGTCAGAGTGCTCTAGGACTCTTGTCTCACTTTTCAGTCTTTGATTTCTGCTGTAATCTGATCTCCCATCGGAGAGTCATTGAACTCTCTGAAATTATTCCAACCACTCATGCATTTTTGCTTCAGCTCTTTTACAAGGGATCCAAAGTTTCTCTCCAAAGTTTTAAAATTCTTCTGTGAAACCAATCTCTTTCAAAAGTTACATTCTTTCCAAGATCAAAAAACTCTTCAAATTTCTTTGGGGTTTTTTTGAGAGGGAGCTTACACTTCTTCATTCATGTGTGGAATATTCAATGAAATTTCCACAATTGCTGGAATTCATAGCTGCTATTCTTTGTTCTCTATTCACCTCCTCTTGTTCTACTTTTTTGGTTTCCAGGTACAGCTATCTCTTTGTAACCTTATTCTATGTAAAATGTAGGTTTCTTAAGTGGTAATTAGTACAAAGTAATCACCACTTGCAACTCTGAATAAAATCATGTAATTTATGCAGTATAACAGGTGAGGTAATATATATGCCTGTTAGCCTTGGGAGGGTCTTGTGAGAGAGAGGAACTTGTACATACAACTTCGTTTGCCAGCCAAGCAAACACTTAGAATTAATTTACAAATGTTTAACAAATGTAAAGTTCCAGTTCCAGTCCTTGAAGGGAAAGGAATGCCCTTTCACGTGTAAGTAGTCTTATACTTAAGAATGTATGAATAGAATAATGTACTTACACATTCATGCAAAAGCAAGACCATGAGATATCAATATAGTTCGAAAGACATAAAGTTGTTGTTCTACTCTATTTTGTGTTTTTATGTCCTGAGCTGAAATACTGTTTTCAAGAAAACTGTAAGACAATTGGAGTGAGTCCAAGGAAGAGCAACAAGAATGATCTGAGGTCTAGAAAACATGACATATGAAGAAAAATCAGAAGATATAGAGTTGTTTGGTTTTAAAAAAGAGATGACTGAGACTTGTTAAAAGTCTCCAAGTACATAAAAAGCTGTTGCAAAGAGAAAAGGGAAGCTTTGTTCTCCATATCCATGGAGTAGAAAGAATAGGCTTAAGTTTCAGTAGGATTGAAGTTCTGAACAGAAGAGACAGTGAAGTAACACTGTTGATTGTTTAGTAAAGTTGTGGAGCCTCGGTCACTGGAGATTTTTAAGAGCAGTTAGATAAGTATCTATTAAGAAAAGTATGAATATATTTGATTTTGTCTTAAAAGAGACAGGTATATTATATTACTGCTTTTCAATGTTGGACATTTTTAGAAGTTTCAGGGGAGGTATAAACATCTCAGTAGCCAGTTTAAACCAGCCAACAACATAGCTTTTCATAGGGTACATCTACTTTGCAAAAGGTCTGCACCTCAGTGTGCGTTCCCCGGCTTCCAGCACAAGTGCTTCAAAGTGATACACATCTACACTAAGTAAACGCATTGCCCCCTTTTACAGCTAAGTGCCACGCTCACACTGTATGGAGGTCTTCTCTGGGTTCTATCTGCACCCCTACAGGTTTAGGGTATAATTTGTGTTATATTTCTGTTTTGTTTCATCTTCAAAGTATCTAAGACATGGTTACAGTATTTTAGAATTGTGTTTTTTACATGAAACTGAGACTATTTGTTTTATCCGCCATAGTACAGCAAGAAGACACGTCATTGTCTGATGGTACAAATGAGAACTGTGTAGGGCAGAAAGACCAAACCAGTACAGCCTTGACTGCATTGCCTAGAGACCTGGTCTCAAAATGTTCTTCCTCCCAGGTCTCCACCTGGTTTCACCTCTGAGGGAGTGAACTGAAGAACTCCAATATGTACCCAGACAACAACAACTGTGTTGACAGTGTAGAAGATGCCGTGTCAAGATGATGATATGAGGATCTGCTTCCAAGTGCTCTTCTAGGAACTACTTTGCTCACCATTACGGAGATAGCCTTAACTGACTTCTATGGACTGCTTAAAAACCACCCAAAAATAGCCAGAGATCTACATATCACACAAGTCCCACAAGACCCTGCCAAGTTTATTCTTAATGATTCTTTGATTAATATGGTAGATGTGAATTATGAACCAGACTTCATACTATGATCTTACTTCACAGTGATAGGGCACGGCTGCTGGCCTCCAACTCTGCCCTGTATGGCTTTTGTTTCAGGCTAATATATCCTCTGAAACTTAGCTTGATTCCTAGCAGAATGATTTTTCAATCCAGGAGAGACCAGGATCTCTGGAATGCAGAAAGTTGCATCCATGTCTTCCTCCCTTGTTATGACTCATACTTTGACTTTACTGAAGGATGTGAAAACAGGAGCTGTTCCAGTGTTTGGATGGATTTCAAGGCTGCTGTGCATAAACAGTGCAGCGGGAACATATACCTTACAGCATCATTACTGTGGGTCCCTTTGTTGTCTTTTATATTGGCTGCTCAAAAATCACGGTGAAGAATACAGCAGGAATGCTGAGAAAGATTGTCCCCATCTTGCTCCGTGTGAATGGGTACCTGATTTTTCTTCTCCAAAGTTGATTGAAATCGTTTCCTCTTCTCAAAATGACTCAAGTCACTTTACTGTCATTTAAGCAGTTACTTCCCAGTGTTTCCATTGGACTCACCATGTGGTGGTGGCTTGGTTGTCACAGTGTGCAGCACAGTGTGAAGCCTTGCTGACCATGTTCCTTTTATTCCCCCACATCAACATTGATTTGTGGCAATCTTTTTCCCCCACTGCCCTTAAAAAAAAATGAAGACAACAGAATCCCACGATGAATCCAACCACACTTATTCAGCATGTGAGATCATGGCTCTGTAATGAACATAATAAACAGAGAATCCCCCACTAACATTTCCAACACACACCATACAGCTTGGCATTTTCAATATATATTTAGAACAACAAACCAAGACAAACAAGTGCCCTTCCTCAAAATTGCCAATGTATGCTCTGAGATCTCTTGCATTTTGCATTGTGTCAGTGTCAGAGGCTTCAGGAAAGGTAATATAGAAGATGAATGGAAGTCTATCATCGCAGTGCTAAGATGAAAAAGTGACAGCTCATAATGAAAAGAAAAATAGTTTCCATTTTGGGCCTCTGTAAGTAAGAAAGTGACAGAGCCATGGGAGCTGTGAGGCTGAAAAATGGTCCCTTTGACAGACATGTCTGTAAGTGAAAGTGTATGGGATATAATACTAGCCATAATATATGGAATAATGATTATTTTAGGGATCGCGTGATTTTGAATAAATCCTTGACTACTCCATAGAAAATGAAACTGAAAGAAAACTAGGAAAAACTAGTTTCATTTATGGAATAAATGACCTAAGGATGTTTTTTAGTCTCTGTATCTGTGATTGAAGCCTGTGAAATGACTTCAGATATACACAAGGTAACTAAAATGAGAATCATGAGTTTCCTGTAAACCTGAAATGGGATGCACTGCTCATTTTTTAGAAAGGGCAAAAAACAAATGCTGTAGAAGAAGGCTCAAGCTGATGAGGGTTAATATTCTGGTCATAAAATCTTTCAAAAAGCTTCTTTTTATTAAACCCACATATGGTATTTGCTTTGAGGTGAGATAAGAAATCTTTCCTATTTTCAGAATTGCCAACTAAAGCAATATCTATAGGGGCGAGCCATATGCACGTAACTTAAGGCTTAGATTAAAAGTGGTGCAAAGCACTGTATGACATTCTTATTTTCAGTTTAAAGGAGCGTTTTAAAGTCAGCTTAAGGTAACATGAAACTGTTAAGGCCACATATATCAACATGAGGCTTTGTGTAGGTTTAAATATATCTGGTTTAGAACTGGTTTTGCTTAAACCAGTGTGACGTCCCCTGATAGACACAGCCTTGGGGAAATATTCACCCCTGTGCAGAGGACCAGCAGTATCGAGCTTAAACGGGAATTATATGGCATGTGAATTCCACCCTAAAGCATATTTAAAATAGTTTTCCCTGCATGGCTTCCTTCTTTGCTAGCATTCCTCAGGAGGAAAGGTTAATAAAGATAATATTTTCTCCTTCCACACAAGCACCTATTCCAGGATCTCTGTGAATTCTGAAGTTCTTAGAAAAGTATTTATAGACTTTTATGAGACATTGCATTTATTTCTCTTTGCTCTTTCAAAAAGTAAAATGTTAATTAGGAAATGGAAAAAGAGTAGATAGAATTATTTCTTGGGTTTTCTATTGTGATTTGGGTTTGGATTGGATTGTTTTGGTGGTTTGGTTTGGTTTTGTTTTGTCTTTTTCCAGACAAGGAATGGAGTAACTGAGGATCAGGTTGGATCTCTGCTAGGAATATCTCGTGCTTATTAAGCACTTTGTCGTCTTCATATCAAAATTATAACCCACATTGTCCACCTTGCATCACTTAAAATCAATGAGAAAACTCTATTAATTTCAATGGGAATAAAATAAAGATCCAAGTAAATTGCTGAAAATCACATTGGGCACAGTTCAGTGTGTGAAGATTAGGAGCTATCTCCCTGCCATCACCACAATTGCTTCTGTAGCTTTAAGAGACTAAACTTAGCTAAAAAGAGAAGGAATATGCATAACACTGTCTAGAGTTGGGAGAATTAAAACTTTAAACAGGGAAAGGAATTTTAAGCTATTCAGACTATAACTAGGACAAATGGGATGAATTTAAGGAAAGAAAAGGCTGACGGTTAGGGAAAAAAGCCTTTCCTAGCAGTGAGGAGTATTAGATTGCAGAACAGTCTCCCAAGGGAAGCGGTGAAAGCCTACTTTCTTGAGTCATTTAAAACTGGACTAGACAAAGCACTCTGGAATATACTCCAGGGAGCAATCCTGCCTTGGCAAAGGGATGCACAAAATAAGCTAATAGATCTCTCCCATCTTTCCTTCTTGTGATTCTCCTATTTCATGAACCTCTGTGAATGAATTGAAAGCAGAAAACTTTAACCTCTTTTTCTGCCTACTGGATGTCTGTCATTTTCAGTTCAAGTCAATGTTTTGTTTCCTAATTTCCCTAAAAATACCAGCGGTTTAGCTGTTACTCTGTGTTATAGGTCTGGGTTTTTTCCCCAAATAGGATGCAACTAAATCTCTGATAACTGAATAACTGTCTCTTTAAAACAGAATTGACTAGTTACTCTCAGCAGGTTGGACTGTGATTACTCTATATCCCTACCCAGACTAGTATCAAGAAGGAGTTACCAGCTTTATCTTTGCATGACCTGGCCTTCAAATCAATGTTAGGAGGTATTAGGAGCTAGGAGAGGTTGTGCTCTGCTATTCCCCTTCTCCCTTGAGCAGTTGGGGAAGCAATGAGCTTGGCTTCTGTCTTGCAAGACATCAGACAAGGGTGCAGACAAGGTGCAGGTGATGGTGTAATCCACTGCTGCTGCAAGCATATTTCTACTGTACCTCACAGACCAAGGAGAACTTTGGCTTTGCAGGGAGGGAGGGAGGAAGGGAGATCAGGTGCTGAAAAATATTTCAGAGGAGGTCAGGCTTCTGTGTAATTACGCAGGGAGATGGAAGAAACACCCTCCTGGCCCCATGCAAGAGTTGCAGAGGTGTTCAGTAACAGGTAGGTGTTTCCATAAATTCTTGCTGCTGTTGCTACCGCTCTGGGCCCCACAGTGGAAAGTTTGATACAAAGATCAGGACAGCTCTCCAAGACTGGAGAAGGCAGTTAACATGAAAAATACTCTGCTAGCAGAAATGGCTAGGAGTGGGCCACCAAGTTGGGACAAAATTACATGTATTTATTGTACCAGAATGTATTATTATTTCTTTTTATTTACTTTTAACCATCTCTGGAGACTCTGTTTTGAGCTTGTCCCTGCATAAGAAACTAGCAAGTACCTAGCAAGTACACTAGCAAGTAGTAAAACTACTTTAATTCAGATGGCATAAACATAAAAGCAGCCATTCTGAATCAGATCGAGGATCCCTCTACCTCAGTATCAAATGACAGAGCATGATAGAATAAGATAACAGGGTGATATGGATAACTGGAGATGCCTGGGGAAAAGTAAAGAAATACAGCAAGTATATAGTGACACTTCCCCACATTACATCCCTCACCTCGTGCAATTTCCTGTCAAATTTGCAACTAAAATCACACAATCATAGAATACCTCAAGTTAGAAGGGACCCATAAGGATCAAATCCAACTCCCTGCTCTTCACAGGACTGCCTAAAACTAAACCATAAGACTAGAGTGTCATCTAGATGCTCCTTGAACTCTGACAGACATTTACAACACTTGTTGGAAAACGGAAACTTTTCCAATAACTTTTTGAAACCTTTAAAATATTTAATATCCATAATTCCCTTAGGCAAGGAGTTCTAAATGTTAGACGCTTATCATCTACAACCACCTCTTTTTGGACTGTTTTAAAGCTGTTAGTAGCCAGCTGCCTTTGATTTTTCCCTCCCAGTTCTTGCACGACAAAGCATGTTATGATGGATACAAGAGTATGTCAGCTGTAACTGCCTCAGATTAGATCATTTCTTATTTATGAACAGAAAAGCGCTTAAGTCTGCAGTGGTAAAAAAGGTCTTTTTGGGGAGGAGATTCTGTAGTTTATGACACCCATAACTAAAATAAGATAAGCAAACAACAATTCGGTCCACAGATGTACCTGTCACAAAAAAACAAAAACAAAAACAAACCTATGACTGAGTAAAGAGTCATTTTAGTTGTTGACATGCTAGAGGAAAGTATTTGAGTGCTGAGAAAGCACTCACAACTTAGGTCCTAGCTTCTTTGGGAAGATTACCAAGGACGCAAGTGAAAACATTCTTATCTGGGTTTTAAAAATATAAAAATTTGGAATTACTATTTTTACTTTAGAAGAGAAAAGACTGAAGGATATGTCCTCATTCCCTACAGCAGGTTGCACAGGATGGCATCCAGGCAGGTTTGGAATGTCTGCAGTGTCAGAGACTCCATCATCTCTCTGGGAAGCGTGTTCCAGTGCTCTGCCTCCCTCAAAGGAAAGAAGTTCCTCCTCACATTCAAATGGAACTTCCTATATTCAAGCTTGTACCCATTACCTCTTGTCCTGTCACTGGGTACCACTGAAAAAAGACTGGCCCCCTCCTCCTAGCACCCTCCCTTCAAGTATTTCTAAGCGTTGACGAGATCCTCCCTCAGTCTTCTCGTCTCTAGACTAAAGAGACACAAGTCCCTCAGCCTTTCCTCATCAGAAAGATGATCCAGCCCCCTAATTGTCTTCGTGGCCCTTCGCTGCACCCTCTCCAGCAGTTCCCTGTCTTTCTTAAACTGGGGAGCCCAGAACTGGACACTGTACTCAAGTTGTGGTCTCACCAGGGCATTGTAGAGGGGGAGGATGACCTACCTTGACTTGCTGGCCACACCCCTCTTGATGCACCCCAGGATGACATTGGCCTTCTTGGTTGGCCACAAGGGCACATTGCTGTCTCATGGTCATCCTGCTCTCCACCAGGACTCCCAGGTCCCTCTCACACAGCTGCTTTGCAGCAGCTCACCCCCAACCTGTACTGGTGCATGGGGTTATTCCTCCTGAGGTGCAGGACCCCACACTTGCCTTGGTTGAATTTCATACGGTTTCTCTCTGCCCAACTCTCCAGCCAGTCCAGGTCGCGATGAATGGCAGCACAGCCTTCTGATGTGTCAGCCACCGCTCCCAGTTTTGTGTCATCAGCAAACTTGCTGATGGTGCACTCCATCCCTTCATCCAGCTCGTTGATGAATACATTGAACAGGACTGGACCCGGTACTGACCCCTGAGGAACACCACTTGTCACGGGCCTCGAACTAGACTCTGCCCCGCTGATCACAACCCTCTGAGTTCTACCTGCCAACCAGTTTTCAGTCCACCTCACTCTCCCTTCATCTAACCCACACTTCCTAAGTTTAGCTTCTAGGGTGCTGTGGGAGACAGTGTCAAAAGCCTTGCTAAAGTCAAGGCAGACAACATCCACTACCCTCCCCTCATCTATCCATCCATTCATGGCATCGTAGAAGGCTATCAGATTAGTCAGGCATGACTTCCCCTTGGTGAATCCATGTTGACTACTTCTGATAACCTCCTTTTCCTCCAGATGCTTGGAGATGATGCCCAGAACGAGCTGTTCCATCATCTTTCCAAGGATGGAAGTGAGGCTGACTGGCCTGTAGTTTCCTGGAACCTCCTTCTTGCCCTTTTTGAAGACTGGAGTGACATTGGCTTTCCTCCAGTCCTCAGGCACCTCCCCTGTTCTCCAGGCCTTTCAGAGATGGTGGAGAGTGGACCAGTATGACTTCTGCCAGCTCCTTCAGCAATCACGGGTGCATCCCATCAGGTCCCATGGACTAGTAGATAGCCAGTTTACTTAGTTTACTTTACTTGGTCTCCACAATCAAGGGAGAGTCTTCCCTGCTCCAGACTTCCCCTGTTACCTGTAGAGTCTGGGGGTCCTGAGGGCTGGCCTGAGTAGTGAAGACTGAAGCGAAAGCATCCAGTAACTCTGCCTTCTC
>VZSF01004187.1:0-47379 GCA_013398295.1 Chionis minor
GCAGTAGTAGTGCCTGAAAGAAGAGATTCAAGTCAATTATTCAAAACATAGCATTAGCCCACACAACCCTCTCAATATCCCCACATTTTAATACTACACCTAATAACTACCGGCACACCCAGTCCTTCTCCTGCATCCTTGCAGATGATGAGATTTGTATGTTTTCCCAAAGCTAGGAGCATCTCTCAGATACTACTGTCAGCCAGTCACAGGGCACTCCTGGGCACTGAGCTCAAACTCTTCAGTCACTCCAGAAACAAGATTTAGAAACACTGAGAGCTGAGCAGCATCCATGTTACTACAATGAAAACCAACTGGTAACTGCACCGAGAAAAGTATGTTAATTCCTGAATTCCAACACTGTGCAGCAGCCAATTACTCTGCAGAGCTTCACATGACAGTGGCCCCTTAAATACAGCACTCCTATCTATTTTTGGTTTTTTTTTGAAGAAAGGTTAATGAAAACCAGTACTTTGAAACTTACAATACCAAAAAATCAGATTAATGGGGCAGAACTGAAACAGAAGACATCTCTCCCTAACACTCCCTCCAAGTCTTTGGCCTCTTCCTGAGCCATTCCACACCTACACAGGCAGGCTGGAGAAGGAGGAGCCAATCTCTCTACTTGCTCCAGGAGACAACATCAAAGCCCACAGGCCTTCCTTCAACCAAACTCCCCTTGCTGCACACAGGCTCTCAGAAGTCATAAGTAATTGTACATTTGGGGACATGGAAAAGGAGGAGCAGAGGAACAAACACCGCGCTATCTTCAGTTCCTGGAGGGCATTCAAAAGTAGAACTGCTCTGCTGCTACACCAGCCTGGCCCTTTATGCTACTACAGAGCACCAAAGTCAGGCTGCTTCCTCCTCTGCAGCTGCTTCCAGCATCTAGTTCTTACTAGTGGCAGTGCTTGTCGCGGCAGCTGTCGTTCCAGGGACTTTTAAGCCAAACCCAAGTGTTCCAAGACCAGCGGTCCCAGCGGAAGGGGCACCAACTGCAAACAGAAGACAACATCAAGAGGTTGCATAACCCATTAAGTACAGCCCCCTTTGGAAAAGCTCTGCCTGAGGGTACTGGCTAAAGAAATGGAAGTGCACTTGCTACAGGAAACACACCCTCACATCTCAGGTGCCCGGAAACAACCCACCTATTATCACAGGTAGGTCTAAGACAGCATTTTGCATGCCACGCTGCTTATTTATTCCCCCAAAAGAGAAGATCTGTACAGTGAGACTCACATGAGAGGGCCGTTGTGGTAGACGATGTCGGTGCTGAAGAACTCACTATTGATGCAAACAGTGTAGGCCCCGTTGAACCGAGAACAGAGGTTGTGGTGGTGGCGGCAGCAGTTGTAGCAGCTGTGGATGTTACTGCACCAGAAAAAGCATCAATCTCATACAAACATGCTGAGATGTGATACACATCTGCCTGTCTACATCAGGCTTTTGTGGATGTTAAAGTCCTAAACTAGTTCTCCTGTATTCTGCCTCAAGTCTAGCCCTTTTCCAATGCAACACTTAAGCCTGCAGCTGCCGTTCACTATCCACCACCAACAGGTACCGAACAGAATCGGCACGTGGGTGACAAGAACTAGTACAGGGCACCAAGTTCGATGGCTGCAGGAACTGTCACAGATTACTGACACCACTGCACATTCACAGGAACAAACACTTTAGCCCCTTTCCAGACTCCAGATTAGAAAACCAGGCCCGGAAGCACAGCACATGCACACACTCCAGAGTCATCTCGAGTTCCCCAAAAATCACCTCCTACCTCCAAGTTTGGTCCCAAAGGACAGAGCAGGTTTCTGGCTGGCACTAGTGGTCAGCGCTGCCACGGGTGCACTGGTGGCTGCAGTCGACGTCAAGGAGCCAAAGTTTAGACCTGGAGCAAGCAGCATAAGGAAAGAGAAGAGATGAACCTTTCCCTACAGAGACACCGATCACAGCAATGCTCACGTTAGAATGCCCAAGGCTAAAAGAAAAAACATTCATTTCCAACTTACCAAATACTCTGCATTAACCAGGAAACGAACCGGGGCGGACAAGCTCGTTACCTACAAAGACTTTTGTGCTTCAGCTCGCACTCACCTGCAGGCTGCCCCCCAAGGCTGAAGGGGGCTGTTGACTGGGCTGCCACTCCTAAGGTGGCAGCGGTGGTGGCAGCAGCCGCAGGTGCTGTTCCAAAGGTCAACCCTGTGGGCGCTGCTTGCGGAGCTGCAGTGCCCACGCTGGAGCTGGCTGTTCCGGCCTGAGTTGTGCTACCACTGGAAAAAGTAAACCCTCCAGTCGTACCCGACACAGCGGTGGTGGTGGCGGCGGTGCCAGCAGATCCAAACACAAAGCCAGAAGGGGCAGCTGCCTGGCTTGAGGGCACGCTGCTGGCTACAGAGCTACCAAATCCAAAGCCCCCGGTGATTCCAGGAGCCTGAGTCGCAGTGCTGCTGCCAAAGTTCAATTTTGGTGCATTTGCCCTACAGAAGGGAAGAAAAGAAAACAAGACAATCTGTTTGAGACCTGCTTCCACTCAAGCACTCAGCCAGCTTTCTTACAGACCACTTGCTGGCGGCAGAAACCACCTTTCAAGAGGACGCGCACTTCACTGGGCTCACGCTTCAATTTCAACATGGACTGTATCGCACCTGCTGTCTCCAGCAAACCTTCGTTAAGCCTCTTTATAATGGCTGCCTCTAATTGCCATGGCAGTGTAAGCAAAGTTACTTATTCTCTCATCTCCTGAGCACCCTTTTCGCTTCCTCTACAGAAGACTATTTTTGTTCCACTAGCTCTTGCTGCCAGGCCCCACGTGCGCTCCCTTCCCACTGCTCCCATCTGGCAGGCTTCGACAGCAGCGCTTCTCCAGAATCACTTCAAAGCTCACAGCCTTTCATAAACACAGAACGGCCGCCTTTCAGGGAACATTCCAACCACTCCAGGCTCAGACCACAAAGGACAAGATGTTTTATGCTCAGATCCAAAGTCTCATCGTTCCTTCACAAAGGCATCGACAACCCCATTCCAGACTGAAGCGTGCAACAGCTCATCCCAAACACCCCCTCAAACAGCCAACCTGGACACGTAACCGGTCCCATTGAACGCGCTGCCGACACGCCGTAGCGCAGCAGCAACGCCAAGGCACAGCAGACACAGGGCGGCTCCCCGCAGAACCCCTCCGCGGCCGCCACCCACTCGCTCTCCCCAGCGGCCTCGGCAGGACCAACCCCCCCGCCCCGGCGCCGGCCGACCCCCGCGCCTCTCACCCCAGCGGCAGCACGTTCGCCGCCGGAGCCGCCGCGGCCGTGGCCGGCGTCCCGAAGCTGAAGCCGGCCGGCTGCGCGGCCGTGGCCGGCGTGCTGAAGGAGAACAGCCCGGACGGCTGGCTGCTGGCCGGCGTCTGCGCCGCGCTCCCGAAGCTGAAGCCCCCCGAGGCGGCGGGCGTGAAGGAGAAGCCCGTCGTGGCCGTGGTGGCGGCGGCCGTCTTCGGCGTGCCGAAAGTGAAGCCGCCTCCCGCCGCACCCGACCCGAAGCTGAACTGGCTCATGGCGGCGGCGCCCGGCGGGAAGAGGCGGCGGGATGCGGGCCTGGGCTGGGGCTGGGCGCCGGCGGCAACGACAGCAGAGGGAATACGGCAGCGGAGGGAATACGGCTCCCGCCGCTCGCAGCCCCGCCACAGGCGCCGCGCGCACAGATGACGCACTTCCTGCCGCTCCGCCCCCGCCCCTCTCCCCGCCCGCCAACCGCCGGCCGCCAATTCCCGCCCGCGGTATCTATTGGCTGCTCCCGCCGCCGATCCTGCGCGCTCCGCTTCCATTGGCTCGCCAGGCTCCAGGGGGCGGGGCGGCGGCGTCCCGTCGCCCTGGAAACGGGAGACGCGGCCGCGGGCGGCTGAAGGCCCTGCGGCGGCACCGGGGCCTCCTGCGGGACGGAGCGGCCGCTCGCTGCCCGAACGCCGCGGTGCGGAGCCACTGTGCGGCCCGAGAGCGGGGCCGCGGTTGGGCGCCTTGGCCTGCCCCGGTGCTTCCGTTCGCGCCCAGCCCGGGCCCTGAGCTGGGGCTGTGCAGAGGGTCCCCGTCTGAGCCCAGGGAGCAGAGGCTGCCTCTGCTCCAGTGGTTGTGCTTTGCCCTCACGCACGGAACAGGTTGGGTAAACTTCAACCTTACAGAACACACAGCAGGAAAGTCGTGCTTTAAGGACAGTACAGAACACGTTTAGTTCTTCCTTCATCTGTCACTCATTCTGTCTGCCTAGGTGAGCGGTGGGTGTCAACATGGACAGTGTTTGCTCAGGCTCTTCTCTGCAGTTCCTGGCCAAACTGCTTCGTGATGATCAACAGGAAGGTGACGATGATGATGATGATGAACGTGCGGTGAGTCTTTCCTAAGAAATGCTGCTTCTTTTGCATATGATACTGCAGCCTAACCTGCTTACCTGAGGAGCAGCAAATAACTCTTGTCCCAGAGTGAGTAAAAAGACAATGAAAACCGCAGAAGGCTTTGGACTGACTGAAACAGCTGGAAGATGCTTTTAGAGTAACAAGCTCCTGAGGGAGAGAACAAGGACGATGCCCCAGGCAAACTAGGAGAGATTGTAATTTAGGTTTTCAGCTGGAAGGAAATGAGAAGAGGTAGTTGAAAGAGCTTTAGATACTTGAGACTTCCCCCTGCTTTTCCCTGAAGCCTGCCAGTGACGAAGGCAGTGGCAGCTAAACACTGCATATGAAGGGAAAAGACTTGCTGCTCAACTTCTGAGTAAAGACTAAAATATCCAGAGGTGATTGAGTGTACTAATTCTGCGTGTCAGGCGTTGAAGAACTGTAGACATAGTTGATCACTGCAGTACCATGGATATGTTGGTGACTGTAGAATAGGGAAGGCTGAGCAGTCATTCTGAGGTCAATGATTAATGAGAGAAATATCTTTCTATTCTGCTATATCATTTTGTCTCAGGACTAGATGAAAATCACAGCTTTAGGAAAAACCTACCTTGTTCCTGCAATACGCAACTGCTGCTTTATCTGGGCATGTGTGTGCGGTGGGGACAAATATCCCAGAAGGGTCAAATTTTGCCAAGGCTCTTAGCATTTGGAACAAGTCATGTTATGACACGGGTAACAAAACTGGCAAATTCCTCCAAATTGCTCCTCAGCAGAGAGACAGCTGGCTGACCCAGCAGTTTTGAGCTAGTAGTGGCAACGGCAGTAATATTTGGGATAAAAGGGGTGCGCATGCCTTGACCTTTCCTTTGAGTAGGTGGTAGATGTGGTCCTTCACGCTCTACCCACCCTTCAGCTGTCTAATGCTTGCCTTTTAAAACTAGCATTATTGCTGTACATCTTTGCAGTAAACATCCTGATTTTAAAAGAATTTGTTTACATCTTATTAATAAAATGAATGACACTTCAGAGACAGAAATGGAAAATTGCCACAAGGGATGTCAATTAAGCCTGAGTCAGTCTGGGTAAATTGAAATCTTTATTTTGATTTAATTTAATGTTCTGTGCATATGAGGCACTTTTATCAAACCAAGGAATCTTCATATATAGAGAAATGCCTCACATTGGCCTATTAGCACTAAATTGATTCATAATTAGAGGAAAATGTTGTTGCCTCATATGATCTGTGCTGTCAAAAGGAATCCAAATGCTGTGATGGGGTTTTCACGTAGCACCCTTGGTTTCCTGCAATATTTTCATGGCAGCCAAAGCATGGCAACTTTGCCAAAATGCCATGGAAACTAACACTCCAAAAGCACATCTGTCTGTAATACTGTGCTTCTGGGAGTGCGGCTTAAACCTGGTGTGTCAAGGTCACTTTCTGCTGGGTGAGAGTGAAGGAGAGAAAATGTTCAGTCATTTGGTCATGAAATGGTGGGATAATATTTTTTGGATTCTAGCAGGGATTTGCTTGACCTCAGATAACATTTTCTACTTATTGACGTCATTGTTGTTCCTGAGCTGGGCTCTATGAAAATTGTTTGAACTTCCATATGCCTTTTTTGCAGCCACGCTGTTTTGTTAGCGCCATGACTCCTGGTAATATTGGCCCAGTAAAGAAAGAGACCACTGGTAAGGAGCAGCATTTGTATATTTTAGCATTCAGTCCCATGTTAGCAGACTGTAACAGCTGTAAGAAGTTACTAAGTCACCACTGATGGGGTTTGCTTCACTGAGAGTGGTCACTGACCTTTGAGATGGAAGTAGTCAATGCCATTTCTACAACTGCAGCGTAAAATCCTTCATTTTCCAAAAGCTTACCTGCAAAATCTACAAAGAGAAGCAGAAAGGGTAACTCCAGAGCCCAGCAGCCTCCTAGTGATGATGATAAACAGAGTACAGAGCACAGCCTGGTCCCAGGCTGAGGGGAATCCTAACTAAGCAGCAAAAAGCTCCACATAAGTTCTCTCATGGAATTGTTAATGCTTACCTAGAGCAAACAAGGAAGATGGACTTCTAAGTACTCACCTGAAAGGATCTTCATGGAGTCAACTGCGTGGAACTGAGCCTATGCCTGTGAGGAGGAAGAGCTTGAAGTGTACCATGAAACACAGTCATAACATGTTCCCCACAAAAGTTTCACAACCCTATTTAGACCACACATAGGGAGAAGTAGAAGTTCTGTTTGGTGCTGCCCTCAACAGACCGAGTGATGTTTTCCAGTTATTCTCCCTCATGCACCTAGTTCTTTTCCTGGAAACCCCAGACAATTACATGCTTTGCCCGACTCCAGGTGTTCTGGCATCACACAGCGAGGCAGCCTCTCAGACATTGAGAACAAATATCTTGAGAGTTCCACAGGTTCTGTCAACACCTTGTATTGTCCTCAGGAAAGAACAGAAGACAAGTTTAGTCTTGGCAAAGTTCATGTAAAGTTCATCCTGGAGATAATGCTGTCATGTTTTTGGGCAGCTTGGTTATGAGCCGTTAGAATGGTCAACAAGGACCAGGATGAGCGTAGCAGGAAAGGAACTGTGGCAAATATAACAAAAGGAGTATTTTTGCTTGAGATTCCAACAACCACCAGAGATTCTACTGTAAAAACCTTCAAGATGCAGATTAAGAATCATAGAATCATTTAGGCTGGAAAAAACCTTTAAGATCATTGAGTCCAACCATAAACCTGACCCTGCCAAGTTACCACTAAACCATGTCCCTGAGTGTGACTTCTACATGTCCTTTAAATACCCCCAGGGATGGTGACTCAACTACTTTCCTGGGCGGCCTGTTCCAATGACTGACAACCCTTTCAATGAAAGGGGAGACACCACTTGTTACCGGCTTACTAGAAAATAAATTTTTCCATGTCGGATAGGCATAAACCATAGTATTCTGCCTGTGAACTTCATGCATCTTTAGTACCTTATCTGGGCTGTGCTCAATAATTAATGGGAAGAACCGGATTTCTATGTGAGGAAGAGGTCCTTTTATAAATTACTCCACTCACTCAAAAGTCCCCTGTTGGGGGCTCAGGGAAGGTTAATATTTCATACTTCTACACTTTAGCCATTTTGAAGTGCTAGATGTTTTATGCCTGAAAGGAAGATTTCCTTGACATAGAGGTTAGGTAAAGGACATTTAAGGGAAAGGAAAACATCCTTCCTCTGCAAATTCTCATTCATAAGATACTGAGGTGAAGGAGACTTGTAATCATTAACTAGAATGCTTTTAATACAAAGATTTCTCTAAAGCTTAGACAAGTCTAAGTTTTCAGCCCTAAAGGAACAGAGACATTCTAAAATATGACATTATGATTTTTTTCTCATCACTTACAGGTACTTTTCAAGTGAAACCTGAAAACAGGAAAACTATCTGGAACACAGAGGAGGTCCCAGAAGGATCTGAATTTGATGATACCTGGGACCCTAGAGAACAGCCAGAGTAAGTGAGCTGCGACTGCCTGCCTGAGCTTTACATAGCATTCATGGAAAGAGGAGTAAAGCAGCAGCTACTGCATTTGAGTGAAACAGTCAGATTGTGTCATGGAAGGAGAAAGGAAGGATAACAGCGTTGCATCTGAAGCAACGCATGAGGAGTGATTTTAACCTCACCCTTGTAAAACTTCTGAACCCATTACAGAAACGTAGAGTTGGTTTTTCCCATCATAAGACTACTTGCAGTGTCAGATACTTACATAAAGTGGAATTAGGAGGGGAAGTAGGCCAGCAAAATGATTTACTAGCTTTCAAATATGCTGTTTGTGTGAAATACCTGTCTTTTCCCTATGCAACTGAGATGCATTCATGTTTCATACTCATAAATTCATAAAGTACTCCAACGTATATTTGCATTTCAAAGAATTAAGCTCTTTAGAAGCAAATAGTACTACAGGAAGGAAGGCTATATGCAGGCAATTTCGAACTTTTAAATCTTGTCATACAATCTTAGTCTGTTGAGGGACGGCATAAAACCAGAGCCTTTTCCCTTGCTTATAGAAAAACAATTACAAAACCAGTCTTGAAATAGATACAAACAGGCACGTTAGTTGTAGTTTGCAGAGGTCAGAAAGCCTTCAGGGTCAATCCACAAAGCAGCCTTTGCGTTTCTAATCATTGTGTTCTGATGCAACATCCTGGAGTGCTAAGCACTGGAGCAGATGGACTGAAGCCCACAAAGCTGCACATTGCATGCTAGTTTGTAGTCCAGAATCCTCATTTTTCTCTGCACCCAAGTCATGCCATTAGGTGTTCACTTTCCTGATCTAAACAGGGGACTGAGACCCACCTGAACTTAGACTTAGCATTTCTGAGCATGAGGTGGCACTCACCAATAGCCTCACCATACAGTTGCACACTTGTGCTTGAAACCGTCACCGTGAGGTACAGAACGTGCTCTCTACCTATCATGGGCACAACAGAAGCTCTTCTCATGTTATTTTTGGGCCCTTCCCCTCCCTGCTGGGTAAAATGCAGCTTCCCTCACCTCAAGGAGGGGAACCTCCCTCTCAACCTGTGCTGCAGAGATGAAAAGAGAGTGTAAGCCTTTGTACCGGTTTGTCAAATTAAATCAAGGAAAGTGTCCCAAAAGGAAAGCAGATGGCTCGAGAGGTGCATCCAGAGCTATTGTGCAGATTTCTTATTGACTTAGCAATTATTACCTACACCTATGAACACTGGAGGTGTGGAAAAGACTCTCCCTATGCTCTTCCCAACAGCTTAGCGAAGCGACTCCACTAATTTTGCTCAGTTTAGGAGGAGTAACATGTGTTCTAAATGCAATCTTTAGTTTGTATTTACTCATTCATTAAGTATCAAATGCAAGGGAGTACGTGATTCTCCACTTTGTGGATGTGGGGAGGTGGAAAATCAATGTTGGCCAAATGCAAAAGAATTACAACCTGAGAAAAGCCTTAAGCTCCAGCTGCACACACATACTGAATGACAGAACAGAACACGTGTAGTTGTGCCAGCATCCTTTTCAAACCCATTTCCCAAGAGTTTGTGGTGTTTGACTAGTTGCTAAGTATCATATTCACCTTCATTTCCTGACCCTGTGAAGTAGAGGCAGCAGAGCGAGTGCCTTGGGAGGTGGAGTGGGTGTTCTTCACCTGTCTTCTAGTTATCTCCACTCAACAGAAACCCAGTGCAGATGGGTTGAAGACTTGAAGGGAGACTGAAAAGGAGGAGAGGTAGTGCAGCTATTTACGGTCCTCTGAGAAATACAGTCTTCTTTAGACTCCTGCCCCTTCTCCAGAATTGTTAGGCAATTACTTCTTTTTCTCAGGTATCAGATTTTGTTCAAACAGTCTGTGGGAACAGAGGACGTCTTCTTCGGGATGAGCCGGAAAGACCCCTCCACAGCCTGCTGTGAAGATATGGTGGTGAGCTAATCTTGTATCTCCCATCCCTTCTTTGTGCTCTTTCTCTGCCCTTTTCAGTCTTGCCGCCTTCTTGAGGGACAGAATGTAAACACCAAGCTGTATTTCTGCCTTTGACCTGCTGTAGGATTTTCTTGTAGCTCTTCAAGCATTTGTAGATGATATTTACACTTGCTAACCTGAAGAACTCATGTGTATCTCTTCAAGGACCTAGTGTACTAAAGAGAGTCTGTGCAAATGCACATGCTACATACAGACTTGAGGGAAATAAAAAGTAGCTCTAAGATGAAACTTCATCTTGGACACAATTTTGGAGGGTAGAGGGGCTGGGAAGGAGATGGTTTTCATCTGTCTGCATTTATTAGATGATACGTGAGTTAGCAGAATGCTACAGTGCTGACAGTCCTTAAAGTTACAGGTATCAGATCCTGTCCCATTATTATATGATCAAAGATCTCCCTGCTTTCTGAACTTCATGACAGCTAGAACTGCTGTGCAGTTTTTGCAGTAGAAGCAAGCTGTCCTTGGAATACACAAAGCCAGAGGGGTTTGCTGGATGTAGAATACCTGTAAAGTACATTATCAGCTCAGGATTTTGAAGAAAATAGGATATCAATACACATCACCAAGCTATTGAAAGCAATGATTATCACTCTCGTATTTGCTCTGATACAAATTACCCACTCTGAATGTTGCTCTTTGACACTAGTATCAAAATATTAATGAAGATGATATCTTTTATGGCTTTGAGGGCTACATATCCAATCACAGCTTTACCTCTGCCCATCATATCAGATTAAAATCAAGCTGCCAGAGACAAAGTACTCAGACATCACACTGGATATCCAGGACAAGGTTCTTGACCTTCGAACTCCCAAAAAGTAAGTGAAACACAATTGATAGTACAGTTAATATTTTGTTCGAAAGGTTTAACCAAGCCTTCAACTGAATGCCGTATGGAAAGCAAAACTAAATATGAAGGTCAGATTGTTAATTGCACATGAGAAATAGATATAGACAAAAACAAGCATAGTCCTTCCATAGGTGTATAATGTACTACCTTTGTGATACTGTTCTAGCAAAAAATGCTTTAAGACAGATTTTGGCTACATAAACAGCAAGGCTTTGAGGGCCCAAAACATCTGGCAAAAAACTGCCCACAGTCTTGAAGGACTTGTTGTGAGTTTGCTTTTCTGAGTACTAATTTGTACATATCTATAACTGAAGATGGTCAAAAACATGCAGATACATTTTCAGAAGGTGAAAGCCAAATTGCGGACATATCCAGGCATGGATGCAGAGATGGAAATGTTACAAGGATTTCATAAAGAGACTTCCTTTGAGTTGTTTTTCTGGGTTTTTTTTATAGGGATATTTCAAACCTACAAAGTTAATCAACTGACTGATACACTCTCAGACTCCTCAGTCTTCCTCCATATTTCCCTCAGTGTGCAATTGCCCTGCCTGAGATTTCCAGATGATTCCCGTATTTGTTTTGCTTTAAATCTTTCTTCACAATAGAGCGCTTTCGTAAGAAAGCTTAATCTTCTCTGGGCTGACTTGCTGCATTGAATGGGATGTGAGAAGATCCATATGTGACTAGCTTCCTGCAAATAAATTCAAGGTGCGGGCCATGGATTAAGGTCCAAATAAGTTCTGTCCCTAGTAGACTAACTATAGAAAAGCCACCTTTCTCACAGATAAAACCAGGCTGAGTCAGTTACTCCCTGCTTGGATTTAACTGAAAGATGCACGAGGAGCAGAAGAATGTTTGGAAGTGCTAGCTCTGAAACTGGAAAATCAGGAGGAATAATTGTTCAGCTAATGACCTGCAGAACCTGTATATAGTAAAAGGTGTGGCTTAATGCAATACTGCAGGTGTAGGAAAACTTCAGTATCCTTCTTCTTTTGCAATTCTATCTTTTTGGTGACTCAGATCTGCCATTATCTTCTTAGTATCCAGCTGTCTGTAGTCACAAGCCTAGCAAATAAAAAGTTTGCCATAAATGTAATGGTTGCTTGGGTACAGCCTGAGCTAGTGCTGCTTTCACAAATGCAAGTACAAGTCTTCTCAGTATGAAAGAAAAAAAACAAAATTTCAAGTTGTATATATTGAAGAACACTACTCTCACAGATGTGTAGGAGGGCTCAAAGGAACTGTTACCAACTCTGTAGTCCTGGGACTGATTTTAAGGACTTCTCCAATTTATGGCAAATGGCTGCCTTGAGTAGGTGTGGTGCGAAGGTGCTTTGACTGTACCTCTTTCAGCCACGGCTGCTACAAGACAGCTGAAAAGGTCTGAAAAAGAATCATCATGATTTAAACCCCAGTTTAAAGTAACCCCCATCTGTGCTACCATGCTGTCTTGTTAGGCTTTATAGAGTTTGGCTGGGCAGATCTCTTGATTCTGAAGTGTCCTTGATTCTGTTTGCATTGTCAATAGAGTGGAGGTCCAACACTGGCCCATCATTCAAATTGTTAATATATAAGCCTTAATGTTAATATTTAAGATAAGAGGGGAGAGAGTCCAGAGTCTTCCTGAGCAAGTAAGTTTGAACTGTCACCAGTGAGAAGAGTTGAATGGGTCCAGGCTGAGACATCCTTGTGAGGAGATAAACCAGAAGACTTGTCAGCCATTCCAGGAAAAGCTGTATGTCTAACATAGCAAGGAATCGTGGAATAGTTCCTGAGTCCAAGATCCAGGCTTTCTTTGTGTATGATGTGCCTGAGCCACAGGCAGGGGATCACTGAATTATTCTTGGCTGTAGGTTAACATCCCAGCAATTTCAGAATTCTTAAGTCCATTCTCATACCTGAAATGTGCCTTGCAGTGTAGTCCTATGCTTTGTGAAACTGGACTGGCTAGAATCTCTAATCAGGCTGCACCACATATTTCTTTTAACTAGAGAAGACAAACTCCTGAAGACACTTTCAGGCTTTAGGCATTATTCAGATTTTTACCACCAGGAGAGCTTTATCAATGCAGCTCCTCTTTCATCTGTATTTAAAATGCAGCACTGTGCAAAGCAAGAACAGTGGAGAGATCCCACAATCCATCTTTGGAAACTGTTGTCATAGCCACAGCCAGAAGAAAGGAATAGTGTTGGAAGTATTTCAGGGTCTGTATAGCTGTGCACATGCACCAGGTGTTCCAGGAACCTCACAACCTGTCATGAGAAAGGAGATACACTGAAAGAACATTCTTTGGTATACTGATTGGTGTATGGCAAGAGTGACTTGTAATGCCATCTCAATTGCTCACCTGGTCTGAGACACTGAAATTCACTGTGTCCTCTTTTACAGGAAGCTGCTGCTGCACCTCCCCTACCGTGTGGACAGCAAGAACGGTAAAGCTCGTTTTCTCTCTGAAGAGGAGACCTTGGAAGTCACCTTGAGAGTATCGAGGATGTTTGATTTCATAAATTTTGCCTGACAGGTAGAGAAATAGAGAAAGTCAGCTAAAAAGTAATCTCTCAGTTTGAAGTCTTCTGGAAACCTAACTGGTCATGAAATAGTAGATTGTTTCCCTTGAACACTCCAGAGGGAATATCCCTGGAGAAACTGAATGAGTCAGGAGGAACGTAGCACCCATAGGTTCTAGGTGCTGAGGCTGTGCAGTTCTTGTGCTGCTCTGGTTGACGTTCTGCTTCCTTTGGCCTGATATGGGCTCTGTGAATCCGAAAATAGGAGATCACGATTCTGTAAGCCAGGGAAGGTCTGTTTGTGGTTATGGCTGTTAAGTAGCACAATGAGGCTCTGGCCAGTGAGTCTGGTGCTTAGTTACTGATGCAAGGCTTGCAAGTGGTAATATTCTTGCTTGGCCTCCAAAGCTGGGACTGGGGTCAGTTCAGAATCTCCTCTTAGCTACTTCCTGATGAGAAGATCAAAGCTCTCAGGAATCCATATCCACATCTGAGGCTAGCAGAACAAGGCAACCAACTATAGTTGGATTGTTGAACAGCTCAGCGCTTTTGAACAAATTTTGACAATGTATGGTTCAGTGTCATCTATTCAACTGCTGTCCCTCCAGCTATTTTTCTGATATTTCTTGCTTAATAAAAGAATGTGTTCTAATGAACAGTTCCAGTTACCTTTCAACTCTGCCTTCCCTGTATTATGTCCCAAGATACTTCCTAAAAGGGAGATAAGAGGACCTTTGCTTAACAAAGCGTCACTTAAAGGGCTGAAATGCAGCAAAAGCTTTGCTTTGGCCTTCAAAGGTCAAATCTAGGTCCAATCTAGAGCTACAGAGGTGGGTAACCAAAATGGACAAATATATTCACTTAACATTGTTAATCATGTGGGAAACAAAGGTATTTGCTCAATGATCAAAGTGGAGAGGACAAGCAGGGCCTTGCATGTTGATAGACTTCCGGTACGCTTAACCAACAGCTTGCAAGCATTTTAAACACAAAATGGCTTGGGTCCTGCATTATTCTGGTGCAGAAGTAGAAGAAAATAATTGACCAGCTAGACTGCAGACAGTACCCATGCAGCTAAATTTGTGGCAGGCTGTAATGAGAAGATGAATTCTCCAGGATGGATCGAAGACACTGAAAGTGAGTTTCCAGATATATTCTTTTGTTTTGTCAGGAATTTTCAGAATTCACAGTATGTTCGTAATACACTACATTATAACCCCAGGACAAATTAAGCTGGTGTCTGGACATTTCAATCACTTCCCTTAAAAGTGGACCCATTGCTTGGATCAGAATAATACTACCCAACCCCTGCTTTAGCGTTAACGGACTGGAAGGCAGATACCTCAGTTATGGTTCATCACAAGCTGTTGAATATGCTGATAACACTAAGGGGGTACTCCAATTTGTATTTGCTTAAGTTTCCATAAATTGCATTTGAATGTCTGTTATTCTTACTCCACAAAACTATGGTGGAGGGGAACAATGCAGATGTATGAAACGGCTGAGATCATTCTTCCTGACTCAGTTTGTACTGCCTGTGGTTGCCAAGAAGGCTGTTTCTTGGAAAAGGGTTGTCTTTGTGGTCCCTAGACAATATGCTGCTTCATTTTTGCATTTCTTATACGGGTCACAAGAAAAGTGGAAGATTGATCTGTGTTTATACACGTAAGGATAGCATTTGACCAAATTTATTCAGTAAATTCATGGAAAGCAGAGTACAACTCTGCTCTTCTGAGCCCCATTCCGGTGTTCTGTCCTCAAGGTAATGTCGCCTTTTAGCTGGCATTAGTAATTTACTAATCCTTAAATCATCAAGTTCTGCTTGGTTTAATGTCAATGTTTGAAACTGAAAACAACGATGAGTTTGGCTCATAGTGCCTCTCTCCAGTGTTTTAGTTTCCTATGGAAATGAGTGTATGCCACACTGGTACCCATGTCCTATTTTCTCCCCAGATATTTTTTAACCTGGGGGCATTTTATCTGCATTCAAGAGACAAAAATCTGAGGTAAGAATGTTTTCTAACAAAGTTGGCTGCTGAATAGAAAAGGGAAGTACAAATTAGTACTGCCTAGGGGAAGTTCTAGGGTGATTTCTTGTACCTGCTGGCCAGCCGTACTCCTGGCTACAGTGGGTCATCCACATCGCTCCAGGAGGGGAAGCTGGCAAGTTGGTGACACAGCAGGATGGGGAAGGTATTGCAGGGAAAGGGAGATTCGCTGGCAGGGGGAAACTGAAATCACAGCGTTAGGGTATATGAACACAGGGGACAAGCTCACCGGAAGCCAGGCTTTGTGTGTACCACTGCTCAAAAGGACAAGCTCTACGGCTGTTTTCAACAGAGTGGAAACATTGGCCTGGGGGTGGGCAATTTGCTTTTCTGATCGGGACAGCCTGAATGCACCATCACCACCTGGAGATCCTCTCATATTCTTTCTTTCTTCCTATCAAGGAGACAGAGGCTGCCCTAGGCAAAAGGTTGTTTGGTGTTGGTTTTTTTTTTTCATAGATCATCCCAAGAGGAAACTGGTCAAAAGGACATGCAGGCTGCCAAGATTCCCAGAAATCTCGGCGCTACTGCCAGCTACAAGAGTTAACTTTTTGCAAGGGCTTGAAGGCAGTTTTGCTTTGCTGAACTAGCACCGGCAGAAATCCTTTTGAAGGGGATACAAAACCCCCTTTGCCTCTGAACATCAAAGCTGTTGCCTAAGTACCACTCCAACACCTGCAGGCATCTTAATTAATCAAAATTATGAGCCCAGTTAAACAACCCAGCCATTAAGCCCCAGCCATTAAACATCATCAAGCTTTATTTGGTTCCCTAAGAAACATCTTGATTAAATGTATTGCAGTTAAGTAGAGGGTACTGTAGCTGTGGAAATGAGATGGAGGCTGTTTATGGTAGCATCTGAATAAACTGCAGGTTGTCATCTTGCCCTGTTCATGCATTCTGTCTTTCAGTTGTGGTGGCAGAGCCACCATTCCCATTTTGACTGGTTCCTGCCTTCTGTCAGAACTATGGTGTTGTGCTAAAGTACACAGCCCAGCTTGCTCTGTGTGTTTCACCTTCCTTCATGTTCCCCTTTGTCCACATACTGACCTTCTGAGGCAAAGATACTTTCCTCATTCCACAGCCTGAGAAAGAGAAAACGCAGAAGAGTTGCTCCATATAGACACCTGAGGCAGACCAAGAAGTTAAATTTAGATTTTTCCCTTAGACCTTCAGTCTGTCTTCTAGGCTGCTCTCATTCCCATTTCCTCCAGGTCTGTTGTTGGTATCATCATATACCCCTTGTATTTGTTTTAGAAGGAAGACTACTACATTTTTCTGCTGTTCAGTTTAAAGTTTGTATCCCCAATTTCTATGTACTTCTTTCATTGTGTGAAACACTGCTTTATCAGTATCTGCTTCCCTCCAGCTAAAGTTTATCTAAAATAACTAAGCTGTATCTATGTGTACAGGAAGATGTCTCCCCTGCAGCCTACAAAGTAAGGAGAGAAGACTGGTACTGCTTCTGCCTTTCTTATCTAACCTGGGGCCCTGACGCTCAGTGCGTGAGACTGGACTGCTGTGGGCAAAACGGAGCACACTGACACTCTGAGGAGTGTGAATACACAAAGAGAGCTCTCAGTGAAGTAACCTCTGTCCCCAGGGCCTCCCAGATTTTCTCATGGAGATAGTAGGTGACCGCTTTTAGCAGTATCTGCTCTGCGTGTTGGGCAGCACGGGCTGTGGGACGTACAGCAAAACAGACGAGTGAGCAAGGGCACACACCAACGCCAACCATGCCGGCAGCGCCCTGAACATGCCCAGCAGGCTCACTACACGCTCATACACCCGCTGCTTGTGCACCTCCTCACGCTGCTGCAGGTGCCTCTGAACCTGCTGGTGCTGGCAGACCTTCACCCTCTTCTCTGCAGCACCCACAGCTAGGATTCATCCTTATTCTCTGGGATCCGCTTCAAGAGCTGCTGCCATGGACAGTCAGTCACTGTTGTCTGCCTCCGGTCTTGGCCCCAGGGAAGGTGCCTGGAACCTGCTGAGGGCTGGGTTATTTCCTTCCTATAATCTTCACGAAGAGGAGACAATTTCTCTCTTTGTGTCTCTATTTGCTCACTTTGTCTTCTCCTTCAGGTAGATTTTACCTTCAGATCGTGATGCAGAACAGCCAGCCCCCATTTTCCCTTTTCCCTTGCCATTGTTCGTGCTCATTTCTCTCCTCATCTCTCTTCCCCTGGTCATTCTCACATTAGGACATTTCTCACCAGGGTCTCCTCACAGGTTGCAGTTGACATATCTGACCCTTGCTGGATGTGCCAAATGTTGGTGGTGTGTGTGATTCATCTCCCGTCCCTCAGCTTAATGCCAGGGAAAGCACTTTGTTCGTCCTCGTTATGTGTCCAGTCTGTCTGCACGGCAGGGAACACAAGCAGGAGCAACCACAGGCAGAACCCAGGTTGCATTAAGGCAGTTATATTGAAGGACCACAACACAAAAGCCACAGATGCTGCAGGTCAAGGCAGAGCTGAGTGAAGAGTGTTGACAGAATTGAGGACGAGCCTCTTTGCACGGGCATAATCTGCTTGAATCTGTGCTTCAAACATAGCCAGCGCCACAGCTCCCTGGTGCAAATAGGGCTGGTTATGAAGGAATGAGCCAATTCAGAAAAAGAATCATTCAGAATTTCAGCCTTTCCCAAGACCTGAAAAAGTTTCTTTCTGCTTCCTGATGTGTTTCTCTGTGTCCCACACAAGTACTTGAAGTTTTTGAGATCCAGTCCAGGGCAACAGTGACACAGGCGACGCAGGAGTGCCTTTGATTTTGGACTATTTCTCTCAATCCATGGAAATCTTTGACCGCTTTGGGCTTACTCATCTTGAGGTTTCCTTTTCATCTCTTTTCTCTGTCTTCACACAGTCATTTCTGAAGATCACAGGAAGGCGCGAGCACAGTAGTGGATATTGTCCACCTACAATCCTTAGAGACCGTCTCTCTAATTGTGAGCTTCCTTTGTGGATCCCAGCAGCCTGGCAGCTCACTTCTGATGCTGATCAGCGGGGTTTTTTTTAATCCACACCATTTTAACTTGGTGGTATCACAACCCAGCAAAGACTGCCAAGGCAGCTAGGTTGGATTTGGCAACATATCTACTGCAGCTGCTCGGCAGAGAAGAAGAGAGCCATAGACCTCTTCTGGAAAATTCTGTCCTATTGAAAATCTGCATAAAAAAGAAGAGGATAGGAATGGAGATGGACACAGCTGATTTTGTTAATGCATAAGAAGATGACACGGGCAAGTCAGACATTTCCCAGGCAGAGGCAGACTAGGAACTGTAGCAGATGCAAGCATCAATGTGGGAGCTTTGGGTGGGTTCCACTCCTCACACATGCCCAAATGAGAGTATACCACCCCCGTGGTTTTCTCTGGCTGGGGACCCAAGTCATGGGATCTCCTGACCAATAACTTTCTTCCTGGAGGACTCGGATTCCTGTAGCCATAGCCCTGAAGCAGAGCCTTGGGTGGCACTGTGGCTAGGTGGCTCTACACCACGGAATGAGGGGTTGACTTCACCTAGGATAGTCACCTCTATTTTGTCTCACCTGAGCTGATCCCATCCACCTGGGAGTCAGAGGGCCCCACCCAGGAGGAGATAAAATGGTTGCAGAGCAGCACTGGGAGAAACTAAGCAAGAAGGGGAGCTAGTGGGGATGGTGTGTGCACATGCCACGTTTGTGGTATTCCTGGGGTGGAGAGGAGGGAAAATGGTATGACTGCTCTACAAGAATCAGTAAAGCAGCTGGAAGAGGCATGATTTATCTTGGCTTTGGGGCTCTCTGTGCTGTGCCTGGGAGATTCAAGAGGCAAGTGGCCAATGGCTGGATGTGGGAAGATCTAACAAGGTGAGAAATGTTTCTTTGTTCTGGGTCATGGGCACTGTATGAAGGCTGGACTGTCAGTGTGACTTAGCTGGGAGTACGGCTCTTGGTCAGCAGCGACTGTCAGAACTGTAACAAGCTTCTGGGGGGAACCTGAGGTGCTGAGAGGAGCTACAGGAGCTCACAGGAAAACACTGAAAATGCCACCCTGGCCTCAAGTACAAACTGCATCCTGAATCACCTTTAGTAACTTGCTGACAGACCTGGATGATGGTGTATGTGTGGAGGCCAGTGACTAATGTGGGTGAAGGTGTCACAAGCCATTGCTGTTGTGTGTGGTGGAGAGCTGGGCAAGGCTCTGAGCCTTGGTGTGGAGGGCACTGGCTGGGTTGGAGGGTGCAGGCAGAGTTATGTGGGAATTTAGAGCTTGGGGCACAGAAGGTCCCATGGGACTGGAGCTGCATTGCAAGGCAGTGAGTGACAGGCTGAATGGTGTGTGTGGTGATGGAAAAAGACAGTGAAAGTGGGTGAGTGATGTGCGTTGGGCAAAAGCACAATTAGGAGGGGATACCAATTATCAAGGCTTCTTTAAAACCACTGTGCTGAAGGAAAAGGTCAGAGCAGATGGTCGATCACCCTGAGCTCAGGACAGATGAGAGCCCTTTGTTAGAATGTCACCAGTGCTGGAAATCCTGTGCCAAAAGGAACTGCGGGAAGGGAGCTGTGCTTGGAGTAGGACCTGAGTGCTAAGGTCATGTAGCTCTGTGGAGCTGGGAACCCCGTCTTACTCCAGGGGTGAGCCTAAGGTGGCACATGGCAATTACTTTTATCAACAGTGGATGAAAGGGGAACCGGTGTGGGAGGAGTGGGAAACGTGGCTGCGGTTCATGAACTCTTATCCTCTTACAATGGCCAGACTCTCTGCATTGTCCTTGCTGTGCCTGTTTCTGGGTAAGCAGTGTTGGTGTGTGAAGTGCCTGGGTGACAGATTGCTGTGCCCTGGCCTGGAACAGCGGATGTCACATCTAGTTTTAGGCACGCATGCATACGTTTCTTTGCCTCTATCCTTTTCCCTATTTAGAGCAGGACTTATTTAGTTAACAAAAACCCAAAAGCCACAAAAACCCCCAAGCCTTTGCTCAAAGAGCAGTAGGTAAGTGAAGGGATTGGAGTTGTTTTTGTTCTGCAGCAAGATGCTACTGTCAGACCAGGGGCAGGGCATCTCTTGGGTGAAGAGAAGGGTTGTATCATCTAGAAGGATTCCGCAAGGTTGTCCTGAAACAGAGCTCAGATGAGAGAGATGGTGGTGATCAACTGTTTGCTGTGATATGGGTCCTGAATGAAGAGAATAGTTGAAGTAATACAAAACCTCATTTCTGTTGTTCTCTTTAACTGTGAATCCTCCAGCTTATGCTCTGTGAGTTTATTTAAATTGGACCTGTGCTTCTATTTGGAAGTAATTTTTTTGCTTTCTTGAATAAAACATCTTTCCCAATGCTGTTGGCCCTCCCCAAGCCACAGTCAAGCAGCATCTCAGCCTAGTTCCTTAAATCAAGAGAATTGTTTGTGTCCTTGGAGGCTGGAATAATAACATCTGAAGAAAGCCATGAGACACAGCAGGAATACATTTGTAAGTTAATGAAGGCTGTGGAGTGCAGCACAGGGTAAGGATGATCGGGGCTGTTCCTGGGCAGCATTTAGCAAGCTAGATTTCTTTCTGTTGGTATTGTTCTCCCTGGAAGAATGATGAACCAGCTTAAATAGCACTTACATATGAGTTTATTATAGTATTTCTTGGTACAAAGATGTACACTGTGTAACAGAGCAGTGTATGTGATAAAAATAGGATATCTTAAAGGTCTCTTCCAACCTGAATGATTCTATGATTCTGTGAAAGTGTGATATGGATCAGAAGAGATAATCTACTTGCTTATATGCCCTACCAAAAGGGGGAAAAAAATTAAAAATACCATCTGGGGAGTGGGTTATTTCATGTAATAATTTGTCACCTGGAAGCAGACTAATGCTTTGGTACTCACTGGAAGGGATAAGACTGAAGTGGAGATGGGGCTGACTCAGGCGCTGTGTTTCAGATGTTAGCTGCTACGGGAAGTCCAGAACCACGTCGGGGAAAGTGCCAGTGATCTGCATGGGACTGAAATCAGAGCACCTGTGGAGTGAGCTGCTGAGCAAGACGAGTTGGTGGGCAGCAGGAAGCGATCTGTTGAGCAGCTCCTTCCACTTGGCATCTGATGTGGAGGAGTCCTGATGGGCTCTGACCTTCTTCCTCAACTGAAGGGCATGCAGGTCCCTGGGGTGGAGGGGAGGGTGGTTAAAAGCCCTGACCCTGCATTCACTCCCCGACTGGTTGCTGCAGCCTTGGCAGTGTTCTTTGACTGTGCTAGGTCTGCATTTTTCTGCTGGAGACACTCTAACTTGCAGGACTTTCTGCTGGCCAGTTACTTGTACATCGTACCTACAGGCAGAGAAGTGGTGAGGGCTATGTCTCCCCTCAGAGAGATGCTGCCAAGAGATTAATGGAGAAGGCTGCTTCTGTGAGAAGCATTCTATGCTGTAAACCTTGAGCTGGTGAGACTTGAGCCCTCTGCATGGAAAATATCTATTGAGAACAAGTTAACTCATAGGCCTACTGTGCACTGTGCTGTTCAGCTCCCACTGATCAACAGCCCCGCAGTGGTGCTCTGATCTGTATAAATAAACACTGTCAGTTGAACTGGAGGTGAAGAAAGGGTGTACCGTCAACCTTTAACACGATACAACACCGCAATGTATGGCAGGGAGACAGCTGTCCTCTGCATGCGAGCCTGGATGCAGCCTGTGTGACCACCTTGCTTAGCACTAGGAGGTGAAGAAACTTAATTCCAGATTTGTGGGCATGGAGAGCCAGGAGATATCACCATGGAGGACAGGATGGGGAAGAGAGTGTGCCATGTTCAACCCATCTTCAGAAAGCAAGTTTCCCCTCACTTAGAGGTGGCAGAGCATTCAAGTGCTGCTGGGTCACAGCTTCTTCTCCAGGCAGAGCTGGGTCACAGCTGCTTCTCCTCCTTCCTTCCAGCAGAAGGAAGACCTTTGTCCCAGGTCGCCAGGGAAATGAAGGCTGGCATACTACATCACGCCACCAGAGAGCCACGCTGCTGGGTCTCTTCCAAACCCTTCCTGCTAGATATGCGGGCATCACTTTTTTCCTGTGCGGTGGTGACTTTGCTATTGGAAGCTGCAAAATAGCTGAGTCCTGTCTTTGGGTTGGGGAAGACAACTTCCCCAAGGCTGCAGAATGGGTCTGCTGCAAAGCCAAATGCAGTGGCCCACTGATCTGGCAGGGTTCGTGAAGGGATGGAGAGCAGCTTATTCCTCATCGTGCAACTAGCTTCTGGCACTTGCTGTTGACTCTGACAGTTGACAGTGGTTGTGGCTTTCAGGAACTGGATGCCCTTCCAAGTGCAAATGGGTGCTGGCTGATCTGAAACAAATCATCAGACAGTAAATTGGGCTTTGCAAATAGTGATTTCCCACCTCCCACCCTTCATGACCAGTGGCGCAACTGAAAAATTAAACTTAGATCAAAGCGGGGGTAGAGGGGGAGACTATGAGTTGTTTCTCACAACTTGAAATCCTTCTTTTGGTCTGAAGGAAAATCAGTTGGTTTGGGGTTTCTTCAAGGAAAGCAAGGGAGTTCGGAGACTGGACTCTCGAGACTGGTAGTGACTGCTTTTCCATCAGCTAGTGTGCAACAGGATAATTGGAGAGATGGGCGATGTATGTGCACTATCGCCTGCTGATGTTGGGCTGTATGTTTCATGTGTAAATATACACACAGACAACAGCATGCTTTTCACTCATTCTTTCATTTAAAAGAGTTCCAGTGTCTATCTACCCACTTTCTGAACAAGTGTATTAACTATGGACTACTGGCAGAAATGGGGGCTAATGGCAATTCCATTCCCACCTAGAGAATTGAGAATGCAGCTTTGAAACCCCAAAACATATACTTTTCCAGCAAACATTCAGTATGCTGGAACAGCCCAAGTCTTGTTTGCATTTAGTGAGTTTAGGAAGTGACTATCACCGTGCACAGCTCTCAATGAGAATCTGCTCGGGGCTTTCCTGGGGCAATGAGACCTTGCTACCCCCCAAGCCTAGGGCAGGGTTCATCAAACCTTTTTCCCTAGTGTTTACTGGAAGTATCAGTCAGCTCAGGTGATCTGCCTTGATGTAAAACCATGCCACTGCAGGGATTTGGCTGCTTTTGTCGTTAATGCAGTCCCCACTTTCCAAGGGAGCATGCGGAGTGAGCTCCTAGCGTTGCTCCTGTGACGATGCCACTGTACATGTACCTGGGCTTATTAGGAGTAGCACATCAGGATTTTCTGGAGCATGCTAATGCTAGTTGTTCTTAATCAAACACTGATAAAACCAAAGCACACAGAAAGCCCAAGCATAACTGAAGAAACACAGGCAATATTTCCCCAAGAGAGCTGGGAATGAGTTTGTGTGCAAGATCTTAATCGGAAGACAAGCTGCTACAGTAAGCAAGGATAACTCTCCCCCTAGATTTGGGATTGCTCTTGCAGTGAGAATGGGGTCCTACAGTAAATATAGACACGAATGCTAAAGTGTCTCTGTGCTCGGGTGGACAGAGCAGGCCAGCGGTGGTATTACAGCATCGCTTGGGCTGAGTCAGATCCGGACTCGTCACCATCATGTGGCTTTCCAGTCATAAGGACGTGTTAGTCCCTTCTTGTACTTTCGCTGCTGTGCGCCTTGAAGTGAAAGGAGTCAGAACTCAGTTCTGTGATGTTACTGCCATGGGTCTGCAGCAAGACATTCAGCTCCCAAAGAAACAGACCTGCTTCTGTTTCCTCTTTCTGCAAACCCAAATGGCAATGTGGGGACTGAGATGCAAGCAGCCCGTGGCCAGCTGCCCTCCCAAGTCACAGGCTGGAAGAGACCCTGGGGCTGTTAGCAGTATTCTCCCACCCAGAGAGGGTCCTGTGCTTCTTCCTAGCTATGGGCGCCTGGGAAAAGACCTTCAAAATGTATTTCAAGTAGAGTTAAACTGAGGCAACTTTGCACGTGTGAACAACCTGGCTCAAATGAGAGCAATGAGCTGAGTTAACAAAGCCTAGTTGCTGTGGATTTTTCTTGCAGTGGACATAGGAGGACGTAATGTGGACCTTGGTGATCAGAGCTGTCTTGCAGAGCAGGTTGTACCTGTCATCCACGTGAATTCAGATGCTTTGATAGAGCCTGAATCAGCATGCTGGTTTCCCAGACAGTGGGAGCATCAGTAGGATTATTTTCCATCTAGTTACTTGTTGATATGCAAAGTGTAAAAAAAAAAAAAAAAANCACTGATAGAGGTGTAGAGGTCTCGTAGTAATTTACCACCAAGCTCAGAAGTTGCTGAGAGTGGGTGGGGAGAGGAGCTGCAAACAGTGCAATAGTATCAGCTGCCTCTTGCTTAAAAAAAAAAAAATAATCTACCAAACAAATTTAAATTGCTTAGAGACCTCTGGGAGTGGGGAAACAAAACTGAAATTGCTTGGGGAGAGGAAGAGAGAGGCAGACTTGTGGTACTGTAACAAAGCTGTGAAGAGCCCGGATCAGAGTAGTCAGAGGTGATGGATATCATGCTTGCAGGGACTTCACAGACTCAAAGGGGTTAACCGTGCTGTGAACCTTTCTGCTCCCAGCATCTTAGGTTACATGATAAAGTTGGGCTTCCAGGAAACACCCATATCTCCAAATAGAGGTAAGAAAGCTGCATGCTGCAGCTCTTGCTTGGTTAGAGGCTAATCCTTGAAAACCGAAGTACCTGTACTCCCGAGGCTGATCATCAGGCTGATCCTCAAGGGAAAGACAAACACCCAGCACCTGAAACCTCTGTACTAACAGGGAAACAGGAGATACTGGTTCTTACATTCATTGCAATACCACTTTTTTAGGGGAAAGAAGAGTTAGTGGATTTGCTCGTGTCAAACTTGAGAGATGGTGGGGTGACCAGTTTGGACACTCTTCCCCAGAACTTGGTTGCAATGCAGGTGGGGGTGGCATGAGTGGTGATTTAACTGCCGTCTTCGCTGACTCAGAGCATCCTCACTGCTCTCGGTCCTGCAGACTCTCAAGATGCAGCCACACCTAGCACAAGTAGTGAGGCATCCTAAAACTGAATGGTTTATGTCTGTTTTATCTTGCTGAGATCTGGTCCTCTGACTTCTGGCCTGACACTTGCTGCAGGCTCATTCAGGTTGCTAAGGGAGGCAGAAATTCCTCCCAAAGTCTTAGGTCCCCACTTGCTGCTGATGTCTGAGCTCCAAAGCAACGCTAGATTAAGATAACGGACTAGCTGGGCAGGGACCACGGCTGCCCTCCTGTTGATGCAATGCCAAGCGGGCTGTGAGCTTTCAATAAAAAGTAATTAATGGTAAAGCAGACTCCTGCAATTCTGCAGAGCCGCTTCTATTTCTGTTACTTAGGCTTTTAAAAGCAACAGGATCACAGTGGCTTGACTTTCTTCTCTAGCCAAAAAGGAAGAGCACTTAATCTACTGACCTCCCATTTATCTTCTGCTCTTCATTAGCGCCATCTGTCTCCCTCTGCCTGTTGAAAGGCGACTGTGCCTATCTTCATTGCTGGGACAATACAAATATTGCTCAATTACAGCAATGCTCCAAATGCAATTACTCAATTGCAATGTTAATTGAATTATTTGAGTTTAATTATTCCATTAGGAATTCTGTCAGTACAGCCTAAGTTGCTTGCTTTCTCTCTGGGCTAGCGGTACAATGCAGCATCTGGCCATGCAGGGAAGGACTAGTTTTCCTCAGACTCAGACAGCCCTAATTAGGCTGGGGAAAGTCTGGCACCATTCAGAAACGGTGCTCTCAAGTTCAGGGACAGGTGTCGAGGCTGCAGGGACCTTCTTTCCTTCAGTCAATGAGTTTCCAGGATCAAAAATACTTGCCGAGAACAGTGACTAATTATGCAGAAATAGTTTTGTGGGAGAGCTAGTGTCAAAAATACTCCTGAGGGTTTTGTGAGTGAAGGAATCCATCCTAAGAGATACTTGGCAGAAACCAAAAGGACCAGTTGCACAACATGAGCCTGTAGTTAAGAGTACACACAGTCAGGCAGACAGCTGCTAAGGGCTGCGCACAGGCCAGGCAGGGGCTGAGACAGGACTGCAGAGCAAAGCTCACCAGCTCTAGTGGTAAATTCACCTGGGCAAGCAAAAGAGATGTTTAGGGTTTGCTCCTGATTCATTCCTAGGAGAAGTAGGATGAAAAGCATTAGGATTAGGAAAGCATGGACCTGTATGCCCCTAGCACCCTTTGAAATTCCCAAGCCGTGTGTGTGTGGTACTGGAAGCTGCTTTCCTGCCTCCTGGAGGCAAGGAGAGCTGCTGCCTCTGACTTGAGAAGCCTGGATCTCCTATCCCAATATCCTGCTGCTATCATTGGTTTTTCCTCCCTCTCAACATTATTGTGAGCTCTTGATTCATGGGGCACGCTACGGTTAAGAAGGATATTTTAATCTTTCCCTCCCTTCAACCATATGAGCTCTCTTGGTTGATGTAAGACCTGCAGCACCAGCTTGGAGCTGACAAGCAGACTGGAAATAGCCCTGCCTATCCCAGCAGGAGCTCTTCACCCGCAGCCTCTTCTGTTAGCAGAGCTCAAGCTGTAACGCATCTGTTCTGCAGCAGCCCAGGACTCTGACTGCTGTAGACAGCCCTGGGCTTTGTATTTAATGTCTACGCTGCACTTTGTAAGTGTCTTCACATAATATCTACGCTGTCCTAAAGTTCCTGAGACTTGCGGATTGAGGTATCACCCTTCCAAGAGGTGGCAGCAGCATGCCAGGCAGAGATCTCTGAGGTGGCTTCCTTGTCATTGTGCATCAGATGGGCCTTTCCTGCTGCGATAGCATCCCTGGCGCTGCGGAACCCCGTGGGGTCAAAGCTGCTGAGACGGTGCTTGCTCAGTCCTTGGTGACTGGGGACTCCAGGGACTCCGTTTGTCTGCTCCCACTCGCCTGTCTGACACAGTGCAAGTGCTGCATGGTAAACTTTATGGACCCATCAGATTGTAGGAGAGGAAGTAGAGGTCAGGGTTTGGGTGTGAAATGGCAATTTTATGGTGATTTCAGGTAAAATGCTCTACAGACCAGAAGTATCAATGGATCTTGGCTCAACACAGATGTAGGGGGATTAAATGATGAAATAGTTATGCCCTAAATATTTTTTGCAAACATGGTCTTCATCTGCCATGTTCCTCACTAACAGAATAGAGATGTTGGTGCTTTCATCCTGGCTGGTGCGTTGGGAGCAGCTGGAGTTTGAAGGTGGCAGGACTTCCTGCGGTTGTCGCTTCTCAGTCCCACTTTGCAAACATCCCTGCCTCCCCCTCAGAAGGAGAGGCAGTTTCCTTTACAACATACCAGATCTACCCAGCTTTGGAGAGCACGGACTCCACCAGACCCTCCTGATGACGCCCAAGCCTGTGAGGCTGGGGTGCTTGGCTACAGGTGTGGATGTGCCCTTGTGTGCCTGGGCACAGGACACCCCTGGCCTTGCAGGACCGCTGGTGGAGCCGGGGCCGAGCAGCCGTGGTGGCCCAGGAGGCTGCAGTGCCAGGGGAGGCAGATTCAGTGGCACCCAAGGGCATGACAAACGCCGTACCCACTGTACATCATCCTCTGCCCCGGGCTCTGGGGGGAATTCTGAACTGGAAAGCCCCACCTCCTGGAGGGAGCTGGGGGGGGCTCTGAGCATCACCCCTTAGCGAGGGGCAGCGCAGCGGCACACCTAGCGTGGGGCTGGAGTCTGCGACGTGCGCTCGCCCCTGGCAGGCGTGAGACGTGGGCTCTCGGGGACCGAGCAGGAGCCACCTCCTGCTCCCTGCCAATGCTGGCGCCCGTGCGAGGGCAGGTTTGCTATAAATCCATACCCGCTTACGTCACAGGCAGTCAGAGCCAAACCCTGAGGGTATTGGAAAGCAGCCTTCAGATGCGTAATTTTGTTCTTTTGACTTTAACGCCTCATTTAATATTTCACAATCTTGGTAATGCATCACTGTGCCAGAGACACCCACAAAGGCTGGCTGGAGGTTCAGCGGCTGACATTTACGTTATTAGGCTCAGGCTCCAGAGCTCGTACTCGGTGAGGTGAACAGGGCTCTTCCTTTGCTGCTTCTAGTTGGAAATTTGGGGTTTGCAAAAGCTTTCAGCACTGGCTTTTAGCACTGGTTCAGCTGACGGTTATGGACTGCAGAGAGCATTTGGGACAATGCTGTTTTTGGAAACCTTGCCTGAGGTTTTCTTTAAATGGGAAGTCTGGACTGGGGCAAAACCGTCAAGAAATGTGTTGGACCATCAATAAACATGATCCTGAGTCAAAAGCTGTTCCTTAGTGCTCCTGCTCTAAACTGCCTCCTGATCCTATAAAGACACTGGTTTAAATAATTGCCCTTCAGTTTGGAAATATTGGCTCTTCTCTTGTGTCAAATAACACCTAATGTCACTGTCACTGAAAGCGAGTAGGATAAAATTGCCTGCCTTATTTTTCCCGGTGTGCTGGCTTTATGCATGTGGCAGCATTTGGAGTCATATCAATCTTACTTCCTCCTCCTGGACAGGTACTTTAGTTTTGCTGATGTCAGGGTACAGCTTTCATGTGAGGGGGGAGAGGAGCCAAGCCGCAGCAGAGAACACAGGGGAAGGGGCTGCAAAGCCCTCACAGGCTGGGAGGGAAGCTCGAGGCTAGTGCACACATTTGGGATTCACTAAATCTGCCTCCAGTTCCTGCCTTGGCTGCAGTCTACCCCTGTGCAAGCTGCTCTGTTCCACCTGACTATATGCTCTAAGACCACAATCCCACTCACTAACCACTTTCAGAATTTCAAGGGCATCTGCATAGCAGGTAGGGGTATCCACCTGCTACCCAGGCTTCATGGTATCTGCCCTGGTTTTCAAATGGCTCCAACCTCTTTATGTACCTTGGGATGAGAACTGAGGTGACACTTGTGTTTCAAAATGCCAGAGGTGAGCAGTCAATCCTGTTTTCCAAGGTAGCAACCTAATGCCCTGTGTGTCCAGTGCACTGAAGCAATGTCCCCTCCCGTGGAGAGACCAGGGAGGGGAGCAGGGCTGGAGTGAGAAAATGTTGGTGGTTGGAGGTTGGCCCTTCCCTGTGGTGGGCAGGGTTGGAACTAGGCACACCGTGGTGTTCCCACTGGCTCCTTTCTCCTGGGCTCTGTTTGTCAGCAGGTCACAGCCACTGCTGGGTGTGTAATGGAGACCCCCAGCAACGTGGTCAGACCTTGCACACCACAGCCACTCGGGAGCTGTGTGCTGCTGGTGCCCGCCAGGAGCATCCCCGCTGCTGTAACTGCCTCTGTGTTTTGTCCTTTTGCTGCTCTAGAGTGTTTTGATCTCACTTTAGAGGGTGGTTGGTTGTGATTTTTTTGTTTTTGTTAGTTTTTTTTAACCCTTGAGCTGTGCTGTGCCTCAGTTTCCCCAGGGAACAAGCAGGGACAATACTGCTACCTTCTGCAAAGGTCAGAGATCTAGGGACCTCAGTCTTGTGGACCTTGCAAGGTCCTGCTGTGCTTGGGGAGATGTTTACCCACTGCAACCGATGGGGTGTTTCTCGCCCTGTGTGAAGAAGCTATCCCCATGTCAAAGCTGACTGGCTTTCAAGTAAAGGGCACCAGATGTCTGGAAGAGGAGTTGTGAGGGACAATCTTCTTCACTCAATTACCTTAGGACCCCTGTAGACTCCTGACCTGCAGATGGGGTAGAAGATTGTTTTTGAAGGAGGCTAACATTGCAGGAGGACGTGTGCCACTTGCGTCAAGCCACGGGACTCCCATTGCTGCCAGCGTGACACTGGCACGTGGAACACGTGCACAGCATCCCTGTGCCGCCAGTGTCTGACTGGAGCTGCGGCTCGCTGCCTGCCGGAGCCTTCCTCACTCCTGCGTGCAGGCGCTGTCTCCTCTCTCCATCTCTGTTGACGACTCCTTTCATTCGCTTCAAGAGGCCTCCTGCTGCCTCTTAAATCTCTTCAGCTCACCTCATTTAAATACCGCAGCCCACTCCAGAACCTGATAAGGCTGAGTGAGTGCAGTGGCGATTACATCTTCAGGAAATGCTTTCCCTCTCGGCTGGGGGATCGCTCTCCGTGTGGGGGTGCCAGGGCAGGGGGGTGGCAGCTGGATGGTGCTGCTGCCCATTGGCTGGGGCCCTGCCACAGGTGCTTGGGGTGGCTGGTGAACCACCTCCTGGGGCACACAGATCCTCGGGAAGCCACTGTGGTGTTCAGCTAGCACTGATGTGAGCCATTCTCACCCTTTTGGGCAAAACCGGATTTCTCTGGGTGGCGCTTGAGGCAGGTAAAAGCCTGCAGGTGAGGCTGCCAGCACTGGATTTATGATCTCCCTCCAGCTGCAGCATCTGCATTTCTCCCCTCCTCCTGCATGGCTGCTCCTTGGGCTGGCTCGCTGTCCTGTGAGCAAGGATGGAGGGAGATCTTCCTCTCTAATTAGTGCTTTCAGCACAATTGCAGCCAGGTACTCCCTCGGATGCCCAGCTGCTGATGAGTCCTGGTTTTATAGTCACAGCAGGGGAAGCTTTGCTTCATTGCTTTATTAGTGCTGTAACTGCTTTGGGCTACAGTTACCTTTAATTACGGGCTCTGTTGGGGCTGGTTGTGCCTCTTCCAGTGAACAGTTTGGAGGTGTTTGCTCCCAAACAATGAAACCACTTAACCATCACTTATCTTTTAAATCAGAGCTTATATTTCACCTTTTATTCAGTCTGCTTCTCAAAACCTGCCTGGAGAAAAGCCCTGCAATCCCGTTTGCAGAAGGATTTGAACGCTATCCTCCAGCCCTGCTGCCACAGCTGAGTTAGGACGCGGAGTCAAGGAGAACATCACGTCCCGCAGCATTTGCCTTGCTGTTGAGCTCGGTTATGAAGCTTCCTTTGCTTTGCGCATCGTTGTAGCGCAAAAAAAGTCTTCCGAGCACAAAGTCATTAAGGCACACGCTGCCAGTGAGCAGAGGAGGGAGCAGCTGAGAGTCCCCCTTAGTATGTGACTGTGAGATGAGCTCTGCATCTGCCTTCCGGGGGGGGCGAGGGGCAGAGCTCAGCGAGGGGAGAAAGTGTCTGCTCAGGATCCCAAAGAGTTGGAGGCTTCCTCTGAAAATAAGTGTTGTAAACCAGGAAAAGGGATTGTTTGCCCTGAAATCCTTATTCCTTGGTTTTAACACCAGCTGAAGGGAACTGGAAGCAGCCCTGGCACTTCCTGTTGGTTTTCTTTACATGCAGCCTTAGGAGCTGAAACACTGGCTTTGCCACCAAGAGCTGTGCTGAGCCTCTTGAACTCTCAGGCAGCAGGTGGGGAAATTGTCCTTCTGCTCATCCCTTCCCAGTGACCATGGCTCTGGGATGGCCATCTAGAAGGACAGTGTTTGGAGGATGCAGTGCCTTAAAATGAGACGTGGCACCATCGCACCCGGTTGCTCTTTTGACCAAGTGACCTGCATTCAGCAGAGGGGACGCTTTCTCCATTGACAAGCCATGTTGGAGCTGGTGGGTGACTGAAGCCATTTCCCACATGGGAGGAGTGTTTTTGGGGGCAGCAGGAGAACATGTGTCCAGAAGATGCTCTACAGCGACTGCCCTGCACAGCCAGCTGGGTCCACAGAGGCCCATGTGCTGTGCTGTCTGCCTGAGTGTGCTCCATGCAGAATGAGATGCTGGTGAGAGGGCAAAGAGCCCTCATCTAATTATTGCTCCTATAATTATACATGAGATAGGGGAAGAGAGCAAAAGACACACTTGTGCTGGGAACTCAATGGCCATAGGTGGGTGAACTGAGAGACAGGGCACTCCAATTATAAGTTTTTTGCCTTTGCATGTAAGTGTTATCCTTTCCCTTTCCTGCCTGGGAGACAGGATGACCTGTGGTGCTCCTGATGGCAGGAGGTGGCCATAGGGGAGCAGGAGTGTGTGTCCCATGGAAGGCAGCAGGATGGACCTGGTGTGATACAGGAGGGGTGCAGGGCCAGACAGCAGTGGGGACAGTCTGTCCCACCATGGGGGTTTTGAATAACGCCGTTTTGGCTCTTGCTATGCATGGAGCAAAGCAAAATACACTGTTGTCTTGACTGGGATTTCAAAACACCATTAAGGGATCAGAGTGTGCTCCAGCCCTGCCTGCCTGGGTGCTGGCAGCAGGCAGGGGAATGAAATAATTGATTGCTTTCTCCCTAGGATCCAAAATGGTTTCGATGTCAGGCCATTCATTGCGGTAGCTGGAATACTAACACAATTCATTTGAGCTGCAGCCCCGCAAATGGGTGGCTTTACTAATGGCTAATCGGGGATGATGGATGAGCTGGGGGGGATGCTACTGCTGAGTAAGGAGAAGGCAGTGAGAGGGAGGCAGCAACAGGCTGGGACCCAGCAGGCACTGTCCCAGCTGTCCCCTGGCCAGCGCGGGAGCTTGAGTGGGAGGCAGTGGGCAGGCAGACTGGGCAAGTATCTGTGTCCCAGTGCCCTCTGCTCGCGGCGGTCACACGAGAGGTAGCATCGGAATTTAGCCACCCGATTTTTATCAGGTCTGGACTACAGACGGGCAAAGATGACAAGTCGTCCCGCCATCCTTCCTGCAGCCCTTCTTAAAAACTAATTTATTTATTTTTAATTAAAAGTGCCTTGGGGTTGCCAGCATCCTCACGTAAATGAAAGGCAAAGCTGAATGCAAAAGGGAGGGCAGCAAGAAACAGCAAGATTAGCCGTCTCAGGGGAGAGCAATCATGCTGACTGGCAGCAGGCGGGGGCTGGAGTGTTCTCCAGCATGCCAGCCCAACTTTCCTGTGGATCCAGCAACTTGTCCCACCTACCAAGCAAAAGCACATCACTGTTTCTGGAGCGTTGCTCCCAATTTATACTGGGCTGAGTGGGAGGAGGGATGGTGACCATGGTCTGTCCTCCTACCCTGCTTCAAGGCAGGGAAAGGGGATGCCCAAGGGGGAAGGTTTGACTGCAGCCCACCCTCAAACCATGGCTTGGACTGAGGATTTGGTTCGTGGCAAGTCTGGTGGCTCAGAGAGGTGGGGAGAACTGGGGCTTACCAGACCCTTGGTTTGATCCACATGGAGGGGACCCTGCTGGGCTCTCATGACAGCACCTTTCCACCCAAAAAGCAGCTTCCACGCCTGCATGCATGTGAACAGATTGACTTTAAATGGTTTGCAGATCAAGAAGGAGCCTCTCTGTTATCGATTACCTACTGATTACTCCAGCACTTGGTATTCAGACTGTAAATAAGATTACAGGGTAAATCTAAAAAGGAAGCAGACAGATGATAAGATTCTGCTCATTTACAATAAGCTCAAAGAACTTTTCCCCCCTCTGCCCCCCCTCCAGCTTTATTACGAAGTCCATTAAAATACCCTGGGGATGAGAAGGAAGAGAGAAGAGCGATTCAAAGGGAACATCAAAAGGCACCTCCATCCACTTTAGTGTGTCAAGTAACAGGCACGGAGAGATGCTCCCAGCCAAATGCGGTGGCTGCTCCGAGCACAGCAGCCCGGTGCCCTCCCTGCAACCCTCAGACTGGTTCTGCTCAGCACGGCTTCACCTCCTCCATGCTGGAAAGACAGATTCAACCCCATGTGTTTTTGTATGGTCTCAGATAAGTTCCTATTTTGATGGCAAGCATCTGAAGTGTTAGATGGGGAGTTCAATGAAATAGGCTGTTCTCGCTGGTTTCAGCCCATCTCTGCAAAAGAGGGGGGGGGGGGGAAATGTTTTGCAGCTAGATATAATGTATTCCTCTTCTTTTTCCATGCTGCTGCAGTGCTCTGCTTTCGGCTGCTAGCAGTGCCAAGTGCCCTGGATCCACCAAGACAAGCTGAAGGAGACTGTGATTTAATAGCAGGACATTTAAGAGCTATGGACGCCTCCCTCAGCCCTGGAAGCATCAGTCTTGTGGTATCAAGTGGCTGAAGTAAGCCCCAGCTCCCGGAGTCACGGGAATTATTGAGAATTTTTAAATCTAGAAGAAATGTAGTCTCTTCTACTGGACAGCCATGAGAAGTTTCTCCCAGCTCCATCCTCTAAGGGCAAGGAAAGCATCTTCCTTCCGATCAGCAGCCAGGATATTGCCACAGGGAGTTGTGCAGGAACTGTCCAGAAAGCAAGGATACTCCGGACCTTCTTTATGGCTACCACTGCTTTAAGGAAAGGAACAATCTCCTTGTTTTGAGTTAATTTAGGACCTGGCACCATCCAGCTCCAGGTGCTTCAGCAACATGGTTCAGGAGTGGACTTGCCCGTTTGCAAAAGGATGATTTGCTCCAGCTGCCCAACATGGGGTTTCAAGGAGACTTGAGCATGTTTGGTCTAAATTTTGATTTTTCCCTACAAACTTTTGCAGCAATCCGCCCTTGGCAGGAATTATGCCAAGTCGTTATCCTTCAGTGCTGTGTCAGGGAAAGCTGTAACCCCCACCCAAGCCCTCCCCTGGAAAGATTTGGACTCCCCAGTGCTTACAGAAGTGATGCATCTGCACTGTGCCCCTGCTGTGTGCCAGTGCCGATACTAAGCACGGAGTGCTTTTGCCAGGAACAGCAGTCCTTCAAGAATCAGGCTTTTAACTATAGCAGGATTGACTTGAAAACCCCAGTTCATTCATTTTTAAATACCAGCTCTTGGATTCTTATCCGCTGCTTCTAGGTGTTCATCCCCAAGACTCCCTGGGTGTTCATGAGATCTTGAAATTTAATCCTAAAAGAATACGTTAAAAATTCAGTCCCTCGTGCAGTCCTGTTATTTTGGAGGCTGAGGTCTGAAGGAAAAAAGAAACCTCACGAGATGTGTGGTGAGGCAGTGAGAACTGGCAGTGTTTTGCGCTGGTGGGCTTGGGATGTCAGGAGCTCCGTGTTCATCCCTCTGGGGCAGTAATGGCCTGCGCCAGCCCAGGGCATTTATAATGTTGATTGAAAGAGCACGATGCCAAGCAGTTTTGCCGTGGGAGGAGCTGGGGTTGCAGGGCTGGGGTGGGAACAGGGTCACTGCTGTGGGGGAGTGGGGCTGGGGCGGCAGGGCTGGCACCCCGCTGCCTGCCCTGGCAAGGCAGAGCCAGCCTCTGTGCTCTGGTCTTGACCTCTAGGCATTAGAGACTGCCTCAAGCACAAGGCAGGGGATCCCTTTGACTTTTGGAACCCATTATCAGTGGCATTAATGCGCATATACACCCCTGCTTGGGACCTGCAGTAGTGCCGGCCGCCAGCTTCCCACAAACCCCACGCTTTCCGCTGCATGAACTGGTGGACTCTGTGTTTTCACAGCCTTTGGGCAGCTACTGACATTCCCTTTTTCCCCCCACGTTAAGAGGAGGCAAAAGTCACCACATTCTTCATGGCAAGGACTTAAGCTTGTGATCCACAAACCCAGGGCATCCGTGGGTTACTGCATGGGGTAAGGAACAAGATAAAGCATCTAAAGTCTCCATGTGTGCGGGGTGAATTTCCAGAGGGAATTGTGCCTCCTGGGGAAAATTCAAAGGTATCTATAAAGCCTCTCACATGCGGTTTCTGTCTACCAAGGGGGGTAGCCCCTAAGCTACGGAATCATTGGCCTGAAGCTTCCAGATATTTGCAAGCCCAGCTGAAGGTCCCTTCATATGTTTTGAAGCCCATGGCTTCATCCAGCTGCTGTGGAATCTGTGGATTTTCAGCAAACTGCCCAAAAGCCCACCTGAGGAATACCCATCACACTTCACATCCTTGCTGCCGCTGGGCTGGAGCCATGGGGGATGAAAGCCTGCAGTTGCATTTCCCCAGTGAGAGAATTCCTCCCCAGCCTTCAAAAAGCCATGAACTGCCCCCAGGAATTCACACCCATGCTGAGAAAAAAAAATGCCACTTCCTATCCAAAAAGGTGAAAAGACAGGAAAAAGTTATAAACAAGTCTGAAAATGACTGCTGAGAATAGAAATAAGTGTGTAACCATGGCTTCCTCTCTGCAGTGCACGCCTGAAATGCAGATGCCTGCTGCTGGCCCCGCTGTGCTGGAGCCTGCGAAACAGCCCAGGAAAATGCTCTGCTCCTGGGGCTGGGGACGATGCTGGGGCTGGCAGCATCCTCAGCCCAGGGAGGGAGTCCCTGTGCCAAAAGTGGGGAGCGCTTGAGCGAGGGGCAGAGGGGCGAAAGCGCAGCAGCGGTGACAGCCCCCCATCCCAGAGCTGCTCGCGTGAGCTCGAGTCTCTCCCGGGGTCTGCCAGAGCCAGCCCCCCTTCCCCATCCTCAGAGAAGGGGCCTTCCTGGGTGACGTTACTCCCACCAGTCCCCTGGGAATGCAGCTCCTGGGACAGGCAAAGGTCACTCCTGACCCCAGATACATCCTTCCTTTCATCCTGCTGCCTGTTAGGTGCCCTTTGATTCCCGTTGGCAGAGAACACCCGGACTAGAGGCTCATTGCGCATGCCAGACCCAGGTGTCCCACTGCCACCAGTGCTCCCAGTCCTGCAGGGTCCCTGCCGTGGAGGGATTTATAATGTAGGCAGGAACCTGGGGCACAAACGCGCACCAAGAATGAGAATGCCAGTATCTGAATGCCTTCAGTTCCTTTCTCCAAATAAATCACCCCATGACTCTAATTATTGCGCTTGCCCTGGGTACGCACCGGCTTAATACAGAAAACGAGTGTGGAGGATTTATTACTGCTGGTCCTTGATCTTTCATTTTTGATATTAAAACATGTTTAATTCATTGCAACATAGATTAAAATAAGAAAGGCCACAGGCAGCCTCTGGTTTTGCTTGGGGAGAATTTGGTTGCCGGAGCTCCGGCAGTGCTGCCCGTGTTGGGAGCTGGACCACGCTGGCTCTTGCACCCTTCCGTGCCAACTGCGAGTCCAGGTCTGGATGAATCTTATTTGATTTCACCACCACACTTTCTCTGGCTGTGGATTTGTGGTTGTTTAGACACCAACACTGGTGAGACGGTGTTATAAATGTGTTTTTTTCCCTGGACAGGCAGCTTACAGCAGAGCACTTCTCTTAGATGCAACAGGAGTGAGAGGTTTCTGAGGTTTTAAGCTTTCCTAAATAAACAGCCATCTTTGTCGGTGTGAATCAGCTCTTGCTTTCAGAAAATGTCTTTTTTTGTGCTACAAGAGCCTTTTGCCTTCGGTGCCCAGTTTGCATTGGCTCTTCGGCTATCGCGAAAACATTTCTCCCCCAGCCTGGGAGCGTGCTGCAGAGCCAAAACTGTTTTTTGACCATTTTGTTTTTAAAGACAGCAGCACGGTACGGCTTCTGCAGGGCGATGGCGCCCTGGCTGTTCGTGCAGGGCCTCGGCAGCTGTGCTGGGCGAGCGGGAGGCTCAGCAGGCGCAGGAGCCCGGCTAACAGCCCCCGCTGCCTGCGGCTGCGTCGGAGCCACGCGGGACCACCAGTGTCTGCCGTGAGGGCAAAGACACAGCCAAAGGAGGGGAGCACACCCGCATCTGAACGCCTGGACTGCCAGCACATGTGTATCCTGGCAGAGCACCTCCCGGGACTCCTGCAGCCCTCAGCCGCGGGGTCCCAGAGCGATGTATGGGGCAGGGGAGGGAGCAGAGAGGGTCCAGGGGTGAGAAGACATGGAGCAGACCCGTGCCCACTGCGCTTATTGTTCCCCCCAGCCAGGGTAGCACAGGCCAGGTGGGAAAAAAGCTGAATATAGGGGAAGGCAAAACAGAGGCAAGGAAGCCCCAGGCAGGAGGGGCTGTTGCACTGGTGCTGTCCCACACAGCTCAAACACAAACTGCTCTCTGGTGCATGAGAACATTTTGTCTTCCTGGGCCCCATCCTTGGGTCTGCAAAGCCCATTCTCCTCCTGGCAACATCTGATGGGAGCAGAGATCATCCAGCCACAGGGCTGGGAAGGGCGAGAAAGGGGAAGAGGGAAGCGTGGAAAGGAAAGGAAGGGAAATGGAGAGAAACCACTTGGCTCACCCCAGAACCTCCTTCCCCCACCTCTCCAGCTCCAGCATCTCCCTGAACCAGGAGCCCTTGCTCACAGCTGCGCTGCCAGGATGGAGGACATGGAATACACCCCAGAGCTGTGCAACGGGAGGCATGCCGAGCCCCAAACCTGCCCCAAGGGAAACCTTCTGCCTGGGCACCATGCTGTCCCATGGCTGGGACAAGGACGGGGAGGTGGCAGTGCTTCACATTGTCACAGCAACCCAGGGAGGACGGCCCCACCGCAGCATCCTGCATCTCAAGGATGAACCTTGGCAAATCAATAACCCCTGCAGGGACGGTGACGGGCTGAGACAGGGTTGGGCTGGGGGTCTTCTTCTGTGGGGCTGGGCACAGGGGTGTCTCTGCCCTCAAAGCACCATTTTGCTAATCCCCTCAGGAGCAGTTTTACCCTGTACCCAACCAGCTGAGCCAGAGGTGCTGTTTCAGTGGCCCAGCCCCAACGGGGGCACCGGTGTTTCTCTGCTCCCATATTTCTTCCCCGACTCTGTTGGGAAGTTTCTCTCCTGATGAGGCTCTCGGTGGAGCCTTGGTTAGTGCATGGTAATTGAGAGACTGCGTCATACTGAACTGATGAGGAGCTGCCGTCCCCCGTGCTGATGGAGCTGGCTGATTAGAAAAATGCTCTTGCATTTCTAACACTGCAGAGGTTTGGGCCAAGAGGCTCCTCGGAGGAAAAGAGCAGCCTCAAGATGCTCTTGCAAAACACAGTGTTTCTGCCCCGGTGGGCAGCCCTGGCGGGATGCTTTCCCATCCTCCTGCCGTGGCGTGACGTGCCTGCGCCTGCCTTGCCGAGCCTGCCGGCGATTCAGCCTCTTTGCACCTCCCCTCTCCCCATCGGGGTCCCATGTGGGACCAGAGCACGGGTGGGAGAGTGGGGCTGCCCAGCTTTACCCCTGCCATTTTCTGAAGCTGCAAATCCATTCGTACCTCCTAGAAAAGGAGGCTTTGATGAGCCCCATTTTGGGAGAAAACCCTGGGGGCTGGGTACAGTCAGTGCTGCCACCCCTGCCCTCCCCTTCCCCAGCTCTGCCCCTGACACCACTCACAGCCTTCCCCCAGCGCCCACGTTTGTTTGGGGTTGATTTGTGTTGTGGCAGGAAAGCCATTAAGGCAGTCTTGTTAGTACAGGAGGAAAGAGGTCTGCTGTATGCCCATGGCCACTTTAGAAAGCCGAGATGAGGGCAGTAAATAAGGTTTCACTCTATTACAATGATTGGAAAGTCTTGAACGAGAGCAGTGGGCCTGCAGAGCTGCAGAGAAGGTGTCCTCCAAGGGGCAATTGCTGAGCAGTAATCTGCCAGCGTGGCGCTTTGCTCTCCATTTATCTTTCTGCCAAGCCACGAGATGGTTTCAAGCTCCTTGTGCTGCCTGGGGTGTCTGAGGTGGCCACAGGTGGCCCTGAGGTCCTCTTGTGGGACAGGGCATGGTGGAGGTCTCCTCCAGCACCAGAGGCCTGGCATTTGGCTGGGTTACGGGCAGCAAATCTGCTTCCCAGGAATCATGAAGCAATGTAAAATTGGGTAGGGTCTGTCCTGCCATGGATGTCATGGAGCCAGAGCAGCAGCTGTTCCCAGCTGGGATGCAGAGGGTGATGGAGGTGTCCACTCCTGTTGTCTCCTTTACTGACCTCAGTACCTCTGTGTGCCGGCTGCATTCCCAGTACAACAGCAGCTCAGTCTGCCTCTCCTCGATGGGTGCTGGGAGATTTATTTCATTAGCATTAATGAAGCGTGCCTGGCTCTGCTGCGAGGCATGGTGGTACGGCTCAGCTGAAGGTGTCTCCAGCCCCAGGGAGCTGCTCAACAGAGGGGACGTGCTGTCAGCACCCGGTGGCTATAGTCCTCAGTTTCCCCTGCTGCTGAGTCACAGCCAGGCTCAGTCACAAAACGGGCTGTAAAGTCACTGTTTAGGGTTTATGGGGTCCCCGGTCCATTACAGAATGTCCGAGCAGCTCCAGTGCCCCGGCAACGGGCCGGGCTGGCAGCAAGGGCTGATCTCAGTAGGATGCCACCCCAGCCCCAGAGACACAGGCTCTCTCCCACAGCATTAGGAAAAGAGCAGTTCACACCCAAGCCCTTGTGGTGCTTAATTCATCACTCTGAAGGGCAATGCCAGGTGCCTAAAATTAGACTCCCACCTCCTAATTTGGGTAATTCAATAAATAGGCTGATTCGCCTCTTCCTTTCTCCTGCCTGGCACCGCTCAGCACCCAGAGGCTTCCAGGGAGGTGTCCTGTTCTTGGGCTTGTTGGAGCGATCCAGCAGCGCCCGGTGTAAGAAGGCCAAATCCTCCTGCATCCCTGATTTACCCAGTGATGTCAGCGCCTGGAAAAGGAGGAGCTGCAGCAGTTCACCCACCCCCGGTAGGGAGAGCCCTCCTGGTGATGCAGGATGGCTGGTAAGTGGCTGTTCAACAGCTATTAATTAGCATTATAAGTAAGTAGCCTGGTACCCAGTCTCAGCATCCCCAGGCTGGGCTGGGGGATGGACCTCAGCCTGGTTATGCCCCAGGGGGTTTCTGATACCCCCAGCTTGGAGCCCCTGTAGCACCTCCCCAGCCTCCAGGAGGGACCAAAGCAGTTTGGCCCCGCTCCATCCCATGACAGATGCAGGAGGAATGTGTTGGACACAGCCAGCGGCGTGAAGACCTAGCTGAGCCCATAGCCCTGCTGAAGGGGTGCCATGGGGGCAAAGCGATGCCATCCTGGTCCCTGCCCAGGGGCGCTTGCTGTGGTGGGACCTGCAGCTCCCTCCCCATGCCTGGAGAGGTGGGAGAACACCCGGCAGCTCCCCATGCGAGGCTGCGGCTGAGCGATCTGCCTGCGCGCATTTCATAGCGCACGTGTCCCATTAGGAAAAAGATCAGAGTTCCTGGGAGCTAAAAATAACAGCAGGCAGCGGAGTTCGGCCAGGAGACGGTAAGGGAATGCGGGGGTGTGGAGCAGAAGGTGTAATTTCACTGCCGGCTCCTCCAGCGACAGGGCGCGGGGAGAAGGGTAATGAATCAAGCCTGCTATCGCGGAGGAAAAGCGCTGCTGAATGAGCAGCGTGTGTGCCGTGGTAATTCAGCTCTGTGCTGCATCGCTCCCTGCCCGACCCGTGGTGGATGCAGGGTGCCGGGGAGGGGGGAGCACAGCCGGGTCCCAGGGGTGCCCCGGGGCTGTGCTGGGGCGCAGCAGGGAAGGGGCAGAGCTGCCGGGGGCCTGCGTGCTGCCAGGATCCCTCCCAGCAGACAGCGGCGTCTCGGCGAGGTGGGGTGTGAGCTGTGGGGCCTCGTGTTCTGGTAGCCATGGGGCTGCTTTAGAGTATGGCAACCTCTGGTGCTAAATGAAAGCATGAGTGCAAACACAGGCTCTAATCACCACAGCTCCTCCAGAGCCAGTGCTGCCTGCTCTCCCCAAGCTGTCAGATGCTCTCTAGCAAATGCCTCCATCTCCTTTCCATGGCCAAATCAAAGCTATTTATTCTCTCGTCAAGATCCAGCTGCTTCTGTTTTACCACTAGTTGAACAGCAGGGAGAAAGAGCAGGAGGAGCGAGGAGGGGGAAAAGCACTTGTAGCAGGATCAGTAGTGCCATGAGGTCCAAGCCCCATGTGACAGAGGGGACACTGTGTCCCCACTGACCCTCCCTGCCTCCCTCCTGGCCCACAGCGAGCAGTGTTGGGGGAATGATCTGCATTCTGGGTTGGTGGCATGTGGAAAGGGATGGACAAAGGAATTTGCTCTCCAGGGTAATTAAACACCTTGCCCTCCAGGTCTTGCCTCCCAGCATAGGTGTGAGCACCTGGCAGGTAGGTCCCTGATAACCCCAGCAGGCTCCCACCACAGCCTGGAAGGAAAGCAACAAAAAAAGCCATGGTAACAGGTCCAACTAGCAAAGGCATTTAGTTTCCCAGCACCCCTCCCCATGGCCGCTGGTTTTTGGAAGGGGCTGGGCGAGATGACTGGCAGCCCCGGCAGCTCTGTGCAGATGGACCAATTTAGCCAGGTGAGGAGCTGGAGAGCTGCCGTGTCTCCCCGGCCAGCTCTGGCATTTCTCTGCTCTTTAATTGCTGCTGCAGGTAGGAGCAGATGGCCAGTATCCATCACCTCTCCTGCACCTAGCCTGGTCCTGCCAGGGCATCCTGGTGGGTCAGCACCCTTGGCAGCACCGTGGAGGTGCCGTTCCCTGGGTGCTGCATCCCTGCAGGAGCTGGGCTTTGAGCTGCAGCTGAGCAGCTCGCTCTGCCCTGGGGTTTTGAGCTGTGAGTGCTCCCGGCTTTGGTTGTTCGTGTTCTCTCAGCCTAGCTTCTCCTGGTGGCTGTGCTGCCTCTGCATGCTTGGCCCCCTGGCTTGCCACCACCTTTGGGGTGAAACCAGATACCAGGTTAAATCTGAGATTCCAAAATGATATCGGACAGGTTTCTTGAAAATCAGTAACTGAGTGGAAGGCAGAAACCCTTTGTCCTGCCCTCTATGGCAGGAAAATTTCTGCTGTGTAAGATTAATGAATCCTTAACAACACCAGATGGGAGACTTTGAGTGTCCCCTCCCAAATAAGCTTCATTTCAGGGTGACATCTTCAAGGGAAGCTGCTTTCAGGTCTAAGAGACAAATCCTCAGGGGAATGGCCTTTTTTGGTACCTGTGAAACCCTTGTCTTTCTACTCTGCTCATTTGGCCCAGATGTGAGTGACCACAGCACCCCGGTACAGAGCATCCCTGTCCTGGGAGGAGTGGGAGGTGTGAATCCAGGGCTGTCCCAGTCTGCGTGGAGCAGAAAGGCTCCCTAGCACACCTATAGCAATGGCACTGAGCTGACAGCTAGTGGTCAGACCCAGCCAAAAACCTCTGCCTTGCTGTTGTGATGGCCAGAAGTGAGTGTCCATTGCCTTGCATTCAAAACTGTGCCTCGGTCACATGTAAAGGCAGCCTGGTGGCACCTGTGTGGTAGTGTGGCTCCGGTAGATTCTTCCCCATAAGGAAAAACATGAGGCAGGTACAGCTTCTGGGGCAGGAGTCAGCACCTGGCTGGACTGCAGTCCTGCTAAACAGGAAAATAACTCTTTACAGACAAAGTTGCCCATCTTCTGCTGAAAACATTGGGCTTTGCCTCCAGTGAGCTCCTGTGGGCATGCAAACTTGCAGTCATCTAGCTAAATTGCTGTGTGAAGAACACTCTTTTTTTTTTTTTTTTTCAATTTGAAGGGTTGTTTTGCTGTAATTGGAATGCATTTCTAATTGCATGTTTAATTGAGGCCTTTGAGGACTGAAGAGGAAGAGGCTGGGCTGAGGAATGTGTTTTGGAAGATGGGCTTTGGACATGTGGAGAGATAAATCTGGGAGTGGCAGGAAAGTGATGATGTGGAGGCTGGCAGTCCCTACGCCATGGCCACCGCTGGGCTTTCCTCCCCAGCCCTGGGCTGGGCACCTCACTCCTATGTGTGGGGCAGGTGCTGCTACCAAACACCCCTGTGACACTTCAGGAGTCGCTATGTCACCCCGGGGACTCCTGGTTCCCAGCTTGTGCAGGGTGCCTGTGCCCACCTTGCCTGGCTCTGAGCACGCCACAGGTTCCCTGGCTGTGAAAGCTGTGGAGCCGGTGGCTTGAAAGCTTCACACCCTTGCTGCCTGTCAGCGGCCCTGGGCAGAGGGAAGGAGAAGGGAGAAGCCTCCTCACAGTTGTAGCTTTGAAATTGCCAGTTCTGGGCTGCTTGGGGCTCGCCACGCTCCTCAGCATCCCATGTGAAGGAGCATCTCCACAGCCCCCCGATATCATTGCAGGTGCTAGTGTGCCCTGCCCGCTGGCAACCAACCCTTTGGAAAAGGCAATGGTCTCCCCCTGCTTTTAGCTCTGCTCCCTCGTGCTGCTGCTCTCCTCGCAGCTGGTGAGCCTGTTGCTTATATAAACGGCTTGCTCTCCAGCGCTGATAGAGCTGTTTGCTTCCCACCCCACTGGGCTCTGTGAGCTCATTTTATTTTTTCTCGGCTTAATGGGATGTTTACTCCACAACAGCCTTCCCTCAACACCCAGCAGGAGGGACTCCGAACCGTCACCCCAACAACACTCTGACTTCCCCACTGAGCCGGGAGCAGACGTGAGCTCCCTCCCCGCTGCAGCTCCTGGGGCTGAATTTTGGTCCCCAAATCCCACCCAGAGGGCTTGTGCCCGGCTGAGCTCATGTCTTTCCAGGGAGGAATTTCCTCATTTCATTTGGAGTCTGAGGACTCTTCAGCCTTGAGCAGGTAGGGCTGAGGCTGGGCCATGCGCCAGAGTCCTGCCATGTCGTGACAGTGCAGCTATCACCAGGCGACAAGGATCTGGCTTGACAACTGTCAGGCTTGTTTCACGACAACTGCCAAACAGCCATCAGGTAGTCGTGATTTCTCCTACTCGCTCTGGCTTGGAGCGAGGGACAGAGTAGGAGGGGGCTGCTCTGCTGTTCTTGCAGAAGAGAGAAAACCCAGGTATGCACAGATCCCTTTTTCGCCTGTCTGCTTTACACAAGTGCGACTCTTGCTGTGCTCCCCACCTTCCATCCTCATCCGACCCCCACTGTGTGCTGCTCCCGGGGCAGTGAGGGTTGTACCAGGTGGTCTTACAACGGCTGCTGGTACCACCAGCATCACTGGTTTGATCAGTGGCTGTGCCCCTTGGCTCCATGATAACTCATGCTGGTGTCATCTTCCTTTATCTGAGCCTGCTGGGGTAGCTGTGCCTGCCGGTATGCAGTTTTCTTGGAGAACAAGAGGCCCCTTGAAGTTTGCCTCTTGCTTTCCATGAGCTGTGTGGTGTACAGCTGCTGTCTTGGTCTCACCTCCATTCTGCTGTTCTTTCTGACCACCAAAAGCCCCAGCAGAGTCTCTTCTGAGGTTCCTCCAGTGTCGCGCTCCATGGTGAAACCCCTCGTCTCATCATCGTGGACAGCGGGAGTCCCTGGGGGAAGGACAATAAAGCAGCTAATTAATGAGAGGATAATCCAGCACCAAGCAGAAGTGTGGAAGAGCAGCAAGTGTTGCAGTGCGAACCCAGTGGTCTTTGTCTCACCCTGCAGCAAGGAGCTGGGGACAAGCGGCACGGGACGCTGCATGCGCACTGCCAGAGAGCCCACAGCATCCATGGGAAGCATGGGCTGAGAAATGGATTATGTGTGTGGTGGGCATTGAGAGATTAGGAGATGTAAGAGGAGGTCTCTGAGTTAACTCTACCTGGCAATGAGCCTTAAAGCATTTGAGGAGGGCAGAGAATACCCCCGGAGGAACTGTTCAGGCACCCAAGGAAGAGAAATAACTTGGCGTTTCACGCCCGGGCAGTGCACAGGGCAGGGAACACGTTGCATGTGTTGTAGTTTCCCACCGCTTCCCAACTCTCACTTAACACCAACTGCAGAACAGCATTCTGGAAAATAAGCTGTGCACAACTAAGGAAAGTTGGCCAAAGAAGCAGCTGAAAGAGTAAAAATCTCACAGATGACACTGCTGCACTGAGACCCTCAGCTCCTGCTTTTAAGCAGGCTCCGTGCCAGCATCCAAACTGAAAGAAAGAAGTGGCAGGTGTATATAAGCAGGTGGGTGTAAACAAACAAATTCTAATACTCTGCAATGAACAGCTTGTGTTTTGTGATGAATGTCTTCATGTGCAGGCAAGCAGAGAGAGGGTATGTTTTTTTTTTATGGAATAAATTCTGATATTAAAATCTAGAAAAAACATTTGAGCTTTGTTATATCTTCTCAATCTTCATTCTGGAAATATTTTTTCATAGCTGTACCTGTAAAGGGCCAAAAAAATGCCACCAGGTTTAAAATAGCCATGTAAAGAGGACAATTAGATGTCAACAGATGGCCTTCAGAGGGCACGGGTTGTGTTCAGACAAGGAAAATGGGAGAGCTCACATTTGGGTGAGGTAAATGGAAGCCTCTAGAATGAGAGAAGTTTTAAGGTGGGACACGCTGAAAGCACAGAAACGTGTAATGGAGACCATGACAATGTCATCAGAAGCAAGGCAGCCAGCGCCGTGCTGGCTTGTGGCTTTCTGTGGCTGCAAAGAGCTCTGAGATAAGGACTTCACATAAAACCCAAATTAATTTCTTTACATCGGTATCTGTCATGGAGGATGTTGGAAAATTCACATACTGTGTCCTTTCCTATGGCAGATAAATCTGAAGAACTCTCTCAAACTGAAATGTCAAAAGAGGATTTTGGAAAACAGCGATGAAATGGAGAGCAAGGGATTGCCAAGATCAGGCAGGATTTCCCCAAGGGCTCTGGAGGAAGAGCAGCGCGGAGCTACCCACAGGGCCGGGTACCCCGCTGCTGAGACGAGCGCTGGTATCGTACAAACGGGAGGCAGCAAGTGTGACTGCAATTTTTATGAAAGCTTAGAGCCACGAAACCAGGGACAAGTCCAACGTCTGTACCGAGCAAATGACTTGCTTGAAGCTCTGATAAAGAATAGAACAGGGAGATTTGGAAGATGATATAATGGAAGTCAGTCAGATTTTCGTGGTTTGCAAATTATTAACATTCTTTCTTGAGGATGTTAGCCAGCTAATAGTGTACTTGAATTCCCCAAATCCATGGTAACCTCCCTCCCAGCCCTCATTTCCCAATCTTTTAATAAGAAATGCACACAAACCTCCTTTTATGCGTTGATAATGTAGTTTCCTTAAGAGCTTTTGTTGATTTTTTTTTTATTATTCCCCCAGATTGGGAGGGAGGTTACCATGGAGTTACCTATGGATGGGCGAGCAGGCAATCCCATGCGTTTGGAAAAGAGGATGAAGAGTAAGGTTGCGATGTTGACACATCATGCGTGATGCCTAAAGGTAATTTAAAGAAAATAAAAACAACAAACCACAAAACAAATCCAAAAAAACAACACAACAACAAACCAAACAACCATCCAAGCAAGCTAACGGAGCACTGCAGAAGGGTCTCATGATGTTGAGCGAGCGGATGACAAGATGGCAAGTGGCGTTCAAGGAAATGTGCCACAGGCGGAGGGGCTTGCAGGGCGAGCAGGGCAGGGGCAGCGCTGGCCCCGAAACGGGCCGGTGCCCGGGGAAGGGGTCCCCGCCGGCGGGTGCCGGGGCAGGCGGGCTCACACCCAGCCGCAGGGGGGGACGGCGGCAGAGCGGGGGTCTGCGGTGCCGTGCGGGGCTGGGGACACCCGGCAGGAGGGACCGCAGAGATGCTTCGGCTGGGGACGGAGCTGGCGGAGGCGGGG
>VZSF01004187.1:47516-121532 GCA_013398295.1 Chionis minor
GGGGGGCGGGACGTGCCCGCTGGGAGGCTGCGGGGCGCGGCGGCGGGGAGACCCGTTGGTCCCGCGCCCCGTCTGGGCTGCGGGAGTTGGCTGCCTTCCCCCGGGGACGCGCTGGCTGGAGCAGGGGGGTTGCGGGGAGGCAGGAGGCCTTGCCCCTCTCCTTCCCAGCGCTTTCCAGCATCCCCGTGCCGCGGGGCTCCGTGTTTCCCACGGCGCGTCGGGAGGGATGCTCAGCTCCCCGGGCTCTGCGTGCCCAAAACCCGCCGGCAGCACGGAGGTGCTGGAGCGGGGCGATGCCTCGTCCTCCCGCAAGAGCCAGGAGCACAGGGTCACCTGGAGACAGGCGTGTGGCCTTCTGCAGGCACCAGGGCGGTGATGGGGTGCCCCCTTCCCAGCTGTCCCACCGCCCCGTCTCCCTGTCGCAGCCTTGGTGGCCCACGGACGGTGGATCTGCGGGAGGTACGCACCATGATGGGGGTGAGGAATGCTTTGAGTGGCTCGCGTGGTCTGAACGGGATCGATGCCGCTGAGCACAGCTCTCACCTGAGATGGCCTTCCCTGTCCCGGGGTCCCTGGGCAGGGCAAGGCTGCGCAGGGAAAGTGGGGTGCAGGGCAGGGAGCTCTGCCGCTGCCCCCCAAGTCACCTTGGCACACTCCTGGGCGGCAACATTCTGGGTGTTAGTCTGGTATTGTGGCAGTCGCCGTCATGGATCGTGGCTAATTGAGCTGAAAGAAGAGAGGCAAACGCACTTGGCTCCTGGCTTGGGGCTTGTTTGGGGTTTTTTTCCTTGTTTCCCTGTTCTAGAGCAATTTGGATGGGATGAGTTGTCCTCCTTGTCGGCAGCAGGACCTGTAGAGAGACATGGCTTGCTTTTAGGGAAGAGCGATTTGAAAACATTTGCATTTTTCTCTTCTCTCATGACAACTAGTGAGCTGTATGCCGCTTTCCACCTTCCCGTGCCTCAGTTTCCCCATGCCTGCAAGGGAAAGGTAGAAGAGAGAAAAGCTGGTTTGCACCAGGGTGGGCTGGGATGTGTGTTCTTGTATTGGGGGGGCTCGCCAGGCACGAGACCGCCTCGAGGGCAAGAGCAGGTCTGCGTCAGGCCCAAGGGAGGCTGAGCCTGTGGTCAGTCCTGGGGTGGAGGCAGGCGCTAAGGGCAGGGGAGGGCTGGCACTGCCTCCGTTCTGGGCAGAGACCCGGCCAGGGGGCTTCCCTCTGCTTAGCAGCCCTCCACACTCACCCATGCCCCTGTGTGAGCTGCTGGCATCCATGTCGTCCTGCAGCGAGGAGTTTGCGCCACACCTGAGTAGTGAACAAAAAAATGTGTTGGGTTTTTTCTTTTTTTTTTTTTTTTTTTTTTTTTTTTTTTTTTTTTTTTAAAGGAGGGGCGGCTCCAATGTCCCCTCCAGTCATCGCCTGCCCGGACACTGTCCTCTCCCTGTGCCTTTGAGCCTGCAGCCTCCTGCTCTCTGGCTGCTCGCTGAGGACCTGCTGCCGTGCTCATCCGCCCCGCCGTGATGCTGAACTTCCCCTTGCATTTGCTGACACGCTGTCTGCCTCCTTCCAGCGGCGGGGACGAGCTGGCGCTTGTGTCTGTAAACAGCTGATGGCTGGAGCTGGGATGCGAGGGCGCAGGGCTGGGGTGGGGAGTGGGCTCCGGGGGCTGCCTGCCCCGAAGAGTGCCTGGTGCTTGGTGAGGGCATCGGCCGAGGGCAGCTGAGCTCCTCGGGCTGTGCCACGCTGCCGCAGGAGCCCGTGGGGCAAAGCAGCCCACCGGACCACCCTGGCGTGGGTCCATCTGCACTTAGCACGGCTGCTCTCCTGGTTTGACAGTTCAGTGTGCCAGCTGCCTGCTTGATTGGCATGGCAACGGCCACCGCCATGCTGCAGCACCACTTTGAAGCCCCGATTTCATCATCGAAGCCCCGATTTCAGCATCGTTTCGGGACCCAGCTGAGAAGGGAGCACGGGGTGAGGCTGGCTGGGTGTTCCAGTGTGGATAGCACCGAGCCGCTGGTGCCCCATGATCGGAGTATGTCTGCCTCTTCCCAGGGTTTCAGCACTGTTGGCACCAAGGGCTGTCCCTGCAGCCCTAGCTGTTGCGGCTTGTCCCGTTGTGAAGTCCCCAATCCCATCCTGGTGGCCAGTGCCACTGGCTGACAGCAGCTGACACTCGGCTTCCTGGGAAGTTTTCCCAGCGCAGGGGGATTGGGATTGCCTGTTAAGGAAGGGTCTGTGGAGCAAATGCAAACCCACATCCTCTGTGCAGTGGCAGGTGGGGGGAGCACACTGGGGGTGCAACTGAAACGGGCTTGCGCTTGGTCCCCCTCTGTACTGTGTGCTTGTAGCGAGCTCTGGAGCTCATTTCTGTCTTGTAGTGGGCTAGTTCAAGCTTAAGCCTAAAAGCATAAAGCCCAGCCTGTCACAGGAGAAGACCCCGAGCAGGAAGCAGTTAGGAGATAAGGTGCTGTTTGCACCAGCTGCCTTCGTGTTTTCCTTCACCCTGAGCCTGCGCTCATGGCAGCTGATCCACACGCCGGGGGCGAGCAGGAGGCACGACTCTGGGACTTGCCCCGGGGTCTGCAGAGCTGAGGGTTTGCCTCCAATTGCAACCCCGTGGTACCAGGAAGATGCTTTCACGGTTTGCTTGGAGGCTGCTCCCTGACAGTGAAGGACAAAGCCTCAGGTCCTCAGCTCTGCCTTAGCATTGGTCCTTCCCCGCTCCTGCTGAAAAAAGTGGTGAGCCGCTCTCTGGATTTGTACCTGTGAGTTCAGCGTCATTTGCCAGGGCAGCTCCAGCCCACAGGCACCATGTTTCTGTAGTGAAAAAACTGTTTATGTAATGATCAAGTCTGCTGCTGCTTTGAGGATCCTCCAGCCTGGCTGGAACAAGGTTCAAATCGTCTGTGGGTCTTCCACCCAACGAGCCCCCCACCATCGCTGGGTCCTGTGGCAGCAGGACTGCACCCATCTCGCCTGCCATGGGGCAGAACGTGGCCTGAATCTCCCAGGGCTGAGATGTTTTTCGATGCCACCATCCCCTCCCAGAGCTCAGCCATGGCATCGCTGGGTGGTGTCTCGGAGCCTGTGTCAGGAGAAGGGAGATGAGCTGATGTCATGGGGCCTTTTGCTCCCTGGCAGAGCAGGGCTTGTTTGGATGTGCTCCTTCCCATCCGGCACCCGCCTGCAGCACTGGTGCTGTTGGGTTGCTCCAGCTTTGAAATGAGGGGACAGAGACACAGATCCACGTCAGCCAGGGAGAAACACTTGGGAACGTGGAAGGAAATGTGGCACCATTCATCCTCAAGTCATGCAGCTCGGGGAAGTGGCGGCCTCAGGCACTGCAGGCTGGAAGATGCCCTGGGTTGTTGGAAGACACATCTTTTTCCAATTGGTCCAGCCTACCTAAAACAGAGCCTTTCTTCCGTGGCTCCTGCTGGGAGTCTGTTCAGATTCTTGCTCAGAGGGCTGGAAATGTCTGATCTGGCTGGAAATCTCTTTCTCTGGGCAGTGCAGTGGCTGTCTCGGCATGGCAGTGCTGTCCTTTGGGTTTAGTAGTGCTTTCCCTTCTGTTGTTCTCCCTCGAATGCTCATAAGGGATGGCTGTCCTCCACAGGGAGGAGAGGGATGGCTCCAAACATCCTTCCCCTGCGAGGCTGGCTGAACTCTACTCATCCCCTACTCTGACCTGTTCCGGTGGGGGTTTCCCTTCCTGAAAATGAAGGGCCAGAGGTGGGTAAAAACCAGCATGTCTCTGCCTAGCCGTGCCCTGTGGTCCCTGCTGGTCTCAGGTCATGGGGTGTTTGATGGTGGGGCTGCATCCCCGTTAGAAGATGGGTCGCTGCACAGCCCTGTCCTGTGGTAACCAGGAGACAGACGGTCCAATCTGTCCCCGGCCCCATCCATCCCTGCCTGCGCAGCCTGAGCACGCAGGACCGATGCCTACTGACGCTGGGAACGCTTCTGAGCTCCCTCGCCATTCTCTCTCTCTCTCTTTTAAATTAATCAGGAGCTGGCCTCAGCAGCCAGTCAATAGTGAGATTTATCTCTTAAATAGCATTATTGATTGCCTAGGAAGCCTGGTTTTGTATTGATAGATACGTACACATGCAGACAAGCCCCGTGCCAGGTCCCAGTGGTGAAAGTCACAGCGTAATGTGCAGAGATGGCTTATCGCAGGTGGGGACATGCGTGTGTGTCCACGTGAGGGAGATGCAGCTCCCCACCGGGGCGCAAGATGAGGCACCCCAAGGTCTTTGGATACCAACCCTTTCGCATGTGTCCAGCGTTGTTGTGCTGCCTTGACCACTCTTGAGCTTCTGCCCCTTTCTCTCTTCCCAATGCGTGACGTTGTGATGCAAACACCTCTGCTAGCTCGCATTGCTGCTTCGTTTGCAGGTAGGATTCTGTATCCTTCCTTAAGAGAAGACGTGCGGATGTCTGCTCACAGGCTGAGCGGTCTCCTCAAAGGTCACTGACCCTGCAGGGGGTTCTTCACGTGGGAGATTTGGGATAGACGCACAAAACGAAGTCTGCTGTAGCATTGCCTGGGGGGGCTGGCCGGAGTGGAGGATGGACGAGATGGGCTGGACCCGTCCTGCCAGGGAAGCTTTTCCTTCGTGCCACTCCCTGGGCTGGCGGTGCGGGCTGCGAGCCGACGCGTGCGGGAAGCGCGGTGGGACCTGGCTCAGCTCCGAGCAGGTGGAGCCGTGGGAGTGTGAGAGGGGGGACGGCTCACTGCCGTGTCTGCTCGGGGAAAGGCAAAGTCTGCGGCCGCTCTCAGGCAGTCTCCCTCCAGGTAACGGGGAGAGGGTGGAGGAGGGCTCCCATGGGCTATGGGGGCTTCGCCAGCTTCATCTCCTCGGGGCTCAGAGCAGGTCTCGTCCCTCGGAGGTGGCGGAGTGCTAGCAGCAGCTGGAGTCGTGGCGCTCTGCTCAAGGTCCCCGTTGCCTAGCTGCCTGCGCTGCGCCGGCAGCGCGGTGTGGAGGCAGCCCCTGACGGGGGGAGCGGGTGTTGGTAGCACTGTTGGAGAGGGGCTGGGGACAGGAGCGGAGTGTGACCCAAGCTGTCATCCTTTTAGTTCCGGGCAGCGCCGCTAGGCTCTCCCTGAAGCAGCACCATGTGCTGGGAGCCTGGCTGCTCTGTCCTCCAGGGTCGTGGAGCACAGCCAAGGTGCAGTGGTGCTCGTGAGAGGAATTGCAAAACCTCTCCACCGGCTTTGCCGTAGCAAAGTTCAGGCTGTGGCCGTTTCGCATTGGTGCTGCAGAACCCCAGTCCCCAGCCTTGCTCGGGGCTGGCAGCCCGGCAGCTGCCACAGCAGCAAGCCTTGCCACCTCTGCTAACGCGCGCTCACTCGTTGCGCCGCGACAGAGCGTGGCCCCGTGTCCCGAACTTCGTGCCCAGCCTTGCTTCGGACCACGCTGCCTGATGGCTCTGCTCTCTCCTGGGATTAGCTGAGGCTGAGGAAAGCGTCAGCTGCGTTGGCACAGGCAGCCAAAATGGCACAGATGATCTGTAGGGTCAGATCACCGAAGCCTGGCGGATAAGGGCTTGGAAGACGTGTGTGTGTGTCTGTTTAGTTAATCAATGGGCGTGGGAATTTCTTGGGTGCTGTCGTGCCTATGTGTACGCACATATGTATATATATGTGTCTGTGTATGTATACATATGTAGCACTGTAGCATCTTCCTACCATTTGTCCATAAGCCTGTAAGCATTTTTCCAGACAATGCCTGCCCGCAGCGAGTGCCCGGTTGCCTGATCTTAGCAAACCAATCTATGCAGGGATCTCGGGAAAGAACAGTTGGGGTTTTATGAAGCTGGCATAATTTACAGCTAAAATAGCACACCAGAAATATGTCCAATCCAATCTCCTTTGTAATCTTGTTTTCATTTAAGCCTCCAGGGTGGTGATGGGGGGAGTAAGGAAAGCAAACTGCAAAGGGAGTTTATGGCCCGTGCCAGGGAGATTTGCGTGATGCTGTGTACAGAGTGACCGCAATTTGCAGAGGTTAAAGCGGGCTGTGGTGCTCCCCAGCATGAAGGGGTGTCTCCTGCCTGTGCTGGGGGCCCTGGCTGCGAATCCTTCTGCAGATGGCTGCGTGGTGTGCTCGGGACTATCCATGCCATGGAACCATCCCAGTGCCGGCTCCCACGGCCGGGCAGAAAGAGCAATGGCGATGCATCAGTGACCGTCATGTTTGTGTTGGCCTGGCACCTGCTCACCGGGAAAAGGAATGAAATGATCTCGCTGCCGCTGCCTTTGCGGGTTGCATTTCTCTTTAGTTTTCAAACCACATATTGTCCCAGATCTCCTGCCAATAGCAGGGAGCGAACTGATAATGCAGCTGCTATTAATAAAGCAGCGTTGTTACATATTCATATCAATCAGACTTCTAATTCCATAATATTAAAAAAAAAAAAATTAAAAAAAAAAAGGCAGTGCTTCACCAGGGCGATGGAGGAAGGTATCAGTTGGGATGGTGTTGGAGATGTGTTTCACCAGCATTGGCAGAAGCTGCTCCCCTCGTGTCTCTTCTCTCGGGGATTCCTGCACTGAGCTGGCTCGGGGGTCCTCACCTGCCTCCCTCGGCCTTCCTCCTTCCCGGCAGCGCCGAGCTAAAGGGTGGGATCCCAAAGGCAGTTGTGGGATCCCCGGGGCACTGTCACCACAGGGAAACAAGAGTGGTGCGAGACGGGGGAGCGCTGAATTCAGGCGGGTGGGTTGGCAGGAACGGCTCAGTGCTCTTCTCCATTTTACATAGAAAATTTCACATATTATGTAAATTAAAAGGCAAAGTATGGAAAATCTGGGTATAAATCTGGGATGTATATATGTTTGTACAGCCATTAGAGAGGAAAGTATACTACAGAATCCTGGCCAATGGATAAATATACTTACTCTGCCATTCCTGCAATAAAATATGGTTTTTGTCATTGCTACAGTGTAAAAAAAAAAATAAAAAAATAGTGTCTCCAAAACTGTAGCAGCATTTTATGGTAAGCCATAAATTGGAAGAGATACCTAATTATTCATAGAGTATTACAGAGGTGTCGGTAAATGACTTCACCATCAAGGCCGCACCGAGACTTGCCTGTAAAGCAAAACCCTCTCTCTCACTTCTTAATGATTGAATTCGATGTTCAGATTTGGCCAAATAAATCTTGCAAGGCCGAGCACTTTCTCTATGAATGTTGGTCTGGAAACTCGCCCTTACCCTCTGGCCAGGAACCTTTTGAAACACAGCCGTGGGATCTCCAAGTCCTCCCACAAGCCCTGCGGTCCCTCAGCCTTTCCCGGCTCTCTTGTCCCCGGTGTGTGTCGGAGCTGCTCCCATCTCGCCTCTGCTTCCTCCGGCTCCCAGTGCGGGCATCCCCAGGAAGCGGGCTGGCGTCCAGCCTTCCCGACAGTGGCTTTCGGTCGCTGCAGCAGTTTCCAAGCAACTCGGAGGCTGCTGGTCTAAAAGGACTCTTGGTAGAGGCATGTAATATTAACTGGAGTTATTAAAAGGAGCAATGCTATAAAGGATGCGGGAGGGGCAGCCGATGTGGTGGAGCCAATATCCTTCTGCCATCACTCATATCTTAAGTGCTTTAACAAATCTGGAGGCATGTCTCGGATGAAATGCCTACAGAGCCCGGCAAGACTGCCGGCAGCTCTGGTTCCCAGCCTGCTCCGATGGGTGCTGCAGGCAGGCTGGGTGCAGGGCACTGCTGTCCTGCCAGCCCTTCAGCTGGGCCAGCGCCAGATGCAGAGCGTGCAAAAAGATGATGTTCCTGCAGCCCCAAAGAACTTGCATTTTGGACCTCTGTCCAGCTTTGGGACCCTTTTTGAGCAGATCTGTTCCCCGGCGTTGCCTGGCTGTGGCACAGCATACGGCAAGGGCTCTGCTCATCTGGGAAGAGGTGGGAGAAGGCCACCAGGTAGATCAGGCTGGTCCGTCTCCTTGTGCGGTTATCCAACCTTGGTCCATGCCCTGCCGTGTCTCACCTCTCTGGAGGCCTAACTGCTTCTTTCAGGTCTTATTTCCTTGCTCTGCCTCTCTTTATTTCCACTGTTTCTACGCTCTCCTGTATCCTGCGCCTGCTTCCATCACTGTCTGCAGCCACCTTTGAGCATCCATCCCCCTCTTGTCATCTTTGTTGTTGTTTGCTCCTGTTGACTTCGGGCTGCAAAGGAGGGGCTTGTTCGTGCGCAGACCGTGGACTGGTCAGTGCTGGGAATTGCCACGCAGCGCTGCGTTCCGGTGGAGAGAGCAGTGGGAAGGCACCGTCCGCAGGCACTTGAAGCAAGCTGTCCCTCTGCAGGGAGTGGTTTGGAGGTTGCTCCCTCCGTTTCTTTACGAGCGCGAGCTGGAAACGCTCCTCCTGCTGCTGCCCACGGTGCCGGGAGGCTGATGCAGCGCTGGTGGGAGGTGGGCCAGGAGGTCGGCAGGAGCGTGCTGCCATCAGCGTGTACAACCAGCCTGCCCTGGCTGTCACATCCCTCCTCCCAGCTGCAGGGGTTGGACGCGGGTCTCTCTGGGCAAGACTTGAGGTGGTGTCTGGGTGGCATCTACCAGGGCTGGATGCTCTCCAGCCCTGTGCAAGCCTCTCCCATCCCAGGGGCAAACAGAGATGCCGGCACTGCACCCTGGCCAGGGGCCAGGAATGACCTCGCAGCTCTTTGGCATATGAATGATGGGTGTCTCTAACTGGGCTGGCAGCAAAAATCCCCAGATATCTCCAGAGGACCGTGGTGGTGCCTGGAAAAGTTCAGCTATAACCCAGGGGGATCTTATTGCCTGGATGCTTGAGCTGTTTATCCTGAGGGCAGCAAAAATATAGGCTGCACCCTGTTGGCCTGGGGAGACGGGTGGTGTGTGGGCAGGTGAGGGGTTTGGTTGTCTGTAGAAAGCCCCTGCAGCGTTGCTGTATGTCCAAAGGTGGAGGCACAGCAGGACTTCTGCCTTCATCCCCATCAGCAAAAGTATGGGGAGGAGTGCTGGGATGCTTCCCTGCAGCCAGCTGGCAGCAGTGGCAGAGGCCAGCAGCATCAGCAGGGCCCCTTCCAGGTCTTCTGAGCTCCCAGGAGCCTGATCCAAGGGAGGCGAGGCCCCATGGCCACATCCCATCACCAGGATGTGACCTTTGATCCCCAAAGCTAAGCCCTTTCTTTAGCAGAGCGAGTGAGCGTGGCTGGGAGGTGACAGGCAGCTGGGAGCAAGTCTGCCTTGTCTGCGTCGGAGGCAGGAGCTCTGATCCCACCAGACAGACTTGCACACCCCTCCATAAGCCATCTCTGGTGTGAAGCCACACAGTGCCAGTGTGCCTGCACAGTGTCCTGCTCTCGCAGCACCAGCAATGCTGTGAGCGGACCTGCCACCCTCCCTCCCTCCTTCCGACCTCTCATGGTTGGTGTGTTGAGGTTCCACGTTAAGATAAAAGCTTGGCAGCTCCTCAAACCCATCCTTTGGTTGGGGTGCTGGGGGTGGCCTAGCAGCATTGCCGGGGGATAAGGAAGGTGGTGGAGCAGTCTATGGGATACTGAAGCAGGCAGGAGTGGGATGTTGGATGGGAGGGAGGATAGACTGGTCACCCAGTCTCTTGGTCCCCAGCATCATGTAGCAGTCAAGGCTAGACTTGTTCTACCTGGAGTAGGTAGAAACTGAGGTTAGTCCTGCTGGGTGGTCTGGCACCTCCAGCAAGCCCCTCGCTTCCCCAGCAGAGCACAGGATGCTCGATTTTGGGAAAGAGTAAGAGCGAGTGAGCTAATAGAGATAAGTCAGGAGCTGTATCGGTAGCAGGTGGGATTGCTGGTGTCACAAGGGATCTGCTGTTTGCTGTGGTTATACATAGCAGGAGACATCTGGCTTTTCTCACCTTGTCCATAAATTTAACTTTCTGTCTCTCCTGAGATAGTGTGAGCTCAGGACCGGGGGGACAGGAGGAGGAGGTGGGGTTTTGCTGATCAAAAGCAAATCCAATACGTATGTTGTTGTGAGCAAACACTGTCGTTGCAGGAGTGCCAAGAGGCCAAACACAACTTTCTCTGCTGGAGGAGACCTGCCCAAAGGCAAGGCAGGATTGGGAAGCGGCTGGGCAGCCTGACAGGGGCTTGCGGAGCAGCATGGGGTGAGATCCATCTCTCCTTGGGCATGGGAGGAAAATCGTGGATTCTGGAAGTGTCTTTGGGTCACTCAAATTCAGAGATGGATTTGAAGAGGCAGCTGCTGTCATGGTCCAAGCGGGCAAAGTTCTGGTCCTCAAGGAGGCATTTCAGCCTAGAAATGGAAAAGGCTCAGCTGACTGTGAAGCTCTTCCCGATGCTGGTTTGCCTTGGACTCTATCCTGCTGCCTGAGCCCCCGGGGCAGCCACCTGCACCCACGCAGCAGCCAGAGGAGCCACGGAGGAGCCATGTACCTCCTGGGCATGCGATGCCACTGGTTGACATGTGGCACCACCCACGTTGTGCGATGGCTGCACCAGGCTGTTGGCAAACGGGCTGTGCTGGAAAGGTGCCCAAAGAGGAGCTGTGATGAGAGGAGGGAGGGCAGGGTCTTCCTGCAGGAGTGCGAACATGAAGGGCTGCCTTGTGGCACGAGGTCTCACGTGCCAGGACAGCCAGACCATGATGAGCGGCCAAGCCAGGGGCTGGCCATCTTCGTGGACTTTGCAAAATCTGTGTCCCCACCCGCCCTGGAGCACCGGAGGAGATGCTGCACTATCTCTGGCCAGAGAGTGCTGGGGGTCACTAGTGCTACCCATGGGGACACTTGCACTGGGGACTTGCTTCTGCCACTGGCTGCAGACAGGGATGCTGGGCTGCCGGACCGGCGCGGCGGTGCCTGCGCTGCTACCATAAATCTGCCTGGCATCGGTGCACAGGGACGATGCAAAGAGCATTCCCACTGACTTATGGCTTCTCTGCTCCGTGGGGATAGGAAATAGCATCACGCGGCCGGCTCTGCTGGCATTTACTGTGTCATGAGTTGTCCTTCCTCCCTGTGCAACGTCAGTGGGACTCGGCGAGTGATTACCACCAGGCAGGCGAGCTTGGGCAGGGTAGGGACTGGAGTGCCGGGAGCTCAGACCTATGTGAGGGTCCGGTGGCTCCAGCGATGTTGTGAGAAGTGGTTGCTCCCGCTCAGGGATGCTGCGTGGTTATGGTACGGCAGTATCCTATCAGCTGTCCCAGTGAGACCCACCTTGCACTGGGACAAATGTGGTGGCCAGGTGTGAAAAAGTGCCATGGCTGCTGTGCTGCCTGATGGCCCTTGTCTCAGGTGTGTCACCCTCCATCCTTCCAAATCAGCACTTGATCCTTCCAAAGCTGCCTTGCTTGCAAGGCTGAAATGGCTTGTCAGGGTCTTCTGCCGCCACTGAGGATGGCACCATGCTCACCCTTGTGGCTCTGGCACCAACTACACAGCCTGTTGGAGGGCTCGGGCTTGCAAAAATGACCCACTGTGGTGGCGGATGGGGCTGGAAGAAACCCAAGGAGAGGACCACAGCCAGGGCTGTGCAGCGGTGGGTGGCATACTAAGCCCTGCTCCTCTCAAGCCAGTAATGTCAGGCTTTGGGAACACCGTTGCCTCCATGCCAGGGAGCGTGTGCCGAGGCAGGGCAATCCCTGCCTGTTGAATCAAGACTCACAGGTCCTCCCTTAGCCCTCCCCTATCCAGCCTCCTGCCTGCCGTGGTGGCTGCAGCCGGCCCAGCCCATCCCAAATAGCCCACATGTATTTTTTCCCCAACCCCATGCTCTTGTTGCCTCTCTCAACATCTTTGTTCCATGCAAAGCCAACTCCAGCAAGTCCGACTCGTCATGCCACAGCAGCAAATGCCACACCAGCAAATGCCACCTGCCCAGGAGCACTCGCAGGGAAAACGGGAAGCAGCAGGGTGCCCCACTTCGTGCCCGGTTTGGGGCATCCCAGCAGCAGCCCCTCAACCTCTTCTCAGTCTCCACAAGCTGGGTCTCGGTAGCCAAGTGCCTTCTCCTTCTGTGCCTCGGTTTCCTCATTCTTCCAAGAGGAGTGATAGTAACAGCTCTGAAGTGCTTTGGGAGGAAAGGGAAATGCCAAGTGCTGTTTCCGTCCCTGGTGTGATGGTCCATGGGCTGTGGTGGCCTCCTAAAGCCCCTGTGCCCAAGGAGGTCTCTCTCCACATCTCAGCGCTTTGAAGAGACATGATGCAGCTCTTGGCTAAATGAATTTTTTGTTCTCCGCGGCTCTTTTCTATCCTACTCAGCATTCAGGGAGCATCGTTTTTGTAACCAAGGTATTTGCATAATCTGTATTTTTGTGGTAATTGCTCCCTTTCAGAAGAAGTGCTCATCATCCCATTGGTTTTTGGGGAGCCTGTGCTATCTTTGAGGCCAGGTGAGGAGGTGGTCCCCAAAGGGAGGTGCTTGGGCTGCTACCCTGTGGCTCAGAGGATGCCTCCCCTGGGGTGAGGAGGTTCAGGGGAGTCTTTTGCCCACGGGCTTCTGCACCATCAGTGATTTTCTGCCGCGAGTCCCTTCCTCACCCCGTGCCTCAGTTTCCCCTTAGCCCTAGAGCCTCCAAGCTGGGGGGGGGAGGATTTTCTCACGCCATGTGTCTCCATGCAGTGGGACACGGGGTCTCTGCGTCTGCAGGAGCTGCCTTCCCAGGGCTGCTCCCTCTCTCCCTGATGCCGTGGCATGGAAAAGCAGCTGCTGGGATGTGCTTTGCAGCACTTTAGCAGCTGCCAGAGCAGTGGAGTGGGGCGGGAGGCATGGGGCTGTCGCCCAGCTGTGGGAGAAGCCGCTCCATGGGGACTTTCTGTCATGGCTTTCTGTCCCATGCCACCGTGGCGCGGCACCCGAGGGAGCGGGGCATCTCAAGGGGCGAGCAGTGGCCGGTGCCTTGCGTGCCCGCATGCCGTCCCTGCCCACCTGGCAGCGTGACTCACTCCCCGAGCGGCAGCTCCCACGCGGCAGCGTTTCCAAGAGACTGAGGAGATGTCTCCGAACGGCAACGGCTGAACAGGGAGCCAGGTCCTTGTCCCTGGGTCCTGGGTAGGGTGTGCAGCATTCTCCCCTTGCCAAGGAGAGCTGGGAATCATCCGGCTGGGGGGCAGGACCCACATGCCTGGGGTGGCAAACTGGGCAGCCTGCGTTGGAGCGGAAAGTGGCAAAGCCTGGTCTTGCACAGCATTGGCAAAGGTTGGGAAGGCTCTGAGGAGGTGGCTGCTTGCCGGCTGGGATGTGGCAGTGAGGGTGGGAAATGCCCAGCTCTGAGGGCTCAGCCATCCACAGCCCTGGAGAAGGAGAGGCAGGCAGCCAGCTCTCTGCAGGCTTGCAAGCTGGCTCTTGGGTTTGCTGCCCAGTAAGCGTGGGGAAGCAGAGCCTGTTCTGGTCTGGAATTATTTCCGCGTCTTGCTCTTGCGAAGCCCATGTGTGCTGTCCCCAGATCCTGGGATGCTTGTGGGTCCAGGACAGGCAGGAATGCAGAAACCAGCCTGGCCCGTGGTGCAGAGGTTCAACCGTCCCCGTGCTCTCTTGACTACGAGAGAGAAAAAACGGCGCGTTCTCTTCCAGGCGCCCAGGCGGTGTTGGTGCTGCCTGACCTGACTGCTAAGCAGGGGCTGAGGTTTCTTGCAGCACCGATGTCGGTGCGTGCCGAGCCGCGCCGTCCTCCCATCCTTCTCCGGGCAGGAGCGGGGCACTGCGTCTGGCGCTGCTGCCCTGCGCCACCATCGCTCCCTGCGTGGCTCTGCCCTGCAAACTCAGCTCCGCTTTTTTGCCTGCTCTACCCTCCAAGCCTTGTTTCTGCGCTGCCGTCAGCCAGATGGCAGAAGTTGCTCCTGCCCCAGCACCAGTCGTCTCCTGTACTGTATTAAGTCTCGGTCTACCTGTGCAAAATCTCATGTCATTTATCTTCCTAAAGGCTGGCAGGTAATTCTGTGATCGCCGTCTCTCCTATGGTGCTGGCCTCTCCTCTCTCCCTTCTAATGTGATGTCCTTGTCAGGTTTAATCCCCCAGGAGTTCACATTGTCTTTGCAGTCCCTAAGGAATGAGGCTGCTAAATCCAGATCTCAGTGCCGGTCTCTCTGGAAAGCCCTTAAATCCCTTTCCCATTAGCAGGAGTCCTGGTTAACAACCCCTCCTGGCTCCTCTCCTTGTCCTTCTCCCTGTGGAAGTGCTCCAGCTGCAGGGGCTGGCTGCATGGGGGCCTGGCTCCGGTGGGGTCCATGCCCTCTCCTCCTGGCAGCTGTCACCTGTCCCCGGCACCTGGCTCTGTCGGAGAGTCCCCCCCATCCCCAGGCAGCCAAACCCAGGGCTGAGGGAGCCTGGGGACGCTGTGACAGTGTTTGCCCCACACCCTGTAGACCCCCATTTTGATTCCTTCTGGGGGGCGGAGGGGGGTGGGTGATACCTCCTACGCGAGGTAGGGCTTCAAAGCACTTTGCACCCAGCGCCTTGCCTCAGACACCCTGTGGACCTGATGGACCACCTCGTGAGCAGGGTGGGTGGTGGGATGTGGGGTGGGAGCATCTCCCAGGCTGCGAGCTCTCACTGGCAGAGGATCCTTTCTTCAGGTTAGACAGAGGACGCTTTGAACTGGTTCAGTGCTCAGTTGGTTTTTGTGCTTTGCTTTTTTTTTTTTTTTCCCCCCTCCTCCCTTTAATGGGAATTGTATTCCGTGCGTGGAGCAGCTGGTAATTCTCCTCCTGGCTGCTGCCGCATCACCTCCGAGCAAGTCTCGTGAGACTCCTCTTTTCACTGGCTGTACAGAGAATTCGAGCAGAAGAGCCTTGGGTCTCCTCCTGCTGTAGCCCTGCTGATTAGAGAGACATCTCTGAGAAGCGTTAGATACCTGGTCCTGCCTGGGGTGGGGACATGGAGAACGGACCTTGCAAGCAGCATCCCCACCCTGCAGTCATCAGCCTCAGGGTCTGTACGATCGCAGCCAACACAGCACAGCATGTGCCTCACTGATGCTTAACAGCAAGAAAATGCTGATTTTTTTATTTAAAAAAAATGCTTTCCTCAATCAAAATCTCCTAGTCCCAGAGGGGACCCAGGCCTGAGCTGGACGAGGGAAGGGAGCATTCCCCAGGGAGCTGGGACCATCCCAGTGCTGTGGGTTGCTCCAGGGAGGGAGGAAGACCTTGTGGCTGTGGGAGAGAAGCTGGACACTCCAGTCTCAGCTCCATCCCTTGGCTCTGAGGAGGAGGAGGGTTTTCTTTGGCTCAGCTCTTCAGAGATCTGTTTGTGGCAATGCCTTCCCTTGCTACCTGTTCCTGCAGGATGAGATCCAAGGTAGATAAGTCTCCGCTAGCTAACGCTGATACTAATAACTTGCCTGTGTTTACCTGCCCCTGGCAATATTCTTGCAAATGAGGTGTCAGCAGGGATGCTGGCGCGTGCGAGCCGCTGCGTGTGGGTGTTACAGGACCAATAAAGCAAGGCTGGGGTTGCGTGGTCAGGAGGAATCATGCCGGCATCCAGCCAGGGAGACTGTGGCATGTGGGGAAGGTCCATCTCCCAGGCCGGTTTGAGATGACAGCGTCTCAGCATTTGCTCCTTCACCTGGCGCTTGTTCAACAGAGGGTCATTGTGGAAATGGCTTGAACTTCACGGCTGCAAACCACAGCTCCTGCGGGCTCCTCTGCTGAGAAGGCAGCAGTTTTTTTCCCGAGCTCCAGTGCAGGCTGCGTCCCCAGGAGTCGCACTGCTTGGCAGGAGGAGCAAAAACCAGGTACGACACCTCTGGGTCTCCCAGTCCCCATGTGATTTGGCTGCAGAGCCCTGCTCCTGCCTGTCCATGAAGTAGCTGGGACAGGTAAGTCTCTGATCTCCCGGTCCCACACAGGATCTAGGCGATGCCCCCACCCACAGCTGCGAGGAGACTGGGAAGGAGACTCTCAGGCAGTAATGCTGCGTCTCTGCCTCTGTGGCCCTACGTGTTATTTGGAAACTGCCACTAGACCCTGAGCCTCTTATTGCCTGTAGCCTCCGATACACCTCCACCGCTACGTCTGCAGCAGCAGGACTGGCGGGGCGGTAAGAAGGTGACCGAGGACTTTGGAGCATCTCGTCTCCATCTTGCAAATTTGTGGTACCACCCGTCGTTACCGAAAGCACTGCTGATCCATCCCCAGTGTGTGAACGGGCTGGAGGGGAGCCATGCCTCCCGGAGATCTGCTCCTCCTTCCTCTGCTGTGGGCGCTGGCTCCAGGATTTGCAGATGCTCTGGGTCAGAGGGTTTTGTCTCCTCCTTTTTGATTGCAAGGAGGGTAATTGGTTTTGTGGTTGAGCACAAGCACTGGAAGCCTGTGGGCTCTCCTTCCTCCCTGGCACCCATGCAGCTCCCTGCCAGCAGTCAGGCGTGACCAGAGGCTCCTCTCCCCCCGTGGCTCGGAGGAGCTGGCTAGCTGAGTGCCGACAGGGTGCCAGAGAGTCCCAGTGTGTTCAGCGAGGAGAGCCGTCTGTGCTAGCCACCTTCCCCTGGAGCCAGGCAGGCTGCCTGCTCCCCTCCCACCTCATTGCCACCCCTTCCCATGCTTGCAGAGAGCCTGTTATCATGCCTCCTTAACAGGCAGGGGGAGAGGCTGGTTTGTATGGATTTAGCACCCCGGAGCCCAGCTCCTCTTTGCCGAGGTCTTGCACGTACCTCCCTCCCAGGGTGCCTCTGCTTGGCAGGTGGCTTTCCGAGTTGGAGGAGTTTGGGAGAGCCGTGACTGACCTTTTCCCGGGGTGCCCTTTGGGTTGGTGGCCTTGCGTCCACCCGTCCTGGTGGACTTCTGTCCTTTGTGCTTCACTGTGTAGGGCTGCTACGAAAAACTTTCCCCTCCCATGAGGACTTGGCCACCACTGCAGTCATTACTGAACCCCCAACCTGTCTTTTCCCACTCCTTGCCCCCAGCTTTCCCGGACTGATGTCCATCCTAGCCCTAGGACAGAGCTTATAGCTCCTGTCTCCCCGTAACAATGAGCTGCTGGCAGCCAGGAGTTCCGAAGGACCAACTGGCTCAGCTGCTGAGAGCGTTTGATTGTTGTTGTTGTCATTTTGATTACCTTTTTTATGGGCTAGCAGAAGGATTTTAATCTGGACAGTGAAGTAGGAAATGGGAGAAGCTGTGCCCGGAGCTTGCCGAGGAGGCGGAGGGGGCTGGTGGCTCCTTGTCGATGTGATTTTGATGCTCTCGGCCAAATTAAGAGTGTCAGAGAGAGGCGTTCCTTGCCCACCTCGGAGGACTGCAGCTGCCCCGTGTGTTATGGGTGGCCCAGCTGGTGCCCAGACAGGCAGTGACGCTTAACCCCGGCCTCACCGCTGCTCCGAGCCGGTCACTGCCGCAAAGCGTCGCCCTGAGCAGGCAGAGGAAGGGGCGGCGAGCTCCCAGGGACAAGCCTCGGCTCTCCCTCCCGCTTCTTGTGACTCAGGACAGACAAAGTCATCTGATATGTCCCCGCCAGCGGCTACGAATTGTCATTCCCCAAAAGTGCCAAGGTGACAGCTGTGGAGACCACGGGCAGTGGTTTTGCTTGCAGATGAGGAGCAGCGTAGATCCTGGCTCTGCGAGGCGCTCCGGATACTACTGCAGCCGATGTGAAGGGGTATGGTGGCTTAGGGAGCCGCCGCTGCCGTGCCGGGCTGTGCCGGCTGTCCTCCGAGGCACAGACGCTGCCGAGCTGCGGGTTCAGCCTGCCACAAAATGGGTTTGTTTCTGTCCCCTTTGGTGAAAGCAAAGTAGCGGTGCTGTAGGCAGATCTGTTTCCTTCACACTGCACCGGCTCAGGGGCACGGACAGGGCAGATAGTGGGTGCCGAGGGAGGGGATGGGCACGGAGAGTGGAGCTGCATCCCAGGGGACTCAGCCAGCCCCACCGGAGCTGGGATGGGGAGGTGTGTTGCCCCATCCCAAGCTCTCCATGCCAGCACCAACTTCCTCGCTGGGGACATGTTTCCAGAGGGCTGTTGCAGTGTGGGTGTGAGGTGGCCCAGGGCTGTCACACGGCACCTCCATCACTCCCCCTGCCATACCCACAACTACATCCCTGTCCCCCGTGCCAGCCCCAGCTCCAGGTGCTCAAGTGGCAGCCAGTTGGTTGTTTCAGCCCGATCCCATCGGACCAGCATGGTCTGCAAAGCCGGTGGGCAGCAGACGGTGGGCATCCTGCTGCAGAAGAGCTGTAAGGGGCTAGGTGACAAAAGCGGTGGCCGGCACCCCTTGGCTAGGGGGCTGCCCGGGGAGGTAATGGAGGGGAGGCAGCAGTCCCACACGCTGCGGGCTCTGGGTGCTGCGGCACAGCAGGAGTGCCACAGCCCCGTGGTGGCGCGGGATGCAGGGCGCCGTGCGGCAACGTGTTGCAGCTAATGCTGTGTGACAGTTTGACAGGTCCTCCCGGGACAGCCGGAGCTGACATGCCATCTTCAGAGCTGTCGCTCTTTGGCTTCCGCACTACGGCATTTATTGTAAACAGACGGCGTGGGTAACTCTTCCCCACAGTGTTTAAGGAGTGAGAAGGGATGTGGTTTTATTTGCGTGTCCTCAGGAAGATGCTCAGCCCTGTGTTAATCGGCGCTGGGCTGTATCCTCCAGAGATGGAGCTGGCTGGGGAAAGGCCAGAGAAGAGGGGGTCTAACATTCCCCTGGTCTGAGGAGGTGATGCCCAGCACCTCCCTTAGAAGATTCAGGGCTCATGGTGACCTGGATGGGGAGGAGGTGGGAATGGCATCGGCTCCTTGGGGCTGGGGTAGCCACTGACACCTGCCAGGCTCAGGGAGCCACTTTAGGAAAGAAGGGGCTAGAGATGCTCACATGGGGCTCACCTGGAGAAGGTGCTTGAGGCAGCTCCTGCCCATCCCCACAGTTCACCCTGGAGCTGGATGTGGAGTTCTGTGTGTAAAATGCAGGAGCAGAAGGACATATTGCTGCCTTCCCCAGCACCTTGAACTTGACGCAGGATGTGAGCACTGTCCCCCTGGCAGGAGCTCTGGAGCATGAGGTGCCATCACAGATCAGTCCAGGGGGATGCTTGCAGTCCTATGCCTTCCATTTCTCTGCTCTGCTGGGTGCTCTTGATGCTCTCCAAGACCAGTGAGGCTCCCGGTGCTCAAACCCTTTCACTCTCAGAGAGAAACAAACCAGGAACACGCACGGCGAAGCAGGATTACTGGCGTGTCTGGAGAGGCAGGGAGCTGGAACAAGACAGGCTCTGACAGCTGCTTTCAGGAGGTCTGTGAGAGACCGAGCAATGTGTCAGCCACGCACAGCTCGTCCTGCAGAGCATCAACCCCCGCTTTGCCCAGCTGCCTTTCGGCACGCGCAGCCTGTCCACGTCTCAGGAGCTGCCTGGGTCTACCTGTCCTGGCTGTGAAATGCATTTGGGGTGGGTGCTGGGGCAGCAGCCATAGCCTGCTCCCTCGCGGGGTGGTGGCTGAGCGATGGGGACACGCCAGTCCCGACAGTGGGGCTGGGAAGCAGCATGTGTTTCCAGGCTGAATCATGCTGAGGATTGTGTCTTGTTCCTTGTTAGGACTTCAAATACGATACTCACTCGGCAGAAATTAGCTCATCATCCACCTCTCCCTACCTGTCTGTCTGTCCGTCCATGCCTTCCAGCTCCTTCATGTAGCAGCAGTGTACCATCTGTAGGGATAAAAAACCATGTGTCTCTGGAAGATTTGGGTTGCTCTGCAGGGCTGTAAGGTCAGGAAAGCAAAAGCTGGTGCTTGCTATGCAGAGCACGGAGCTGGCGTGCCGGGCAAGCAGGTATTTAGCTGCAGCTGCGAGAGCTGGTTTTGCGGTGGGGTGGGGGCTTGCATCCATGGGACGGGGGAAATGATGCTGCCAGGGCCAGAAGGGGATGGTAGGTGAGCAGGGGAGATCGAGACACTCCGAGCTGCTGGGTGGGACTTGCTGTCCCCCAATGCCAGCCAGCAGAGCTGCAGAGGGGGACAGGGCACCCGCGCTGCTGTGTCCCCTCGCTGAGTCGTCTTTGCTCAGCTGCTCTGTGCCCAGGTTATTTTAGCTTTGATTCAGCTCTGAAATTGCCTTGGCTGAAACTCTGTCTCTATTGTTTTCAGTCGGCAGGAGCATCATTGAACGTGTCAAAAAGATAAATTGGAGAAAAGGAGGAGGGGCGGGGGGGAAGAAAGAGGAAAGCAGTGCGGTTGGTGGGGAGAGCCGTGCCGGTTGTGGTCTCCCAGGGCAGGTGGCTGCTTTAAGCACATGCTCCCTTCCCAGAGGCAGCTCCTTGCCCTGCTGCCCAGCTCCCTCCCACAGCCCCGTCCCCTTCTCTGCAAGGGTGAGACACCTGCCCAGACATCCCCCTTCCCTTCTGCTGGAGGGGTTTTTCCCCTCGGCAAAGCTCATTTAGGCTTAGCATCCACCCTGCGCGAGCCTGGTCTGGGAGCGCAGCCTCCGAGACCTGCTCTCTACCTGTCCTGGCTGGGGCTGAGACACCGAGTCCAGCCTGGTGGACAGTGAGCTAAAGCCCCTGCAGATCAGCCAGGAGCACCTCAGCAGGGCTCTGGAGACGAACAGAAAAGAGGTAGGAGGGAGGAAGATAAACCCAAGCAGGAGACAGTCACAGAGGGGTCCTGGGCAGGGGCTCAGAGCAGACCTGTGTGCATCCCCAGGGGTTTCACTCACTGGTAAATGCCCATCTTGGGGTACAGCACGCCAAAATGCCTGGTCCAGGGCCCATGGAGCTGGGGAAGGTCTGCACGGGTTGGCTTGGGCTCCAGCCCAGGCTCTCTAGGGAGTTCACGGGGCCCCTCTCCCAGCAGTGCGAAGAGGGTTCAGGCTTCTGCATTACTGAAACCTGAGGATGAGGTTTGGGAGTTATCTGTCCATTTGGGATTGTCAGTCCCTGCTGGAAGACATGGCACCTGGTCCAAGGGCTCCTGGAGCCAGCACCAGGGATGTGACATTGAAGAGCTTGGGACAGGTTGCTGTTGCAACACCTTCACTGCTGCTAATGCGATCAGCCTCCTCCAGGGCACAGCTGTCAGGGGAACCCCTGCCCTGAGGGCTCGTTAACTGCCAGGCAGAGAATGAGCATGTTCCCAGGGGGATCGGGAGGGTTAAATCCTAACAAGGTGCCAGGACCTCTGCTTTGGCTCCTGGGAAAGGTGCTCGCAGCGAGTTATGGGAGATTGAAGAGGCGGTTGTTACTGCTGCTGGGGATGCCGGGGCAAATGAATAGCCTATTAAATAAAATGTCAGCCAGAAACGGACGAGAACTGGCATTGCTTTTTCAGCTTGCACTTTACAAAATGAATCTCCTTGTGCAGGGTTGATTTGCATATTCAAAATAGGCAGCAGCGGAGGGGCTCTCCTTCTGAACCCACTGACACCAAGGGCTAAATTGTGTAAATTTGGTTATCCAAATGCTACTCTAAATGACTGGAACAATCTAACGACATAATCCGTTGCCAGAGGAGATGGATTTTCAGAGCCTAAGCCGCTTTGTTTCTGGAAACGACGTCAACTTGCACGTGAGAAATGAAACAGAGAAATTGCTGGTGGCCACTGAGCTGGGTCCCGTGCTGGGGCAGGTGAAACCATTCCCTGTCCCAGTTGCCTTGCACACCTGAAATGGGGAAGATTGATCTGTGTGAAAACTTCAGGAGGCAAACACTGAGCAGATCACATTAAATAAGGCTGGTTTCAAACAGAAACTGATTTGCATGGGCTGATCAAGCTAATTACTACAGCAGGAAGTCAAAAAGCCATCAGATTCTGATGCAGCAAGAGTGCTGAGTTTTGCTGCTGTGATGCGTAGATGCCTGTCAGCAGTACGGTGCTTTCAGCAGCAGCCACACCGGCATCTCCATCAGGAGTTGTGTGCAAGACGTGGCCGGCGTGCCGGCTCCCTTTGAGGCGGTCGCTGCTCGCCTGCCAGCAGCAGCCTGAGCTGTCGCTCCCCGTCATCTGACAGGGGAGGCAAACTCATGACATTGATAATTTATAAACCATTTAGTCTGGTTTAGAAACCTGTCGGGGTGTTTCTCTGCATTACGACGCTTTCCGAGCGCCGTGGTGCGTGCAGAGCACAGGGAGAGCCGAGCCGGCGGCGGTGGGGGGCACCCACACAGCACGTGGGTAATGAGCATCTCGCTCTCGCTGGTAATTTGGTCCCATCTGGTCCGCTGGGGACAGAAAGGCTGTGCTGGCATCTGCGCTCCTTCTTCTGCCACAGCCAGGCAAGTGCGACCTTAGTGCTGCCTGGGAGCCCCGGCGGAGTGCGGGGGCCGTGTGCCAGCGGCCAGGCAGCCTGGTGGGTGACCGGCAGGGACTTGTGGCACGGGTAGCTCTTGGGTGGCGTGTGGCTTGGTGAAAGGGAGGTCCCGTGGGCATTCCCAGCACCCCTGCCTGTGTCCCACAGGGGACCGTGTGTGCGCGCATGCCACGGGGACGCTGGGAGCCTGTGCCCCATGGGGGCCCATATGTGTGCACATCCCACGGGAGACCACGCATGCCTGCATCCCACATGGACCCCAGGCACCTTGCATCCCACGGGGAAATGTGTTTGTGTGCATCCTGCAGGGACCCTGGGGCACGTGTGTCAGGTCGTGCCACCACAGGAGCAGCTCCATGTCCCCGTTCCCACGCTGTTTGTCCCCCGGTGAGCGCCTTCAGGTGACTGGTGGGCAAGGAGGCGTGCGGCTGGGGAGAGGCACGCGTCTCCTGTCAACAAACGGAGAGACGCCGTCTCCCGAGGCTGCTGGTTCAGTGCAACGTTTGTACACACGTGTAGAAAACAGAGTACGCGTGGGCGCCTGTGCCTCTAAATATAGGCCTGGCTACCTGGGAAGCGCGCCGTGCTTGCGAGCCCGCTCGTTGCGGCTTGCAGGGTCCCCTCCTCGCCCTGCACCCCGGCATCAGCTGGCACAGGCGGCAGAGCTCGGAGCAGGTTATAAAGAGATTATAAAGAAGTAAAAATTAAGCCTCTCTGCTAGAAATGCCGGCAGCCGCAGGCTGAAAGCATCGCGCTCAAAGGCTCCCCCTGCTCCTTTGCTTTTTTCCTTTTTTAAATAGTTTTGCCTTTATCTGGCACCAGCTCAAGAGATTTGCTGAGCCTTGGAGCATGGAAAGGGCTCCTGGAAAAGGCAGGGTGGAGGGGCATCCAGGGATGCTGTTTGTCACCTCCTGTAGGCGGGCTCCTGTGTAGCTCTGGTCGAGGCTGGTGACAGTATCAGGGGCTTGGTGGGACAGTCCCTGCTGCCACACAGGCAAGCTCATGGGCCAGCTCTGTCATGGCTTGGGGGACCTTCTCGCCAACGTTGTGCTGCCAGAAATGCTCCAAGGTTTGCTACCTCTATGTCAAGGCGAGCTCTCGCCCCGGACAGGCTGGCAGGGCTGAGCTGTGGGTCGCTGGACCACACTGGGAGGTGCTGGGTGAGTTGACTGGATCTGACCCACACTCTCTCCGCAGCCAGGGGTTGCCACGCATCCGTCTGGGCTGGGGGTGCTGCTGTCGCTTCTGCAGTCCTGCCTCCTCCATTGGCATCCCTTCCCCCAGATCGCTACCCTGCTATGCTCTGCGCTGGGTGGAGATAGCAGTCCTGAAAACCTCCAGCAAGTCATCAGCTGAGAAAATTGCTCTCTGTAAATCCAGAGCGAAAGTCCTGGGATTCGTGAGGGCCCAAAGGAAAGTGCTTGATTGGATTTTCAAGCCTCTTTCTGCGGTGCTGGGAGAGAGGAGCTGACAGCCTCCCTGAATCTTCCTCACTGCCTCCTGGGAGGGGATGCAGACCATGCCCTCTCGCTAATGGGATGTAAAGGATCCGTAACTCACCCCGCTTTATTTAACTCCCCTCTGGACTTTGTATGCAGCAATAAATTTCTCCTCCTGCAAAACCTTCGGAGCAAGGTGGGTGGCTATGGTGTCTCTCCCCTGGTGCCTGGGCAGGCATGGAAAGAGCCACACTCCTGCTGCCTTGCCGCTGCAGAGGAGCCACCACACCGTGCAGCAGCCAGAGACTGTCCCCAGAGGTGGGGACACGCAGTGTGCATCTGGGGTCTCTTGCAGGAAAGGCTTGGTTTGGGTTCAAGCTGCCTGTGCCAGCGTGAGAGGGGCAGGAGGGTCTGGGGCTGGCAGCCATCGGCCGGTGGGTGCCCCCTTCTCTCCACGGGGCTGAGAGTGTTTGTCTCCAGCACCACCAGAAAGCAAAGTTAATACAACACGAAGGTCTCCCGGGTTAAAATCGGGGAAAACGGGAGCTGAGTGGTTCAATCAGCAGCAGTAACTGAGTGGCAGAGAGCGGGCAGGCTGTGGTGGTGTCACTCCAAGCCCCCGTCACGCAGCTGAAGTGTTGCGCAAATAAGGGAGAAAAGTGCTGCGAAATTTATTCCGTCCCTCCTTATCTCTGATTAATCCTCTTGTGCATTCATCTCGTTTTAGCCCAGTGTTGACTGTCTGTTTACTGTATTCCTATAGTCCGCACAGAGATAAAAATCCCTCCGAGTCTGTAACGTCTTCCCCAGCCCTGCCCTGGCTGGGCGAGGGGGTCTCCTGCCCGCTGACACTGGTGGAGCACCGCGGAGGAGAGGACCGAGGTAATGTGCCCGTGGTCACCGTGGCGGATGGTAGCAGAGGGGGAACTGGAAACCAGTTACTCCCAGGCCCTAGATTAGTGCCCAGCCGCTTGAGCATCCCTGAAGGGAAAACAAATTTCCCTAAAAAAATGGTCCCGTGGTGTGGCTTTGCAGCCCGTGCTCAACACACGTGCTCAGCGCACTAGAGAGGAGACGGGCTTTACTCTCACTGTCCCTCTGCCACTGCAGGCAGATTTGTTAGAGCCCTGCCAGGGGAGCCCTGCCTGTCCCAAGTCCCTCTCCAGCAGCCCAGGCTCCCCAGCTTGGCTCAGTTTTGCCGGCAGCCCTGGGGCAGCGTCTCCTCTGCCTGCTGCTGAGTGAGGCAGGAGCAGCAGCCTGTTGCTAAAGGATTTTGCTTTCATCCTCTTCTCTGCAAGGTGATTCTCCAGCTGGGGAGAACAAAAATCCCTTAAACAGCCAAAAACCATAGGGAAAATCGGAGGAGAAAATGGTAGGAGCCTCCAGGTAAAAACAATTTGGATTTACAGGAGAACAGTGTCTGTAACAGCATGGAAACCCACACAAATGAGGCAACCCGCTGTCTTTGGGGGGCGTTCAGACAGACTGCACAGCAACCCAACCTGTCCCCAGTTTGTGCAGGCACGGCTAGGCTGCGTGTGCGGACACCCTGGGGGTCTTCATCATCTCACCCTCAGCCTCCGTTGCTCCCGCAGGTACCCGATGCCCCGCGGCACCGCTTCCGAGCGCTCGCCCCGGAGCCCTGCTGCCTGCTGAAGGCGCCCGGCGGCACGCTGGGGCACCCGCAAGCGGGGTCCCGTCTCTGCCACGCTCACGCACGCCTCGGGGAGCCCATGCCAGTGGCCTGACACGTGCAGGTGGGTACGTGCCATTGGTGTGCCGGAGAGGTGGGCTCAGGTCCTCTCTCCCGCTGTGCATTGAGGGAGAGGGCTCATCCCGATCAGACTCCTCTTCGTGTAAATTCGCCCAGGTTTTGGCAAGCTATAGCATGGGAATTTGGGAGGCCTCTGGCTTTATTAGCTGTGAATTGCTTTTCAAACCCAGTTGAATTTCCAGTCTCCCCAGCATCCTGTGGCAGCAATCTCCAGGGATTAATTGGCTCTTTGGCGGCAAAATCCTGTCTTTTCCATGTGTTAAACCTCCTTCCACAGGTGCCCTCCAGTCCCCATGCGGCGTTGGCTCCCTGCCCTATGTCAGGCTGGCTTTAGGGTCCCCATCACAGTTCCTCTTCCTCTTCTTATTTCCAGGCTGGAGAGCCCAAGTCTTAGATGGGGAAGGTGATGTTTGTGAGTGTTTATCTCTGGAAGATGTGATCCAGGCTGGGCTTGCAGATTCTCGGTGATGCTCCTGGCTGTGTCTTACAGGGCTTGTTTTAGGACAGTCTATCCCTGCGCAGAAGTTGTTTCGTCTGCTGACATGAGCATGTCTGGAGGTTGGGGTGCAGGGTCTCTGTTAGCCACACTCACACTGTATTTTCTGTTAATGAGCAGCATTGCTTTGGGAATGGCCCCTCTTGCCCTCCAAGGTGCAGCTGTGAGCACCAGGTCGGGCTGGTCCCACTCCCTGCGGGGGGACTCTGAGCCCCTCTCCACCCCTCTCTGCCAACCCCGGGGTACCACCGGTCCTGGGATTTACACCTGCTCCCCCGTCCCTCCTTGCCCCCACTGTGTTTATCCCTAGCTGAGATGCCAGGACCGTTTAAAAAGCTGCAGGCTGAGCAGCAGAGAGCTGCAGCTGCTCCTGGAGCCAGGCTGCGGCTGCTGCTTCGTTATTTACCACTGCCTTTGGCCGCTCGCTGGCTCCTCGAGCAGCTCGGCTCCGGCTGTGCTGGGGGACACTGCTCGCCGTCTGCTTGTTCCTGCGCTAAAAGCCCAGAGTGTTTTTGCCCTCGAACGGTTGCCATCTGGCACCCGAGCTCTGTACCAGCAGCGTACCTGGCGTACCTGCCAGCTCAGCGCAGACCCAGTGCCAGCAGTGGAGCTAACCCTTGCTAACCCTTTTGAAGAGCTCCACCGGTTCTAAATTGCTTCCTAATGCCGACAGCAAACCTAAGCCGGAGCACAGGGGTTAAAGTCCTGGGCCATATGGCAGAGCCGTACGCAGGCTTCAGCTCTCTAGGCTGAGTCCATGAAGGACTTCAGCCATGAAGGCCTGGGTCATTCTGCTGCCTTTAACGTGGGTCTCAGCCAGGCTGGCACCCCTCGGTCCAACCCTCCTGGCTTCAGCCAGCCGTTAGCTGCTGCCAAAGCAAGGACAGCCATTACCAGGCCATCAAACACCACCTCCGTGGGCATTGCGTGTCTGAGCAGCTTTGCGGTGGTCTGGAAGTACAGCATCTGTTTGGCCTTGCTGGGGACGTCTGACATGTTAATGTGGTCCAAATGGCATCTTCCAAGGTGACCAGATGCTTGCTGAGTGCAGACGTGCAGAGATGCACGTCGCGGTGGATCCCACGCTGGCCAGCTCTGCCGGCTCTGCTCTTGTCCCCGCCGTTGGTCCTCACACACCCTGGCAGCCCTGCGGGCTCCATCTGAGATGGAGACCAGCATGCGATGCTGGAGCTGCCATATGCTCTCCATAAAAGCACTTCTTGGCCCGTTCCCCGGCGTTTCCTGCCTCTGCCACACGTGCTCAGGATCCCACATGCCTCGCAAGCCGTTCACCAACTGCAGCCCAGCAGATGGAGGAGCCAGGCACGGTTTTGCAGCAGGAAAGACAGGAATCCACAGGCTCTGTTTGTTCTTAGGGTGTTCACGGCAGCAGAGGAAGCGGGGGGAGAGCTGGCACCCACCCCTGCAGCGCCGTCTGTGCAAAGTGCCCCTCCACAAAAGGCTTGAGACCTTTCCGTACCCACTCCCCATCCTGGGGCTCAGCTGTAAGCCCTTCTTCAGCTGCAGAAAGTGTTTCCACCTGGTGCTGTCCTGTTTAAAGGCAGTTGGAAATGGTGCAAGTGTCCTGGGTAGATGGACTCCATCGCTCCTCCCAGGTGGTACTGGTTTGTTCTGGTGGCTTTTCCCACTAGCAGAGATGGTCAGTCAGCACTAAAAGCAAAGGGAGAAAACTAGTCCTCAGAGGGAGAAGAGGTCTGTTGCAGCAGGAAATCAAAAATGTACGTGTCAGCTTTTGGAGTAACTCTTGCTCTGCCTTTATCTGTCTGGGGGAGAATGAGGGCTCTGAATTCAGCCCTGCTCTGTAGCACGGAGGTCTGAAGGTGCTCAGGAAGCTGAAGGCACATCCCTTGGTGGCATATTGTGGTGAGGAGTGACCGGACAGAGCTGATGTCTCTTTTATCTCGGGTGGCAGAGTGTGACTGGATTGGCGTCTGAGCTCTGAGCACCGATGATAAGTGTCCAAGCCCCAGGAGAGGGGATATCTTCATGCTGTGTCGAGACACCGTGAAGAGCCGGGTGAGGAGCAGACATCCTCCCACAGCAGCACGTCCATGGTGGGCTCCTGCTGCTGATAGGCACAAAGGGATTTCTCCTGGCAAGTCCTTTTACCTTGTGCTGAGCCGTTTTCCAATGACCACGTGTCTTGGTGGCATTGTGCCATGGTGGTCCACAGGGACATAGGGGGACAAGATGCAGCCTCTCAGGCTGGGGGTGGACAGCAGGCAGGCAGGGACGTAGGCAGGGTGGGGACACAGACTTGAACGGTCACCTGCTCCCGGTGGCGGGATGGAGCCAGCGTTGGTCTGTGCCCACCGAGGGGGGTGGCAGATGTTTTCCAAGCAGCGTGGCCCAGGTCACCGGCCACTGAGCCCAGGATGGGGCTGGGTTTGGGTGCTGGTGACAAAGCAGAGCCGCTGAGCCATGGCTCCCGTGGTCCTGAGGTGCAGCCAAGCTGTAATTACTGGTGTTAGGGAGAGCATTACCCACTGCTGGCTTTTTCTGACCTCTTGCTCTGGCCCAGGGCGAGCACATGTTGTGCCCCAAGCCCAGCGTGGGAGAGCTGCCGCGGGAAAGACGTTCAGAGCCGCAGCCCGCAGAAGGCATGTCATACCTGCTGCTGAGCACATTACTGCTTCTCCGGGAGTGGATAAGTCCTGCTTACGAGGACACTGGTCCTCTTTTATTTAATTTCCTGGTACTGCTTCTGCAGAATCAAAGTCTTATCAGGAGAGGAACAGCTTAAGAGCCTGGTAAAGGAGTTTTATTGTCAGTATTCAGCTCTTGATTCCCCTCTTCCCTTTAATGCTGGACAGCAGACTGGTTGTGGCTGAAATGAGGTGTGCTTTCTTTTTCTTTTTTCTACTTAAGCTGCAAAGATTTGCCCGCTAACCTTTTCTGATGGTAATTCAGCTGCGTGAGAGGCTGCTGTGCCTGGGCAGTCATCGGAGGGTTGTGGCTCGGCCATGGGCTCCGTGGGGAGGAGCAGGGGTGAGACCTACTCCCAGATTGGGCACAAAAGGACAGATCTGGGGACACAAAAGCTTTAACTGGGCAGCTGCAGCCTGGGACTTGTCGTGGCTCGGACTTGGTGAGCAAACCCCTGCCTTGGTTTCCCCAGAGCAATCGCACTGAGCTCAGCCACATCTCTGAAGCATACCAGTGCTTTGAGCCCCGCCATTCATCCTCATGTCCATGCGCCACGGGGGCTTCTTGGAGAGGGGGCTGAAGCTACTGGGGGTCTCCCCTGGGAAGACAGCAGCTCGGCGGACCTGCTGTCTCTTGGCAGCCCGCTCCGTCTCTGCAAACAGCAGGCGTTCTCCCCGGCCACGCCAGGCGTGCGGAGACGCAGCGCTACGTTCAGTCCCCTTTTCAGCTGCAGACAATGGCTTTGGATAACGTTCATCTGAGAAAATTGTGTGATTTTTTTGTTGGTGGTGTTGCTGTTGTTCTTTTAAATGCTCATGGGAGTAGCAGAGCAGCTAATGAGGCTGCACGTAGCCGGTCGCAGGGGAGACGGTCTCGCCTGCGCTTCCCCACAGCTGCACTCTCCTGGTGATGGAGCCAGCCCTGCGCCCCACGCTGCGGGTGCTGCACCCCCGCTGGGACCGCTGGTGGGTGCGGGACTCCCCCCGGCTCAGGGAGATGCCTGCACCCTTCTGCTCCTCAGCAGTTCCCTTCCCTGGGTCTCACTGTTTTGCTTCTCCAACCATGTGCCGCTGCATGAGGGAAGGGAAAGCCATGGATGCCCAACCAGCTGGGTACCCGGGACGGGTCAGGCTGGACCTGGAAGCGGTGGCATCCCATCACCATGGAGTGCAGCTCATCCCCAGCCAGCGCCGTATCCTTGACACGAGGTGGAGGCTCCCAGTGCTCAGACCCCTCCTGGCTCCCATGGGAGACAAGGCAGCAGGGACAGGCCAGACCCTGCTCCCTTAAAGGACGCCAGGACAGGTCACCTGGGGATCAGGGCCGGCACAGGGCTGTCTCTCCTCACAGCAACGTGCAGAAGCCCAACGCTGTGCGTGTGCTGAGCTGCGAGACGTTCCCGTCCTCTTTCGGCCCCATGTCCTGTCCCTCCTCGCTCTGCAGCGGGCGCCAACATGCGGTGCTGGGAGCAAGGGGAGGGGGTGTGAGAAACGAAGACAGATCGCATTAGATGGATGATGCGTCAAATCCTAAACTGATAAGAGACAATTGATGTGTTGCCAAAAGGCCGGGAAGGATCCTTTTTTAAGCAGGCTAAGTAGTCTGGACAGGAACAAGCAATGAGTAGCACAGAAACAATGGCGCGTTCATCACTTTGTTTTTCTGGTTGCGGCCGCGCACATTGCCATCTGTCTGTGCCGCGCTCCACCGCCATCCCGATGGTGCTGAGATTGCTCCCTGATAGCGGGCTCACAGCCCTGCCGAGCAGCCCGGAGCCGCGGCCGGCATGGCTCTGGGGTGCCAAGGGCAGGTTTGGCATGACCTTACCCTGGGCTGGGTCTTCCCAGCTTCTGGCTCTCAGTGCTTCGAGGAATCCCGGGTCTGGCGGTGGAGACTCAGTCGCAGTGCCAGCAGCCATGGCTGAGCCTGCCTTAATCCCAGTTTTCAGACTGGCTGAACTTGTTTCCGCGTATCTCTGATATCGTTCAGCCGTGTTATACGGCGTGAAAAAGCCAGCCCTTGAGTTTGCTCTTAAACCTCTGCAGAAAGGGCAGAGAGATGGCACTGTGGCCGTGCCAGGGCTGCCGTCTCCTCTGAACCTCGTGGCATCCCTCAGGTGATGGCCAGAGTCATACACCAGCAGTTTATCCCGCACGGGTCTCCCGTTTAATGAAGTGAGATGCTGGGACAGGGATGTGACAGTGAGATGCTGGGAGAGGATGGCATGATTTGGGGGGGTGTCTCCATGAATGTCCCCCTGACCGAGCTGCTGGCGCTGTGGCAAGGATGGGCACTGAGCAGCACCGCTCTGCAAGGGAGGACAGGGGGAAAGTGGACGTCCCAGCAAACTGCTGGGATCCGCAGCGCCGGCAGCGATGCAGGAGGCAGGGGCGGAGGGGCTGCCCCCCAAGTTGCAGAGAGCTTGGGGCGAGTGGGGCGGGCTGCCGTCATGGGGTGCATTACAGCCTGCCCCTCCGCCCTGCAGCGCAGCCATGTGATGCCGGAGGAGCGCAGTGGCGATGATATGGAATGTGGGCAGCTGCCTTCGGACACGCTCCGACAGGTGACGGTCCAGCGCCATCCCCGCTACGGATTCGGCTTCGTGGCCGGCAGCGAGAGGCCCGTGGTGGTGCGCTCGGTGGCAGCAGGTAGGGTGTGCGGTGGGGGGGTCCCCTGGACACAGCCGCAGGGTGCCAGGGAGCACAGCGGCACCTACCCCTGGTGGGACCCCTTCTGGGGCTCCTGTCCTCTCCTCTCCCCTCTGGGCCTGCAGGGTGCTCTCCACGGCCACATACATGGGCAAACACTTTGGGGGTGCTTGGGACCCTCCTGATTCTCCCCCATCCCACAGCCCGGGATGCCTGGGCTGGCCCTGACCCTCTCTCCCGGCAGGCGGCCCCTCTGAGGATAAACTCCTGCCAGGAGACCAGATCTTGGCCATCAACGATGAGGACGTGAGTGAAGCCCCCAGAGAGAGATTCATTGAGCTTGTCAGGTGAGGACAACACTCGTCCCTCATCGCCTCCGGGGAGGGGGCTCGTGCCAGGCTGCTGTGTCCCAACTGGAGCCTTGGGGTGCCTTGGAAGCCCCAGGCTCCACTGTCACCAGTGCTCACCACTGGTGTGGGGAAGCCTCAGCCTGAGCAGGGTGCCTTGGAGCAAGTGCCTTACCCATTCCCAGCTGGCCAAGGGGCGGGTAGCACTGGGAGAGCACCCACAGCCGCATTACTGAGCACCCCAAGGAGCCTACAAAGGTCTCGGCCACCATCGGGCTGGGAAGGGTGGGATGTGCTCTCTCAATTGCCAAATGCACGTGTTGAGGTCCACCAGCATGAGGCCCCATCCACCTTCATTTCTCCTTTCTGTCACAGGAAGGCCAAGGACTTCATCATCCTCACGGTCCTGCACACCCACCAGGTGAGACCAGCGGGGCCATGGCCAGCCCTGGGGGAGCCAGGACGGGGGTTAAGAGCCCTTTGGGAGTCCGAGATGGGGTCCCTGGAGGCCCCGAGGGACCACCCAGGCAGCTTTGAGGTGACAGGCTGGTGTCCCACCACCCAAAGGTTCTTCCAAGCTGTTGGGTCTGAGAGCTGCTGCAGCCCCACAGAGTCAGTGTGGGCAAGCGGCCATCTCCCTGTCCTCACCACTACCTCCTCATAGCAAGGAGGGAGGAGAAGTATCCCCAAACCCATACAGTTTGCTCAGGGCATCAGGCGTGTCTGATGAAGTGACCTGTCATGCTGGCGGTGGCAGGGAGGGATGTGCTACTGCCATTCCCAGCAGGCTCGGCCAGGTAGTCCCTGGGAAGACGGGAGTGCCAGGCTGCGGGCCCTGAGCAGTGCGGCTGGCGGTGGTGCTGGCACCAGGTGGAGATGGTGCACTGGGGCTCAGCGCCTGTGGCGCTGGAGCAGATTGAACCGTCATGCCAGGGGCGGTGGTGGCAGGGCATAATTCCTGCTTTACTGAGCCCTTTGATGTCAGTGAAGGAAACAAGTGTGAGAGCTCCCTTGTGCTTCCCTCCTCTCCAGGAAGGAGATGCCACCACTCAGCGCTGCTTCATCAGGAGCAGGGTGTGTGCTGAGCTCCAAAAAAGCTTTTTTTCCTCCTGGCCCTGGATGGCTGCCAGCCAGAACAGGCTGCTCGACTGATGCCAGCACCCTCAGACGCGCACGGCTCTGCAGCACGACCACCTCCGTGCCAGAGCGTGTGCAGGCAGAGGCTCCCCGGTGCCTGGCACTGCCACGAAAACATCCTGCAGGGCTACCTGGGGTCCTGCCATCTCCCAGCCACCCGGCTCCTCCCCACAGCTGCAGACCCACATCCAAGGGGCTCGTCTCTCCCATCCAAACCAGTGCCAGTGCCTCCAAGCACACCCTGGCTTGTGTCTGCTGGAGGGGGGCTGCCCACAGGGGGTGCCGGGCGCATGTGCCCGCTGGGGATGCAGCCTCTCCCATCACACCGAGGGTGCTGGTGTGACTTCAGGGGCTGCTGCTCATCGTTCTGGCCCTGCCTGCAGCACTGTATAACCACAGCGAAGGGGACTTGCTTTCCACTCCCTCCCATTTCATGGTTTGCTGCCCACTCCTCATCATCACACTGGCTTCAGAGAGGCTTTCTCTGGGCCCCGCGTCTGGCTTTCCCCATACCACAGGTCCAAGGGCAGGCAGGTGATTTACCCAGTGCTCTTTTTCCAGTCTCCCAAATCTGCTTTCATCAGCGCAGCCAAGAAGGCGAAGCTAAGGTCCAACCCGGCGAAGGTCCGATTTTCAGAGCAGGTGACAGTCGGTGAGACAGACCCAGTAAGTCCTGCCCTGTCTTCCTCCATGATTCACCCCCTTGACGTGTCCCCCAGGGCTGTGGGGCACAAGGTGGCTGGGGGCCGCAGGGCTCCTCTCGCCTGATTTGGGCTCTGCAGGTGAGAGCAGCTCTCTGGCCCAGGAAGCCCCGCAGGGCAGATGCCCTTGGACACACTCAAGGCAATTGCCAGCGCTGGGGGGACATGCTGTGGTCCTCCCCTGTCCCTCCCTCTGGATGGAGCCCCACAAATTTTCCTTGGAAACCCAGTCCCACCTGCATCCCCCTGGGCACCCAAAGGTGACATCCGGGCAGGGCCAGCGCCTGCCCTAAGGAATGTCTGTGGCTTCCAACCCAGTGCCAAAGGCTTCACAGGATCACCCATGCGTGGGGCAGGGAGCCCAGGGCACTGCTGCGTGGCGATGGAAGCTGTTATGCTGCAGTAGCGCTCCAGCCCTGTGCCATTATCTCCTAATTGCAGAAAGGTTTTATTAAGCGGCATACAAAAAAAACCCACCCAAAAACAAAACCAAAAAAAAACCTGTAAAGCTCTTCTAGCAAATTCTGTTTTTAAGCAAAATCAATTAAGCAATTCAAAAACAAAAAAGCTTCTCTCTAAATAAAATTAGTCTTCACCCAACTTCCTGCACAGGGCATGCGCAAGGTTGCGGTGGGCTCGGTTTGGGTTACGGGTTGGGAAAGGGGGATTGGCCCTGAGGCATCCTGGCCTTCGCCTCCCCTCTGGGACACCAGCTGGGGAGCGGGAGAGGCTGCCAGGCATTGGCACCGCTCTGGGATGTGCCGGACAGAGTGGGATGCTCTGTTCCCGCTGCAGCTGCTGGGAGCTGGGGAGGTGAATCTGTCAGGCAGCACTGAATGGCTTCAGCTTTGCGCTTCTCAATGGCTCAGCAGAGATGCTGAATTTTCCAGGGAAATGTGCCTCTCGGCGCATAAGCCCAGAGAAGCGGAGGATGCCGTAACCACTCCATCACTGACGCTCACTCTCTCTCCCCACCCTCCCTCTGTCTCTCCGTGCCCCTCATCCTCCTCGCCTCCCCTGTTGCCGGCCCCGCGTGCCAGGACATGTTGAAGAAAGAAGCTCTCCTCCTCATTCCCAATGTGCTGAAGGTTTTCCTGGAGAACGGACAGATCAAATCCTTCACGTTCGATGGCCGAACCACCGTGAAGGTGGGCCCCTCCGCTCCCCTCTCGGCACTATGACGCTTCTCTCCTCCTGCCTGCCTGATCCATTTTTCCTTGTCTCCTGCTTCCTTGCACAAACACCGCAGCGGCGCTTGGCTGGCTGCGAACTGCCACCGCATGATAGATGGCCCCTCCGCCTCCCCGGGCGACACGCTTTGCAGCCGGCAGGGATGGGGTTTTGCTGTCTTTCTTCCACTCCTAACTTTTCTCCTTGCTGGGAGCCTGCCCTCCAGCCAGGACGGATGCTCCTGTGTGTCCCCCTGCCAGGCACCAGCTCTCTGCAGACCTTCCCCCCCCATCTGAAACACCGCAGCGTTACCCGAGGTGCTGGGGGTCTGGCTGCTGGTCACCTCCTGCTGCGAGGTCACTTCGCCCAGCAGTGGCTGGGTAACATCCCGCAGCCCCTCTCAGCACTGTGGGGCTTCATCCTGCACAGGCGCGGCCCCAGATGCCCGGGAGAAGGGGGCTCTCAGTGGGGTGCCGGCTCCCACCCTGGGAGGGAGCCACTGCCTCGCACCCAAGCCTGTCCCTGGCGTTTGCAGGACGTGATGGTGACGTTGCAGGACCGCCTGTCCCTGAGGCACATTGAGCACTTTGCACTGGTCCTGGAGTATTCCAGCCCGGAGCAGAGCCACCGGTTCCTGCTGCTCCAGGACAAGCAGCCACTGGCCCACGTAAGCCGCTGGGTGTGGGAGGGTGTTGGGACGGCCACAGCTGGTGGCTGGGACACAGGGAGGCTCTTCTCCATCAGTGTGGGATTTGGCCGGGTTGTGCCATGGGGTGGTGTAGTCTCTCCTTGCCTCTGTCATGGTCCTGTGGGCTCAGGGGTGCAAACGGTGGCCAGAAAGGGTGATGAGCAGGGTTTTACCCATCCCACCCTGACAGCACCATGGAGATGCTCTGTGCTCCAGCCTGGGCAGCTGCAGACAGCATTTGTGAACATCGCTGGCTTGCCCGGGAGAGCCAGGAAGTTGGCACTGCATGAGACAAGGGATAAATTTGGGATCATGGAGGAAGTGTTAGCCTTGGTGGCATAAACCCCTGCAGCACCAGGCAGACCTGTCACACCAAGGAAGGCTGGGCTGTTCCTGGGATGAAAGGATCAGGTGGTGCATGGAGGAGAGAAATCAAATTCCCCCCACCCAGGGGAGAGGAGAAGGGGGTCTCCTGCCCTGTGCGCAAATATATGTGGCTCCTGGGCTCACCGCTCCCCTCTGCTCCTGCCGCAGGTTGTGCAGAGGACACACTACCATGGCATGAGATGCCTCTTCCGTGTGAGCTTCTTCCCCAAGGACCCAGTGGAGCTGCTGCGCCGGGATCCTGCAGCATTCGAGTACCTGTACATCCAGGTAGGAGACTTGCCCCTAGGAACTGGGAGCTGATGATGCTTGTGGCCCACACGTCTGCCCAGGATGGGCGCTGTGGAAGCATCCCTCAGGTGGCGGGTGCCCTGTCCCTGTGGCTGTCTGAGGACACCTTCTCCTCCCTCCTGCAGAGCCGCAACGATGTGATCAGAGAGCGCTTCGGCACAGACCCCAAGCCAGAGATGCTGCTGGGGCTGGCTGCCCTCCACATCTACATCACCGTCTCAGCCACCCGCCCCAGCCAGAAGGTCTCCCTCAAGAATGTGGAGTGAGTCCTCCTCCCTCTCCCCATTCCACTGTGCAGCCCTCCTCTGTGTCCCCTCCCCGTGCTCCTGCTCACAGCCCCTGCATAACTGGGGTGTTCCCAGCAACGTTTAGCAGGGCTGAGCTTGAGATGCCCTGGTGGGCATCCCTGCAGCTGGTGGGTGGTTCACGGGCTTGGCCATGTAAGACCCCAGCACGATGACATCCAGCCATGCACTGCAGCCTTGCCAGGGCTGGCAGGGATATTTGGTGTGAGCCCAGGATCATTTCCTTGGGACCCCAGGCTGATTTTCCACCTAGCATCCACGGCAAGGAGAAGGCACTGTGGCTGCATAATCTCAGCCCATCACCAAACCATGCAGCCCTGGCTCAGCCCTCCTGTGGCTCCTGGTGGTCTTAAATCCTTATGGAGTCCATCTGCGCAGGCTAGCCTTGCCCGGGGTGCACAGGGAGGAAGGGGGGAGATGGCATCCCGGGAGGACCCCAAAAGAGGTTTGGGGATTTGCCCTGCATTCCTTAATCTTACATGAACATTACCGGGAGATGGGCTCGGCTGCAGAGCCTGGCACTGCTGTGTTCCTCAACATGATGCTGGTGACTGTGACACCAGCCGGGGGTCCCATCCCCTTGGGGACACAGGCTGGGAGCTGCAGCTGCTCCAGCTGGGACACCAAGGAAGTGCTGGTGCAGCTCCGGCTCCCTCTGATGGCAATAGGATGCTCTCGGGCAGCGTCCCTGGTTGCTGGCCCTCTCTGCCCATCAGCGGGGTCTCTGGCCTGGCGGCTCAGGCAGGCTTCCCTCCCCATAGGAAGGAGTGGGGCCTGGAGCCCTTCCTGCCCCCCTCGCTCCTGCAGCTCATCAAGGAGAAGACCCTCCGGAAATCCCTCTCGCAGCAGCTCAAAGCCCACCAGAACCAGACCGGCAGCACCAAGGTGAGGCCAACCCCCATGGCTCAGGGCTGGTGGGGTGGCAGCGTGCCCTCCGTCCCAGCCATCCTGTTGTCCCCGGCTGTTCAGCAACTCCTGTTATTGCTGCTTAAGTCCCCTTGGATGGGAGATAAATCCCGGGGTGACAGCCACGCAGCCACTCTCTCGCTCCTGAATCCACTTCCAAGAGCTGATCTGTATTTCGGGGACTGCAGCGAGGATCAGTGGGGTGAGATCAGCCGAGAGACGGCTCTCAGCTTGGCTGAAGCGGCACACGTCAGTTAAGCCTGTGTTTATTGTTATCTCTGCTTCCGGGCTTGGAAAGCTCTGGAGGAGGCTGCTGAGCCACTGCCTCGGTCTCTGCAGCCATCAGAGTTCCCTGGGGGGGGTTGTATATCCCCCAGGGGGATTAAACATCCCACGGGAGGGTCATACATCCAGCGTCTGGGCTCCTCCCTGGCTGTGCCTTCCCCCTGAGTTACGTCCCAGCGTCTGGCCAGGACAGCAGGGGAGCAGAGACCCCCTCTCCAGCCCATGTCAAGCCCCCAGGCTCGCTGCCAGCACAGCCCATGCCCCGAGCTGCCCACCAACATGCTGCGCACTCGTGCTTGGCAGCTCCCGAGTTTGCGCCATGTCGTCCCCCATGTGCTGGTGGTCATCACCCGTGTGATGTGTTTTGTCAGGTCTCCACGGCCCAGGCGAAGCTGCAGTACCTGAGGATCCTGAACGAGCTGCCCACCTTTGCTGGGGTCCTCTTCAACACAGTGGGACTGGTACGGTAATTCAGGGCGGGCTGGGGGGAGCTTGGCACTGGTGCTGAGTGTGTGCTCGAGGGGAGACCCAGGGGAGATGTGGCTCCTACAGAAATTACTTCCCTCGGTCTCTTGCTTTGCCCTGCTGGGGTCCAAGCCCGTCCAGAAAAGCCTTCAGAGCCTCTGCTGACAGTAGGTCGGGTCTTCAGCTCCACAGGGTCAGTGTCAGCTCTCTTCTTGCCAGCCTTTTGGACAACAAGATGATCTGCTTAACGAATTTGGAGCAGTTTCAGTCACATGCTTATAGCTCGGTCCTGCCCTCGCAGCATCCTGCCAGCCCTCTCAGAGGACGGCCACCATTGGCAGAGGCCACCGTGTTCCCTGCTTGTCCATGCAGGGAATAGCCTGGCTGGCCTTACCATCTCCATCAGCAGTGGTCCAGCCTGACCACTGCTTGGCAGCTCTCAGGAAGCCACCACCACCACAGCCCACTGCTCCCTCATCTCCATCAGCAGCATCTCCCTCACCCAACCACCTCACTTTCTCCACGGCAGGAGGAAAGCCACCAAGCCAAACAGGAGAACAGTGGACCCGCGAGGCTCCCCACTGCCTGGCTCACCTCTCCATCCCTCTTGGTCCACCTCCCTTCCAGGGCTTTCCATGTAAATGTCACCTTTCTGCCATCATTCCCTTTACCCCACATCCAAGGTCTTAGCGTTTCCCTAGCTTCCTTTGCTTTGCCCCCTGGGTTCCATCTCTTGCAGTCTTTCATCTGCTTTGCTTCCACCACGCCTCGGAGCTCCTCACCTGGCAGCTCAAAGGGCTGCCTGTAGGAAATCGGTGAAGGCAGAACCATGTGGTGTCTGGTCGGAGCTGTAGCTGAGCTCCGGCTGCCTCTGACACTGCCTGGGTGTGCGGTGCTGGGCAACTCGCCTCTGCCTTTTGTTTCATCTCTGACACCAAAGCAATGGCTCTGAGCCAGCCTCGGAGTTGAACCGTGTGTAAGTGGTAAAAAGTATTCCCTTGTTCTCTTCTGCACTGGTCTGCCCAGCTCCTTTTCACCTCCAGGTCTGGCTTGAAGCTCTTCCTGGGCAGACCAGAGCAAGAAGGATCTCTGTTTTCAGTTACAGCTTTAGTCTTTCTTCTTTTCTAAAATGCATTCACTCCCTCCTCTGCTTCCTTCTCTCAGAGGCAATGTCAGATCAGGCAGATTTGTAACATGCTGTTACTTTTCTGTAGTGACACCAGCAGGGCTGAATATTTCATGTGGACAGTCAGTTCAGTGCTTTATTTTTAAATAGCCTTGGCATCCTGCACGCCGTTCCCAGCTCTGCGGAGAGGGTCAGGGAGGGGGGTTCATGGCACCAGCTTCACCTGCTGCTCTGCAAAAGCCATCCGGGAAATGGCCGAGCTGCTGACATGGAGGTTTGCCTCCATGGAGAGAGCCAGGTGCAGCCCCAAGGTGCGTTTATTCACCCCTGTCTGTCTTTCTCCATGTGCTCGTGCTACCAGGACGAGAAGCAGCCAGCCACCACGCTTCTGGTGGGACCCCGGCACGGCATCAGCCACGTCATTGACCTGAAGACCAACCTCACCACGGTGCTGTCGGAGTTCAGCAAGGTCAGCAAGATCCAGCTGTTCAGGGAGAACCAGGGGGTGGCCCGGGTGGAGACGAGCATCCTGGATGCCAAGGTAGGCACGGGTGCCACGGAGGCGGGCGTCGGGGAGAGGGGCTAGTGCAGAGGCGATGGTTGGGGGTTCAGTGCTCACCTTTGAGGGGGTGCAGGACACAAGTGCATGGTGGAGCAACCTGCTTGGAAATTTCTAAGGACTCAAAAAGCTCCTTTCACATTGTGGCCACAGGGAGCGTGGTCTGCAGCACCTCCCCTGCCTGTCTGGCTCCTTGTGGAGGACGGTAGAGGGAGGGACCAATGCCGAGGGTGCACGGTGCAGGCATGGTGGCAGTCTGGCACCTACCCAGCGGTTCAAGCAGGGTCCTTGAGGCAGACAGTGGTGACACAGGCCAGGCAGGTAGCAGGGCTGGAGAGGAGCAGTCCACGGCCATACCTGGGCTGGATGCAGGTACTGGATGGGACTGGTGGGGTTTCGTGCGTGAGCAGTGCTTGCAGAACTTGCCAAGCCACACAGGATCATTGAATGAACTGGAAATGATGGAACAGGGGATGTCAGGCTCAGAGTGTGAGAAGACGTCACTGGGCATCCCTTGGCAATGGGTATCCCTGGCTCCAGTAAGCCAGCAACCAGGTGTCTTGCCAGCAGCCTTTCCTCTCCCGGGCATACATGCCCTCCTGGGCCCCGTCCGTTATCATCTTGACACCCTCTGCTAGTTGTTGCGTGGTGCCGTGCTGGTTCTGGTACTTGGTCCCCCATGGTCAGGCCCCGCCACCCCTCCTCACCCCTCCTGTCTCTCCTGGGTGCCAAACCCTTCAGAGGGACTGTCAGCAACACAGTACGAGCTTTACTGACTCCTTTGGTGTCTGGTCCAGCAGCCACAAGATCCTAAGGAGATCCTCCATTGGCCTTTGCTCAGGTTTTTAAGAAGCTAGGACACGTCTCCGGCAGACTCACAGACAGGTAGCCATGCGCCTGCTCCAGGGCACTCCATGGTTTCACTGCCTCCCCATGCCCAGCTCTTCCCTAGCCCATGGGGAAGGACAGAGCTGAGAGGCAGTGATCTGCCAGATAAGTGCCAAGCCTCATCCTCTCCTCTCCTCCCACCTTGAATTCAACAGCACAGAGTTAGGATGGATTTGGGGCTAAATTAGAGAGGAGCAGGACTTGTCAGAGCCTGTCTCATGCCATGGCATCTGGCACAGTGGAGCTGTGACCGCTGTGGGACACGGAGACAGGGTGTATCTGCTCAAGCCCTCTGAGCCTTTGGCTGTAGGTCAGTTTTGCTGCCCCCACGTTCATCCCTTTTGCCCCAAGGCTGACGAAGCTAAGCTGCTTTGCTGGCTGCCTCCGTGTTTCCTCCTCTCCTGCGAGGTCTCTCAGCCTCAGCCCTCTCTGCAGCCCTCTCCTTGCACTCTCTATTTTAGCTGTAGCCTCACAGATGTAATCATGGTGGATTTGTTCAGGATTCTCCTGCTGCCTCCTCTCCTGGGGGATTTTAGCACTTCCTCCCACCAGGCTCATTAATTCCTCCATGTCTGTTTTCCTGCTGCTGCTGTGCCTAGTCCAGTAGATCTGCTGAACTGCAGTAACACCCCGATAGCCTCTGCCAGAGCCACACTCATCCTTATCCCCTCAGCTTCATCTGTCCCCTCCAACAGCTTCATCAGTGAAGCCCTTTTTCTGCATTTGTAATTCAGCAGGTATTTGGTCAACCTGTAATATTCCCTCTTCTGCATCCCACTGAGGTCCGTCATTGCCTCGGTGAAGTCCTGGTGTCCTGCTGTGCCTGTCCCTACCTTTCAAACCCTCAAACCTTCTCCCCTGCAGCCTGTGCAGGTGGAAGCCCTCCCTGTCCGGCTGCCTGGGCTGTGCAGGAGCCCACCGGCTCTCCGTACTGCTTACGGAGCAGGTATAACCAAGGGATATCGTTTGCACCGTGAGTAACCCTTCTGGTTCCTCCTGGTGCCTACGCCCCTCAGATATGTGTGTATAAATCGCGATATTAATACATTAATAATAGGCTGGTCACGACCCCATGATTGACTGCTCGTGGCTCACTGCGAGCGCTCCGAGCACAGCATGTTCCTGCTGTCATGACTCCGGCTGCGAGTCCTGTGCGGGGAGACGTGCGGCGTTAGCTCTGCTCCACGCAGTGCTGCTCAGCCCCCGGAGCACCGCGAGCTCACGGTGGGCTGCACCGGCCCCTCTGGCACCGCCGTCCCCTCCCTGGCATGGGACAGGGCAGTTGCATCCCGCCCCCCCCCCCGCCCCAGCACAGTCCGGTGCGTGGCTGAGAGTGGCCGCAGGAGCAGCAGATGTGCTGGAGGCTGAGGTGATGCTGACGTCCATCTGCTATAAATTAGGTGGCAATTCCCACTTGGCTTCTCCACAGATCCTTGCAGTGCCGCTCCCCTCAGCCATGCTCTGCGGCAGTAATTAACTCCGTAACACCACTAGCCCTTTCCTGCTGTAGGAGCAGACTTTCTCCTGCATCCCCTCTATCCAGCCTCCCAATTGCTGGAGAAAAGGCAGCTCACATACAACTTCCCGCAAGCACGTACGCAGGCACAGCGGCTTTATCTCCCTGAGAAATTCCAGGCAGCTGCCTATAGCCTCCAAAGGCCCCTCTGCCTGCCTGGAGCAGAGTGAGCATCCCATTTGTGAATCCCAGCAGGCTCAAGAGCACCCCGGCAGTGCAGAGACTGCTGTTATCTGTCTTCATTTAACCATTATCCAAAGGGCTGGGTTTTAAAGCCAGAATGTCTGCTCCAAAATGAGGCATATGCTAATCCTACGCAGGACAGCGATGAATGAGGTAAGCTAAGAAAAGCAGGCAAAAAGATCATTACCTCGCAGTGCTAATCTGCTTTCTGCAATTACTCTATTGCTCTGAACGTGTCGCTGGCTAAAGCCCTGGGTTGCAAATAAATCTGTTTCCGCCGTGAGTCATAAACCATTAGAGGGTTGTGCTCGAAGTAGTGTCCTGACTGCTCTGGAGACCTGTGCTCAAATCCGTGCCGCCCCTGGAAGCCTGCCGGAGCCCCCCAGGTTGCGGAACGGCTGGGGGTGTCGCCCCGGGGCCGCTGCAGCGTGATGCTCGGGGCTGCGTTGCGGGATGCTGGTGCTGGGGCAGCTCCGGTGCGTTCCCCAGGTAACGGCAGGGATGCGGGCGAGCCAGCCTGGATCGGTGGGGTGGTGGTGGCCCGTCGCAGCTGCTGGCTGGGTTACTGTGGAAACGGCAGATGTTTGGTGACGGTTAAGGGATTTGTGCAGAAAGGCCATTTTGAATTTCTAAGCACCCGGTTTATCGATGTTGTGTAGTTGATCTTAAGAGTTAAAAAAAAACAAAAACAAAAAAAAAGGGGGTCAGGTCACAGAGCAGCCATCAGCCAGGAGGTCTGCACACCCCGACCACACCAGCCAGCGCCGCCCAAAGGTCCTTATCCTCTGCGTGCCTGCAACCACAGCCCAGACAGACCCACCAGGAAGGAGAAGGAGAAGATTTTCAGGTAACAAGCAGGTTTGAGGAAATTGTAAACCATTTGCATTTAGTTCAGGAGGAAAAGAAATGGTGTTTGTCTTATAAATTATTTACTGGGTAGTTAATTGGTTTGTTTTGGAGCTTCTCCATCCTCGGCTTCAATTTCTGTTTGAAACAGTCCATTTGGGATAAAAACCCAGGGCTGGTGCCTCTGCTTTGCTTTCTTAAGCTGTTTGCCACTGCGAGCGTGGCAGGAGGGAGGCAAATGCTGGCAGGACCCCTTGTAGAGGAGCTGCGCAACCTGCGGACAGAGGAACAAAAGCCTTCAGGCCTCTGCCACTTAGTCCTAGATGGACTTTTATTCCCTACAGTGTCTGAGGGAGCTGCTAGAGGAGAGGAGCAGGTTTCGCCCCGGCAGCCATGGAGGGAGTGGAGCAGGAGTACTTGGAAATGCTAAGACAGTTCGCAGCACACGGTTTGGGGCAGGATGGTGCTTCCCCAGCTGTGCTGCAGCCGTGTGGGTGTTCTGCAGGATCGTGTGGTCATTCCCACCTGGCAAAATCCCCTCTCTGCTGGGGCCGTCGCTTCTCCACCCTTCCCCCTGTGCTCCGGACTTACCGGTGTTTGAGCATTGATTTTGGTGTCCATAGATTTATTAGGGACAGGGTGGTGGCACATGGTGTCTCCTGTGATCTTTATGTATTAAATGCAGCTTGTCTCAGTGGTCTGGGGGCCCTGCAGCCCAACATCTCCCGGGGGCTTCCCCCTCCAGCTGCCTGGCAGTGCTGGGACCAGCATTTGAGAGCAGCTGATGCTTCTGAGCCAGCTCAGATTTGGGCTTCAGGCATGCATCTCCCCTCCTTCCCAGCGCCAGACTGAAATTCTTGTTCTACCTCCCAGTGTCCCGGGAAGGGCAGCGTCAGCATCTCCTGCCCGGCGTCCTGGCAAGCCGGGCAGCGGTGTTGGGATGCAGAGGAGGCAGAGGCGCTGCTGCTTGCCACGCTCGCCCAGGCTTCCCAGCGCAGGAGGCTTGGGGAGATCTGCCCAGCTCCCTGCACGCATCGGAGCCAGCTCCTGATGTCCAGCCTGGTGGCTCCGGCAGGTCACAGCCCTGGCTGGACGGCGCCGCAGCAGCAAAGGTTTTGTTCCTACTAAAATGGCTTTTCAAGTGGCGAATTTCTCCTTTCTGATTTACACAGCTACACACCGCTGGGCTTTTTATTATTAACAGCCTTGACGTTGGCAAAAAAGCTGTCAAAGCCATCTGAATGGGCACGAAAGAGGAATGCTCGGGGGCAGCCGGATTGCCTGAGCCCGGACAAGCGTCTGCAATTTAACGGAGGAGTTGTCCCAGGCTGTGCCTCGTCCCTGTGCCGGGCTCCAGGGCAGGAGCCCCCAGCAGCTGGCCGCTCGCCAAGCACAATTCAGTCAAAGGCATTGGGGTAATTGACTTCATGTCTCCCAGCAGGGCCCACAGCCAGCCAGCACTTTAGCCAAGATCAAGACTCGACAGAGGAAAACAAAGGAAAAATTAATTCAGAAAGGTCCCTGGCTGGTGCTGTGTCTGGAATCTGGCTATTGATGTCAGTGTCCCAGGGGTGCCGGCATGCTTCCAGCCTGCCATGGAAATAAAAAGCTGCCATGTGTGGCCGGGGTGCAGCCTTCTCCTCTCCCCCAGGAAGGAGCCAAGTCCTGCCCGCTGGCCGCCCCTCCGTCTCACTGGCAATGGGATGGGGACCCCTCTGCCTCCCAGCCTTCCCCACTGGAGCCGGCAGCAGCCGGCCCCGAGCCCAGTGGTGCTTCCCCAGGCTGAGCGTGGCAGGGTCGCGCTGTGGGTGCTGAGGTCACACGTGCTTTGGCCAAATTGTACTCTGAAAATGGTAGGGAGCCCCATCAAACTGACAAGGGCAGGCAAGGCCGGCATTACTGCCGCTCATGCAAGCCATGACTGAAGCCCATCAGATTTCTTCTACGTGAAGAGAGAGGCTTTGAAGTGATGATGGACCTAAAGGCTCCGGTTCCCTCAGCTGAATTCATCTTTATTTGCATTAAGCCATTCTGAAACACTGTCATCTCGTGCAAGAGAAGGAGGGATTGAGATTTCCTTTGGCTCAGTACCTGGGGTGGGAGGTGCGGATGCAGTTTTCTCCCTCGCAGAGCCTTTCTAGCGGGATGTAAAGCAAAACACGTACGAGTGTGTGGTGCCAGCTCCGGTGCCACCCATAGCGCTGCCTGTGGGCACCGGGACGGGAGCCAGCCAGAAACACAAGAGTCAGACAACATGTGGAGAGGATGAGTTTCCAAGCCTGCAAAGCCAACTTTGATTTGTTTATTTAAAAAAAAACCCCCAAAAAAACCAAAAAAAACCAAAAAAACCCCAAGCAAACAAACAAGAAAACCCAAAAAAGAAAACAAAAAAAAAAGAAAAAAAGATCAACAAAGAAGCAGACCTTGGGCATCCTGTGCTGTGGGCGCGAGCGCAGCCCAGTGGTGCTGCAACTTTGGGAGTCCTGAGAACTTGCTTCAACAAATAGGAAACATGGAGGATGCCAAAAGTGCCAGCAGGCTCTAGTTATTACAATTCTCCCAGGGAAGAGCACGAGCCCTTTGAGTAGCCAGGGGGAAGGTGAAAGCCGGCCAGGGTGGCAGCTGCAGTGTGATGAGAAGGTGTAGGGTGGACCTGCGCCTTCCCCGGGACACAGCAGCACCGCAAGGGACGCAGCACCACCGTCAAAGTGGAGAGACAGAGACACCTACAAGTTTGCAGTCTGCAGAGGTACCTCTCCGTCCGCTGCGATGATGTTTTGTGGGACCATGAAGGAGGAGGACAAGGAGGGCATTCACCCGGCGGAGGTGGCGGCTGCTCAAACCCTAAGGAACGAGATGCTGCTGCAGAAACCTGAAGGTCTGCTGCTAACAAAGGCAGGAGGTTTATTGATCAACAAATGGGAAATAATGGTCCTAATCACAAGCAGCCTGGTATTGATAGAGCTGAGTTAATAATGCTTAAAGGGAGGGAAGGAAAGGTCAACGTACAAGTGAAAAATTGACTGCTGTCTCGTTAGGCCCGGATGCTTATATTATTAAATATAAACTTGGCAGTGCACCTCAACTAAACCAGGGAACATAAATTATGTAAATTCATCTCCCACCTTTCTACTGCACTACATTAAAGGAAGCAGGGTAAGACCCAAAGTACATGATAAAGGCGGGAGCTTAAAAGGAAATGCACATAAGCTTAAGGGTTATAGCATGCATAGATCAGGTCATAAATTAATTTAAATATGAGGACTGTTAAGATCCTCTAGCATAACCCTGGCCATAAAATTTCCTCCAGGCGTTCTTCTGTGAAACCTTCACCTTTGTCTGAACAAGAGAATATACTCCAGAAGGACATCGAGGTTTGATTTAAAGGCAGGGTTTAATAGAAATAGCACTATATCCTTAATAAGGTAATGGAAAACTCATCTCTTATATCCAGTATAAATGTATTTTGTTTTACTTCCCAGAGAGACTGGTTGCCAAGCAGGAAACTTTAAGTGAAAAAATACCCCTTTCTTATTAGGACTAGAAAATCAGTATGAGTGAAAGATCAAAACATCAAAAATTTCAGGCTGGTATTATGTATTTAAATGTAGAAAGAGCATTCTCTTTAAAATTTGCTTCTTTTCATGTTGGCATATTACAGGCCAGAGATGAACCTTTACCTGTGCGTCCCATTGGGAATCTGATGTTTGACATTTTTAGAGCAGTAGGATTATCCCAGTAAGTTGCTTCTGTGTAAAACCAGCTTTCATCCTAAAGGTGCTACACTACTACCCTGATAAAAATCAGACAGGCATTTCTGCTCTGGCATCCCAGGGGAGCAGAGTCCTCAGGACCACCGAGGTATGACCCCCCGTGCGTGTCACAGCGAGAATGTGCTAGTGAGGAGAAAGAGGATGGTCTGGTTGGCATGAGACACGCTATCAGTGCATGGCAAGAGGAAAACCAGAGGGTTATCCTAGTTAGTAACTTTCTCCCCATGGGCAATTAACACCTTCTCCTGATTACCAGCTGGGAAAGAGGTACTGCAATTTGTGGCAAATTCAAAAAAAATCAGTGCCAACGGGGCAGGGAGCAGGTCTTAGAGGAGTGACACCAGTTTTGCCCCTGCTGCATCCTTCCCTGCCTTCTGACTGCTCACAGAAGTCTCTCTGCTCTACCGCACTACCGGGTTTAGAAAACCAATGAAGATTTACGCTCTTTCAGGTTGCTGCCTTTTTGTCAGGTCTGGTTGAGGTTGAGCAGCGAGTTAAAAAATTGTACGGGGAGGCAGGGATGGTGCATGAGCCCCAGCCCCTGGGGGACCAGGCCAACCCTGACCACAGGCACGAGCCCTCGCTGCTCCCTGCAGGGTGTTTCCAAAGGAAAGGAGGTCAATCCCATTTGCCACAAGACATGGGTATCGCAAGGAAGCCCAAAGCACAGACTACAGTCCTGCATTGTTGTTACTTAGAGCTCCCTGCAAAGCTGCCCTGAATTTACCATCTAAAACCCTTAGCAACATCAGTTGGAAATTTTTCATGCAACTGTTCGGAAAGTCAATGTTTGCTGAGCTCGCCTGTGCCTGACTGTCTCCATGAGATCTCGTTTGCCTTGCCCGCGTGGAACAGGGCGACCAAGATTGCCTAAAGATGTCTAAAAATAACATCTCCGTTAGCTGCCGTCCCTGACAACTCCTCTTTGTAGCCTGATTTCTCAAGGAATCGAGGCTGCTGCAGCCATGTTGTCGCTTTGCCTTTTGAGCCCACAAATCGCTTTCCGATCTGTTGGCCACTTTCCGGGAGACCTGGCAGCAGGGTGGAAAACTCAAAGGCAGCTGAGTTGCTGCAATCTCGGCAAAATTACCTATGCGGGTGGAAGAGAGATATTCAGTCTCGTAACCCCACGTGGGAAAGGGACCTCTGTTAGGGAGCCAGCAGAGGAGCCACCGAGGCCAAGGGAGACGCACAGCCCGACTGCGGCAGCTTTGCTCACGTTCGGAATCTTTTTTAACAGCCAATAATCCAATCACAGAGCCCCAGCAGCGCGGGCTCCCGGGCCTTGGGGAGCTCTCTGGAGCGCTGCCGGCAGCATGGCTGGACGGCTTCAAGCTGCCCCTGAAGTGATTTAATCCCTAATAACAATATTTGAATGCTTGACAATTAGAGAAGAAGTCTCATGCCGCTTCTTGCCAGGATGTGAGAGTAATCGTTTCTAAGACCCCTCGCTAAGCTGTAATGCTAATCAGTATTAAGACTCCTCTTTTTCAGAGCAGAGTGCTGCAATTAACCCCAGCATGCCACGCACCAATTGCTGGAAGCCGGGCTGGAGTCTGGGCTTGCTCGGAGACCTGGCAGGGAGCTTGCGGCATCTTGATGTGTTTTATTTGTAGGCAAGAAGCACCAGTCGGGGTGGTTGTGTCTCAGTCCTGTCTGCCCTCAGGAGGACTGATCCAGGCGCCGCTTCTTGCCAGCAAGAACCTACAGTCCCATCTCTGGATGGGTGGGAGCATCCTGAAGCAGAGCATCTGAGCACAGACTGAAGTAGGGCCGAGTCTCAGAGGTACTGGTACCCAGCTGAGGTACTGGTAGCCAGCTGGGGTACTGGGGCTGCACCGTGGGCTGAACGGCGAGCGCTCATGGCAGACAGTGAAGGTCCATGACTCCGTGTCGCTCAGCCTTGTTCCCAAGAGCTAGCTGTGAACCTCTGGCATGTGACTCGCACATGGTGGAAACTGCCCCCCTGGTTTTCCTTTTGAAAGGGAATTTTCAACCTGCCTTGGCCTCTTCATTTAATCTGCCAGTAGTGGATACTCATCAGGCATTGCCTCCCTCCCCTTGGCATTTGCTTCCTCTCTAGTTGCTAGCACTCAAACCCTCACTGCTGCATAACAGAGAGGGGAAAATGCGCAAATGACTCTTAATTCAACAGATGGCTTGAAAAACCCAAGGCGGCTTAGCCCTATGTAGAAGGCACTCGTTTTAAGGATGCTTCATATGGCGGAACTGGAACACATGGTTTCCTTTCATCACTTATGTCAAGACTGGAGCTGGGCTAAGAGGTGTCACCCCCCCTCACCATTGCATGCCTGCCTCCTTCGAGCTATGCGGAGAATCTCTTCTTTCCTTTCTCTCTATCTTGATACTTTCCCTTTGATCTGTGTCATCTCAGGTTTATTTTCCATGATGCAGAAAGAGCCACATCAAGTGGGTAGGGGCAGAGCCTCTCAACAGGGCACTTTTGCTTGTCAGGTTATTTCTCTTCCATGTCAGGTTATTTCTTTTCCTTTCTCTTCCTGCATGGCAGCCAAGGAGGAGCTGCTTTACCCTGGCTCTAGGAGGAATCAGGCCTCGCCAGGGGCTGGTGTGCTTGGGGTTGACATGCGGCTCTGCCCAGGGTTGATGGCTTCACACCCAGGTTTATTGTGTTGCATGGTCCAGAGCGTGACGTGCTGTAAGGCCGGGTCTTCCTTTGCCAGACTCGGCTTCAGCTTAGTGGCTTAAAAACACAAGTGCTGAGCAGAGCACAGAACTGGCCAGCAGGTACCAGGAACCTCCCGTGGTTATAAAACAGGAAAACCAAAATAGCTTTAATGCTTTCTACACTGCGTAGGCTTAAGTGGTTTTTAAAATGGGCTTGGTTTGCCCTGGATATGGTAAACAAGTTCTGAGTCCTGGAGGGCTGTCAGTGTGCAAGAGATCAAGCAGGGCAGGACGGGCAGCCCAAGCCACAGCAGCAGCTAAAAATCCCCCAGTCGCCTCAGATAAGCCCTATACCTGGTGACAAAGGTCCCTTAGGTAGGGGTGCTTTGTGCAAGGGGCAGATGAGGGCTTAGAGCTGCCATACAGTAACATTACTGAAGGCACTGTCATGTTTTTTTCCACCTCACGGGTCCACCTTGAGCAGTGTTGGGGGCTCAGACCGCGCGTGGGCCGCTCCACCAAGCTGTGCTGGCGCAAGCTGCTCTGCCCAGCAGGTCCCAGCAGTGCGTGGGACCTCACCAGTGGGTAAGAGTGGATCTCACCCCGACAGCTTCCCCAGGCTCGCTGACCTTCTCCTTGGGACAAGCCGGGAGCTGGGTAGTTGCAGTGTCTGCTGCTGGATAGCAAACAGTGAGGTTATACGTGCCACGCAGATCACGTCTGATTTTTTCTTCTCTTTGAAGCAAAGACTGTTTTTAGCGTGTGAATAAATGCTCTCCTAAAAGAGAAGACACCATCTGCTCCTAAGCACAAATTTAATTTTCCAAAGGATTAGATTTAAATAAGATTCCCAGGCTCAGAGTGGTGGCTGGGAGAGCCTGTAATGGGGTTTTGCCCCTTCTGCGTCTTGCTGGCAGCAGTCGTCTTAGTTTATGGGAGGGCAACGTGGTGCCTGCAATGAAACAGGGCTTGTGGCAGCTGGAGACTCCACAAACCCCCTGAGCTCCCCAAGGCCTGGTGGTTAAACTGGTGCTTGCAGGTGGAGTGTTGACACGCAGACAAACCGTCAGGAGCCAGTTGCATGGGGGCCCTGCCGTGCGCAGCCCGTGCCCTGCGCAGCCCGTGCCCTGCGGGGCTTCACCTCCTTCATCATCCTCAGGGGGGTCAGCCAGCAGGAATCACAGCTGGAGCAGGGTACTTGCGGATGGGGATTTGTTGGGTGATCTGGAGCAAGGGCATGCACCTGGCTGGTTTATTTTCCTGTGTGGGTGCTAAAAATGCCAGCCAGCTCACCAGTTACACCAGTGCAGGGCCCCAGTGCAAACCCTTTGGAGCACTGGTCCTGTGCCAGCTGAGCCGCATGGCCCTCATTCGCTTTGCCTCTCTTGCCTTCCAGCCGCTGGTGTTGCTGATGGAGTGGCCTGAAGCCACCAACTTTGCCTGCCTGATCGCAGGCTACTGCCGTCTCCTGGTGGACTCCAAGAAGATGATCTTCTCCAGGGCCCCCAGCCAGCCACCTCCACCTCAGATTATCAAGGCAGGTACGTTTCAGCCTCTGCTTTCTGTGCGAGCCCTTTCCCCAGCATCCCCCTCCTCCTCCTGCCTCTGCCCAGGGCTCTGCAGCATTCGAGAGGAGAAGGGTTTCTCTGGCATCTCCCCTCTGCTCCCATTCCCCCCGCGGAACCAGCAGACCCTCTTTTAACCAGAAAACAAAGAGCAATGAGGCAAGTCCTCGTTTTGGATAAGCTCTGACTCGTGATGTCAGCTTGGGCCCTAAACACTCCCTGCAGGTGTTGTTCTGGAAGCTCCTAGAGCAGATCCAGGAGGTGTTGTTTGAAAAGACCTGTAATGCTGCCAGCTAAAGGCTGGGTCCTCGCAGAACAGCCTGTGCGTTGCTGCAGGGATGCAGCACATGCTCCCTGGCCGGCATACCGGCTCGGAGACCGACGTGAGCCTATGTACTCAGCCAGGGACTGCGCTCCTGCTGCCTTTGGACACTGCTGCCTTCATCAGTGGGAGTCTGGGCTGCACGGGCAGCTCTGCAAGCACGGCTGCTCTGCTGATTACCTTCCTGATTACTTCAGGAAGGAAACTTTGATGATCCAGCTTTTCAGGTGCCCAGCCTGACGCAGGGAGCAGAGGGCTGGTCTGGGCACAGCAGGAGACCAGAACAGCTAACGACAAGTTCTGTCCCACCAGGCACCAATGCTCTGTTCCTTGAGGACAGACTGCAGGTGTGAGTCACCCTCAAAATGATCAGTGATTCTCAAAAGTGATTTCAAACGAGAGCCAACCGTGAGCCACATGCTGCTGTTCCATGCAGGTGTTCACATCAAATATGTTTTGTATAGGGAAATATAAAATACGGGATCGGTGGCTGGAGACAGGCAAAATACCAACCCAGCTGCCTCTGGAAGGTTGCCCCCAGACCTGCCAAGTGACACTGCAGCTCCAGAGAGCTGTGACAAGTCTTCAGTTTAGCTGGCAGAGTGTCAAAACTGCCTCCTCAAGATGAGACTAGCTGGGGAGGTGGGAGGAGTGCTGAGAGCTAGGAGGGTCCTTGGGGAAGGACTTGGTGCCTCTGAGGTCTGAGGAAGGCACCCGGACACGGACATAGCACATGTGGGAGGACACACTCACAAAGAGGCATCAGGAAAGCATCTGTGGCAACCTCAGAGAATCCAGGGAAAGATCTGGCTGGTGACGTTGGTGTAAGTATATGTGCATGGTTTCCTTCCTGTTCTTTATCTGTGCCTCTTACTGACAGCTGTCATTGTGCTCTCTTCTCTGAGTGCCCTGGAGAAATACATTTACTCATGTTTTGCTGTGAGCGGAGGGTGTTTCCAACTTCACTGGCCATCATCAGAGCAGTCCTTCCCTGGGTCATGTCACCCTGAGGTGGGCTACAGGGACACATGGGGCACACGGCTGTGGGGAGTCAGAGGAATGTGGTAGGAAGCAGAGAGCATCCCAGAACATCCCCGGGGGCTCGGAGGGAGGCTAGTGGCGCCCACGGTTACTGGTCACTCAGGGGATGTCTCAGCATGTGAGTGGTGCTTTTCCACACTCTAGCAACAGTGGTAATAGCCAGGATTTTTCCTCAGGGAGATTTTGCTTCATGGGCCTGGTCCAAACCTGTGCCAAAAGGGGTAGTAGGTCTTGCCCTTTTCTTGACAGTCTCAAGAAACCGGTGTCACTCTGCAGGGGGCTGGAGTGAGTGTGGGGGGGGAAGTCACAGTGTGGGTAGGACAGCAACGGAGCAATGGATTCATGGTCTTCCTACCAAAGAGCAGCCCCACTCTGGATGGCCTGGTCTATCCTCAGGGGTGCAATGAAAACCTCTCTGACCAGTGGAGTGGAACAGTTTCCCCACAGACCCAGTACACTCAGCCCGGACGCTCAGGCATCCTTCAGAAGGAGAGAATTTAGTGTATATTGAGAAAACAAAGTCTGCTCGCAGTTCTGGTCTCGCCACAGCTGCAGGCTGAGCTGTCAGGCGCTAGGTGGATCACAGGGAGCAGGGACTGCTGATCATTAGCACGTCTCTGCAGGAAAGATAAGAAAGTCCCACTGGGATGAATCAAGTTAGCCCAGGCTTTGACTTTCCAGGCTGCAGGCAGGCTGTGCCAGAATCTTAAATGTAAAATCAAGCTCTGGCCCATGCTTTTTGCCTAGAAGAGGAGCATATCCATCTTGCCCGAGGCCCATTAAAACCTCCTGCTGAACTGCAGACATCTTTAGAAATGCAGGCTCTGTCCGGATGCTGTCAGTTAGATCCATCTCTCCGCATTTCCCTGCGCAGTCCTATGCCAGATCCTCGCCGTCCCCAGGAAGGGTTGTGCTGGGCTGGAGCCCAGCAGACGATTCACCTCCCTGCCCCTTCCTCTCCCTGCTCCCACGAGCAGCCATCATCCAACGTGCCTTTGGTTGCTCTCTCAGCTCTTCGTCAGGACCTTCTCCCCCAGAGCATCCAGCAGCTGGATTATGGAATTTTTAGGGTTTTGGCCCCATTCAGCAACAGGCTCTGGCTCAGCAAGGGCAGCGAGCGAGGCTGTCCAAGCAGGGCAGGCTGCTAGCGTGACCCATCAGAGGTGTCTGGCTTTAGGAAAACCTCTGCTTTGGTCCGTGCCACCCCACTGCAGTCCCTGGCTGCGGCAGCCTTGCGTACACTCACACAGCTGTCCTTTCTGAGTATGTCCATAAATGAGGTATTGGCTTGATTGGGATTTTAGCATTGCAGGTGATGAACAGCATAATACAAACGCGTGTTTGGGGAGACAAATTGTCCAATTTGTGCGGCTAATGAATTTAATTAGGATTTATTTGATTTAATTTATACTTGCTAAGACAGAGCCTGCATCCCCCTGGCAGCCATTCTCAACACAGCTGCAAAATTCAACCTGTAATGCAGACGGATGCCCCTCCTGAGGGCTGGACCACTGACCAGAACTTCAAGCAATATTTCAGCCACTTGCCTCACACAAGGGGAGCAAGGGGAGGCCATGCAAGGAAATGCTTAACAGTGGGAACAGAGAGCTCTTCTGGAGCTAGCCTGATCCGATAGCTGTCAGCCAGACAGAAACAACCTGCAGATCGTGGCCAGTGAGGGACAAGGGACTGGAGGGGTGTCTGTCACTTAAAGTCAGCCTAAGCCACGCTGGATGTCTCCCCAAAAGGCAATATCGCACCACGTTTAGCAGTTTCCTGAGGAAAACTGCTTGGTCTGGCCAACGTTACGCAAAAATGGTGACAACCATTCCTCCTTGCCGTATAATGCGTGAACTGGCAGACTGAGGCTGAAGGTCCTCACTCTGGTGTGTAGCCAGGTACGGCTGGTGGCTCGGTGATGTGGCACCCACATCCCCGTGTCTCAGTGCCCGCTGCGTTGGCCAGCCTTCCTCTGGTTCTGCCCAGCTCTGCCTCCCAGCAAGCTACCGGGATCTTGCTTCCTCTCCCTGCTGCTGTCAGGCAGCACAGAAACAAGACATTTTCCCAGGTTGACAACGCGGATGGAGTCCAGCCCAGAGCAGTAAGAAAGCTGAGACATTTAGGAAACAGACCTGTCAGGAAAGATTAAAGGAATTTGCTGTGGTTAGTCTAGAAAAGAGATGGATGGAGAGATGGAGAGGGAGAAACGAGACGGTATTTCTTATGTCTAAAGGTTGTTTGTAAAAGGGCACTGATCAGTTGTGCTGCTGGTCCACAGTGCGATTGATCTAATTCCTTGCAAAAAACAGCTTTAGGGTCAATACTTTCGTATCATAAATGTCATAATATTTAACTTTATAAAATTTATGTGATTGAACTCTACAGCACGTAATCACTTTGAAGACAGTGGAGCAAACCACACGAGGTGGCCTGCTCCATCAGTGTGTCACAGGGCTCTTGCTGGCTGGAGCTCAACTGCTTCTAAATCCTGTCCAGCCACCTTCTAGGCTCTTCTGGCCTCCATCATCGCTATGCCCCAGCCCCACCTAAGGGCCTCACTAAGACACTTTCAACAGCTCTTTGTTAATGGGAATCCAGATTTTATTGATTTAGGGAAAAAAAAAAGGTATGTCAGCTTCTTTGATACCACGCAGGCTTTTTTTGAGCTGGCCATCTTCTATGTCCACCATGTAAATCTCCATACATCCCTCTCCCTTATACCTCCTCCAGGTCTTCCCTTCTCTCCTTATTGACAGGAGGGGTTGATGTCTCAGCACCAGAGGTCTCTTGTCTTAAAGCGTCAGCAGTCATCCCCCTGCTTTGGAGGGCAACATGTACGGTATCCTCAGGGCTTAACCCCTTCCTCTAGAGAGACCCACACACTCAGGTGGGGAGGCCAAGGCAAGTGTGGTGCATATAAAAGCCACCCATGGGAATATGCTCCCCTCCATCACACACACGTTTATGAAGGTTGCTTTAGTTACGGTTTTTCTGCCTCAGAGGCGAGGTACAGACAAGCTGATCACCCAAAATCCCTTCTAGCCCATTATCTGTTCGAGGAGTTTCCCCTGGGAAATTGCCCTCAGGGACAAGGGAGCAGAACAGAGCTGGCACATCTTTGAGGACTCTCCATAGAGTGCAAGAGCTCTCAGTCCCCAGGTGTAAGAAACCAGGAAAGGAGGGCAAGAGACCAGCATGGCTGAGTTGAGTCCTGCTGGTCAAACTAAAGGGCAAGAAGGAAATGCACAGGAGTGGAAGCAGAGATAGCTATCTGGGGAAGAGTATAGGGACACTGCCTGGTTGTGTAGGGATGGGGAAGGAAGGTCAAGGTGTGGATGGGGCTGAACTTGGCAAGGAACACAAAGAATAATAAGAAAGGCTTCTATAGGTATGTCAGCCAGAAAAGGAAGGTCAAAAAAAGTCTACCTTGCCTGATAAAGATGACTGGCAAACTGGTAACAATAGATGAAGAGAAGGCTGAGGAACATGGAGGATGGAGAGGTGATTCAAGCCAGCATGGCTTCACCCAGGGCAAATGCTGCCTGACTAACCTAGTGGCCTTCTATGATGGAGTGACTACATCAGTGGACAAAGGAAGAGGAATGGACATCATCTAGCTGGACCTCTGTAAGGCCTTTTGACACAGTCCCCTACAACATCCTTCTCTCTAAATTGGAGAGATAGGGATTTGATGGGTGGACTGTTCGGTGGAGGAGCAATAGGTTGGATGGTTGCATGCAGAGAGTAGTGGTCAACAGCTCAATATCCAGATGGAGATCAGTGATGAGTGGTGTCCCTCAGGGGTCCTTACTGGGACCACTTCAAGGACATAGAGAGTGGGATCAAGTACACCCTCAGCAAGTTTGCAGATGACACCAAGCTGATTGGTGTAGTTGACACACCTGAGGGACAGGATGTCATCCAGAGGGACCTGGACAAGCTCAAGAAGTGGTCCTCTTTAAACCTCATGAGGTTCAACAAGGCCAAGTGTAATGTCCTGCACCCGGGTCAGGGCAACCTGTGGTATCAGTACTGGCTGGGGAATGAAGGGATTGAGAGCAGCCACGCAGAGAGGGACTTGAGGGTACTGGTGGATGAAAAGCTGGACATGAGCTGGTAACATGCGCTCACAGCCCAGAATGCCAACCGTATCCTGGGCCACATAAAGAGAAGCGTGGCCAGCAGGTTGAGGGAGGTGATTCTGCTCCTCTACTCCACTCTGATGAGACCTCACCTGGGGTACTGCATCCAACTCTGGAGCCCTCAGCACAGGAAAGACATGGATCTGTTGGAGCAGGTCCAGAGGAGGCCCACAAAAAGTGATCCAGGGCGTGGAACACCTCTCCTAGGAGGACAGGCTGAGAGAGTTGGACTTTTACCCTGGAGAAGAGAAAGCTCCAGGGAAACCTTGTTGCAGCCTTTCCGTACTTAAAGGGAGCTTATAAGAAAGATGGGGACAAACTTTTCAATAGGGCCTGTAGCGATAGGTCAAGGGGTAATGGTTTTAAACTAGAAGAGGGTAGATTCAGATTAGATATAAGGAAGACATTTTTTAGGATGAAGTTGGTGAAACACTGGTTGCCCAGAGAGGTGGCAGATGCCCCATCCCTGGAAACATTCAAGGTCAGGCTGGACAGGGCTCTAGGCAACCTGATCTAGTTGAAGACGTCCCTGCTCATTGCAGAGGAGTTGGGCTAGATGACCTTTAAAGGTGTTTTCCAAGCCAAACCATTCTATGATTCTATGATCTGCATGTGCAGGACTTTTATTCCTACACTCATTACTGGTGGTGGGTTGCAGAAGGTGATTTTTCAGAAGGTGGCCTGGCTGTGCTGCAGGAAGCTTGTGTGTCCCACATGCCCCACCATGGGCTGGAGGGCAGAGAGCACATGGATGCTTTTCCAGGGTGAGCAGGAGCTTCCCTATGCTGTTTTCCCTTCTCCTGGGTGCTGCTGCTAATGTGCCTGTTGTGATTTTGGTTTAGATTACATCAACGCACACAACCTGCACCGGCCTGCCGCGGCGGGGCACACGGGAAAGAAAGAGAACGGGTTGGTGGGTGGCTCTGCCACCGGCGCCGGAGCAGCTGGAGCTCCAGCCACCAGGGCTTCGGACTCAGAGCTCATCAGCTTTTGCTATCTGCACATGCGAGAGCAGAGGAAGGAAAGAGAGAGCAGGACGGATATCAATGAAAACCTGATTTTTTTTGAGGAAACTCGTCCGAGGACCAAATCCGATCCCACTTCCAAAAGCTCCGGCCAAGGCTACAATGGGGCAGCTAATGAGTACGACCCGGATGGCCTTGACCAAGACAGGCACGCAAGCAGGGCCAGGGCGCACACCATAGACACCCACCTGCGGAGCGACGCCTCGCACTTCTACTGTGAGTCCTGCCAAGCCAAAATCAAGAGCCGGCTGGCCTCGTGCAAGGGGGGCAAGCCTGGCAGCACCCGGGACAATATGGTGGACTTGATGTCGCTTCCTCCTCCCGGGAGCGATGAGGAAGAAGACGAGACAACATCCCTGCTCCCTGCCATCGCCGCCCCCCCTCCTGGCTTCCGAGACAACAGCTCGGACGAGGATGACCCCAAGCGCCGGGCGGCTGCCCAGAGCCAGGAGCAGGGCCGGCACCTCTGTGGCATCCTCTACGACGAGATCCCTGTCACGCTGATAGACAACGTGCAACCGCGGACGGTCCGAGACCATGCCCAAGAGCTGGACGATGCCCTGGTGTCCACCCTGCAGGCGCTGGAAGCCCTGGCTGCTTCAGAGGATTGTCCGCATCCTGCGCCACAGCAGACAGCAGGTATTTCAGTGGCTGTGACCTTCTTTCTTCCCTATATCCTTTCTTTGCCATAGTACCTCCTTCCCTTTAGCCTCCTTTTCCCATCCTATATGTGATTCTAGAGCAGCTTCTAGTAAAAACTAAGTTGGGGCAACAGGCTTTAGCAGGAGCAGCTGAGTTGCTGCTCAGAAGATTTCTAAGAAGCTGAGGTGGGACTCCCTTCCCTGACAGTGGCTGGAGGAGTCTCTTGGTTATCCCGTATCTGCCATGGTCCATGTGCCACAATGCTGGGGTGAGGCACTCACAAAGCAGTACTGTGAGCATGAGTTCCTCCCTGCTGCGAGGGCCCCCACTCAGCTGGTACCTTTGACCCTCAGTCTTCACACATTCCCACCCAGGTGTCGCAGCGTGTGAGCCCTTCACAGAGCAAACCTGTTGCCAGGCGGTTGTCTCTGGGACCAGCCTGCTGGCAGCACAGTCCTTTGTCCCTCTCCCCGCCTTGGTTGCCCTACTCACTCTGGCAGAGTAGCTGTTGACCAATTTTCTGTCTTGCTCAAGACAAGTCCCTGTAGCTCTGCTATCACTAGCACTGGAAAGCTTCCCAGGACCTTTTCCTGGGCCAAGAGCTCTTCCTGAATTGAGCTCGCAAGCCAGCTCAGTGCTGACAAGTGATCTCTCTTCAAAGCATTAACTGTTAGCTGTGGGAAGTCACTGAAGTTTCTCCTATGGGATGCAGTCTGCTGCACTCCTGGGAGCCTCCTGCCGCATAGCGTTCCCCTCTCCTCTGCGTAGCAGTGTGGTGTGAGCATTGTCGTGGGGTTTTCTTTGTGTCCCTCCTCAGGTCTTATTGTCCTGGCTGCCATCACTCCTGAGTCATCCTTGGATTCTGGCCACGAAACCAACTCTTCGGAGCTAACTGATGTCTCAGAGATGGTCTCTGCTATGAAGCAACATCAGAACGCAGCCTACTTCCTCGCTCAACACATCAACAAAGAAAACCTTCTGGCCAGAAAGGACTTGCCTTTCCGAATCCAGAGCTGTGCTGCCCAGGCTGTTCTCACCTCACCCTACCCCCTCAGCCGCCAGGAGCCGAACCCTTCACTGAAACCAGCTTTCTCTCACCAAAGCCCCAACCTTACCAACTGCAAGAGCAAACAGGAGCAGCAGCATGCTGAGCGGAGCTACACCTTGGCTGTGCAGCCGGTGCTGACCCCCCAGCTTAATGAGCAGAACAGGGGGGCTCCAGCACCAGGCTCTGAATGCAAAGGTGCAGGCCACGCAAAAGCTGCCTTTGAGGTATCTCTGCACGCCACAGCAACCCCAAGCAGGGAGCAGGCACAGGACCTACAAGAGAAGATGCCCAAAGAGGTCCAGCCAAGCTCCAAGCTCCTCCTGGATCAAAAAAGTGGTGTCACGCCAGCCATCGTTTCAGCTGCTCTGCAGCAAGCGGCAAATGCAAAAGGCTCAGTTCCTCAAGCGGGAGCAACCTCAAAAGAAGACAAGAACGTGAATGGTACCAGCAGCTGCGCACCAGCCAGCAGCAAGCCTTTGAAACTTAAAGGAGGTCCACAAACTGCAGAGACATTATGCAACTGTCAGCAGCAGCAGCAACTGTCTCCGCAGCAGCACTGTGAAGTTTCTCCAAGTCCAAAAGAAGCTCATGGCAGTAAGGCTGAAGTTTTCCACCTCACCTCAGCAGGTGAGGAAATGATGCCTGGTAAAACTTTCGCCTCTAAAAGCTACCAGCAAAAAGTGAGTAGAGATGCTCCAGGAAAAGCCGCAAGCGGAGAACCAGGTCAGAAGGCAGGTGGGGAAGCCACGAGCCTCATCTTTCAGAAACACACAGCTCCTTCAAACCAAGGACAGAAAATGCAACAGGAAAGTTCAGCCAAAAGCTTAAAGGCTGAGAGTAGCAATCTGCACTCTCTATCACCTGGTAGCACTTTCAGGAGCACCAGTGAGGAACCCAAAGGGCCAATCCAGCTGGTGCCCAGATCCGAAAGCCTGCAGATCAGCACTGTGCCTTCCAAAAAAGTAGAAAAAGTCCTGGAGGTGACCCAACAAGATGCTGATATCCCAGCTAAACCCAAAGCTCCAAAAGCTCCCTTCAGGTTGAGGAACTTGTTCTCTGCAACGTTTCCGACCCGGCTGAAGAAGGAGACAGATGAGCGGCAGGCCCAGTTGCAGAAGGTGAGGCAGTATGAGCTGGAATTCCTTGAAGAGCTGCTCAAGCCAAAGAGCAAAGGTGACCTCCCACCACAGGAGTATCTGCACCCTCCTGCCCCTGGGCGCTGCAGCTGCCAGCTAAGGAGCAGCCCTGTGCAAAAAGTCCCAGGGATGTCCAGGGAGCAAAGGCGCAGCTGCGACTGCAAGCGGATCTGCAGGGGCGTGAGGCCACCCCCTAACCCGTTGGTGATGCCAGAACTGGAGAGACGAGGGAGGGATAAAGTTACGGATGACCGGCAGCAGGCAGAATCCATTAGGCTGACAAGCGCAAGCAGCCCTTCCAAAGGCAAGCGGATACGATCCACAAGTTTAGAGTCCAGAGACTACCGGTCAGATCCAGAGAACAGTGTGTCCTGTTTGACAACATGCACTTCCCGGGGGGAGTGCATGGGTGCTCCGCACTACAGGAAGCTCTTGCGTCGCTACAGTGTCAGTGAAATAGATAAGACTGATAGGACATCCCTGGCCTCTGATATCTACCAGAACATCTATACAGCCAAGCAGAAAGGCCCCCAGAAAGAGCCTGAGCCCAGCATCCTTTGTCCTGTTCTGAAGAGCAAAATCTTGGAAGCCTCTGGGATGCCTGACCCCTCCTATGTCCAGATAGCTCAGGAGAAAAAGAACCAGAAGGGTTCAGCAGTGTTCTCTGTCCAGGAGGAGATGTATCCAAGTCCTGCTGAGCTGCGAGATGAAGACATGGAGGATGAGAAGTGCTGCTCCATCCGGTACTGCTTCTACTACAGGAAATGCGATGTTGCAGATGATGGGAGTGAGAAGGATGAGCTGTCCTATTCTATCCCCATGCAGCTACTCCCGGGAATGAAGCTGGACAATCAGATGGTCCCAGTCATGAGCAGGACTCTTCAGGTCCTAGATGCAACAGCCTGCAGCAGTCCCAATGACGGTCAGACCCAGGAAATAGATTTAAGGACCTCCAGTTTTGAGGGGAGCTTGGCAAAGATCAACACCCTTCGAGGCCATGCCTACAGCTTTCCCAATGGGTTTCTGCAAGTGCAGCTGGACACCAATGAACTTCTGACTATCCTGAGGCAATGTGTGGTGAGCCCTGACGTCCGGGACTGCAAACCCTACATCTCCCAGCTGGCTGAGTACAAGCAAGAGCTTGCCCTCAAGTTCAAGGAGTTTCGGGCATCCTGCCGCCGCGTGGTGGCTGTTGACAAGAGTCCTACCCACATGCTCTCCGCCATCACAAGCAGCTTCCAGGTGCTAAGCAGCCTCATTGAGACATTTGTGAGGCTGGTGTACGTCGTGCGCTCGGAGGCTCAGCGCCAAGAGCTGCTGACAAAGGTGGAGGAAGTGGTGAGAAACTACACCTTCCTCCTGAAGGCTGCGGAGGAGTCCACGGCCAGAACGCTGAGCCACCAGCAGACGGTGGAGCAGCTTGCCCGCCAGTCAGCCACAGTTGCCACTGTCATGGGCACGCTCACGCGCTCCCTAAAGACGTTGATCAATAAGTAAGCCAGCTATGAAAACCAACAAGCCAGTGTGTGCTGGGCCATGTGCTAGTGGTTCTCAAATCACATAGGTCTGGTGAGGATGCGTGTCTACAGGCCCACATCTACTGGGGTTTCCGGTAGTGAAGACACTCTTTAATGTCTGCAGAATGGATGGTTGTGTTGGTGGTGTTTTTGAAGGGTAAATTCATGCCCTGTCGCAAGCTGCGCAACCAGCTTGTCAGGGGTCTCAAGCAGTTTCTCTGCTTGCTCTCCCATGCTGGCTTGTTGGTGGCGGTACTTGGGGGCCACAGTCATCCCATCCCCACACTAGTTTGGTTTCATGTGGTTCTGGGCCTCACTTGTGCAAAGACCTTTGTGACGGTGTGTGGTGGGCCAGTGAGTTAGCAGGAACTGAGCTGAGATCTCCTGACTTCACTTGGGCAGTTTGCAGCCAAACCAGTGTCTTGCCACGTAAACAGCTCTTCTGCCTCCAGGGTCTTCCTGGCCCACAAATGCAATGTAATTAGCAGCAGAAGGGATCTTCAGGGTGCAGGTCCCTGCTGCTGTGCTGGGGCTTGGGAAGTAGTCCCAGCATGGGCAGGATGCCGTAATCCTGGGGCAGAGCTAGGGCACCCTCTCACTGCTCAGGCACCAATGCCCTAGTCCTGGGCACAGGTACTGCCTGTGCCAAAGGCGAGGGCTTAATGCGTGTGAGTGGGGAGGATCCAAGGAGCTACAGGCCTGCCAGTCTGACCTCAGAGCCAGGAAGGTTACGGAGCAGATCATCCTGAGTGCCATCACGTGGCACATACAGAAGAACCAAGTGATCCGACCCAGTCAGCATGGGTTTATGAAAGGCAGGTCCTGCTTAACTAACCTGATATCCTTCTATGACAAGGTGACCCGTTTAGTGGATGAAGGAAAGGCTGTGGATGTTGTCTGGTCAGACTTTAGGACAGGGTTTGACATGGTTTCCCATAGCATTCTCCTGGAGAAATCGGATGCTTATGGTGTAGATGGGCATACACTTTGTTGGGTAAAAACTGGCTGGATGGCCGGACCCAAAGAGTGGTAGTGAATGGAATTAAATCCCGTTGGTGGCCAGTCAAAAGTGGTGTTCCTCAGGGCTCAGTAGTGTGGCCTGTTCTCTTTAATATCTTTATCAACAACCTGGACAAGGGGATAGACTGCACACTCAGTAAGTTTGCAGATGACACCAAGTTGGGCAGAAGTATTGATCTGCTTGAGGGTAGGATGGTTCTACAGAGGGATCTGGACTGGCTGGATTGATGGACCAAGACCAATGGTATGGGGTTCAACATACTGGGTGCTGCACTTGGGTCATAACAACCCCATGCAGTGCTACAGGCTTGGTGGAAGAGCGGCTGGAAAGCTGCCTGGGAGAAAAGGACCTGGGGTGTTGGTCAACAGACGACTGAACATGAGCCAGCAGTGTGCCCAGGTGGCCAAGAAGGCCAACAGCATCCTGGTTTGTGTCAGCAATAGTGTAGCCAGCAGGACTAGGGAAGTGATCACCCCCCTGTACTTGGCACTGGTGAGGCTGCACCTTGAGTATTGTGTTCAGTTTTGGGCCCCTCACTACAAGAAAGACATAGAGATGCTGGAGCGTGTCCAAAGCAGGGCAACGAAGCTGGTGAAGGGTCTAGAGAACAAGTTTTATAAGGAGTGGCTGAGGGAACTGGGATTGTTTAGCCTGGAGAAAAGGAGGCTGAGAGGAGACCTTCTCACTCTCTACAGCTACCTGAAAGGAGGTTGTAGTGAGGGGGGGGGTGGTCTTTTCTGCCAAGTAACAAGCAATAGAACAAGAGGAAATGGCCTCAAGTTGCACCAGGGGAAGTTTAGATTGGATATTCAGAAAAATTTCTTCACCGAAAGGTTTGTCAAGCATTGGAACAGGCTGCCCAGCGAAATTGTGGAATCACCATCCCTGGACATATTTAGAAGGTGTGTAGACATGGTGTTGAAGGACATGATTTAGTGGTGGACTTGTCAGTGCTAGGTTAACAGTTGAACTCTATGATCTTAAAGGTCTTTTCCAATCTGAATGTTTCTTTGATTCTGTGATTCTATGTTCCCCTTCTTCTGCTGGATGGTTGTGTCCACACTAGACAGCCTGCAAGGAACCCAGATTGATCTTTGGCCATTGCAAGCCAGGAGCTGGGCTAGCAGCTGAGAGCAGACCTCTTTCAGACCATTCTCCAGAGGTCAGGTCTGTGCCTCCAAGGCTCAGCCTAAACCTCCTCCCGTTTCCTTTCAGCGTGCCCGTTAGAGAGGAACCCCAGGTCAGCTTTGCCTGTGAGCCGCGGCTTGCCCCCAAGCCAGGCAGTGCTGCTGCCATCGGCCAAAGGAGCTGCCCTCCTTGCCAGGGCATTGGGGTCCTTTTCCTGTCTCCTCCGGACTGACTGCCGTAAGAAGCATTATTTAGTACTCTGTGATGATGATTTATTTGGAGTTGGGGTTTTCGGATTTTTTTTTTTTTTTTTCACTTCCAGGTGAATGGTAAAATGATTCCTAATTGCTTCCCTTCGCATTCCAAGGTTCCTCTCCTCTTCCCAGTCTAGCTTCTAGACCTAATCAATCAGACTGCCTTAATTGGTGCTTCGCTGCAGTCACCCACCCTCCAAAACAGAGCGAGGAGAAAAATGCAAGGTTACACACTGCATTGCCCCTACCCTGCCACCCACTGCACTCCACGCGCGCACGGGGAGAGCGGGTCCTGCCGGGGTCCCTGCGCCTCTCCCCATCGCACCCACCTCCGGCTGGAAAGTGAGATCGTGGCATCAGCCTCACGGCGCCAGGAGTGAGACCAGCTGCCAAACCCAGCCAGCTTGCCCCAGCGCATGGGGATGATCAGGGATCTCCGTACGATCAATCGCTTCCCATCTCTATTATTTTTTATAAATACGCACATTCAAAATCTCTCGTTCTTCCATAGGAGTTATGGAAATGCACAATGTGCTTTTAACATGCGCATCCTCTACCGAGTGCAATAACCTCCCCTGGCCCATGGCTGTCCCGGACTTTGGCCATTGCTGTCAGCAAGGCAGAGAGGATCCTGCTGTGGGGACAGCCTCCTGCTTTCAAGAACCATGTAGCAAATATGCAGTGGAAGAGCCAATTCAGATTTCAGTCCATGGTGGGCAAAGCCTGTTATAATGCTGAAGGCCAACAGGGAGCTGTGTTTTTTTTTTCCCCGAGAATTATCTGTTACTAAACTCTGAGTTTCTTTGAGCTCCCCATTATGCCTATATCATTCCTCCATAAATCTCTCAGTCTAATACAGAGGAAAATTTTTTTATTGTCTGTATATAGTATATATAAATAAAAAATATATATAAATTATATATATACACAAATTTATGTCTTGTTTTACAAACAAGAAAGATTAAATATATTAATCTTAATATCCAAACTAGCATTTGTGTCTTTTTTTAAGAATTTTGTGGAAACGTGGCTATTCTTAGCTGTACAAAACACTGTTCGTAAGCAAACCTCCCTATTTTTGTTGCTATAGAAATGCACGTATCTCCGTAATGGAAGGGCACAGCTTAAGGGCTCCACAACATCCTGGACTCTGCAGCAGTTAAGTACCCAGCTATGAAGGAAGCCATGAAGCAGCAAAAATGCAGGTTTGAAACAACTGTTTGACTTGGCATGGTTTTGTGGTATTAATGGGCATTTATGCTTAATTCCCCTCTGGGAGGCGAAGGTCTCCAGCGGGACTTCACCCCTTCACCGCTGGCGCTGGGGAAGTGTGGTCCTCCTGGTGCCCGCAGGACACCTCCTGCCCCGAGAGCAGGGGAGAGCTGGGACGGGCTTTAACCCCCCTCAGTGGGCAAACTCCAGCCTGATCTCTCTTGGATGAGCCAAGCTGAGCCGCTGACCAGCTCCAGTGCATGTTTTCAGCCAAGTGGTGGCCTCTGCCTGGCTTTTGCTCTTCTGCCCGGGACGAGGTGGCGGGCGGGCGACCTGCCATCGGTTCTGCTGCCCTGTGGGACTTCCCTGGTGTGTCTGCAGGGGAAAGCCCAGCAAAAGCAGTAATGCCAGACCAGGGGAGAAATCCGAGCAAGGCAGTTTCCTAGCTACAGGTGACATTTCCAATATCCCATTCCCTCTGGGCATGCACTTTGCCTGGCACAATGAACTGCTGTCTATTTATCAGGGAGGAAGGCATTGATGTGTGCCCTCTATGTCCCCCAAAGCCTCCAGGAACTATAAAAGCCAAGTCCAATAAAGATCCAACACCAAAAAACTTAGGAACTGGGTCATTCTCTGTACGGGGGTTGAATGTGTTGTCTAAAGCAAAGGCAGCAAGCAGTCGAGACTCACACCCGTTCTCTGTGCCTCCAGGCTCGTTATTTTAATCTGCATCACACCTTTTCCCAGGCTGAACTAACTAACGATGACACTGAATGGGGCAAAACCCACCTATTTATAAAGCTGGGTATGGATCAAAGAAATGGAAAAGCCAAGAGGTTTTCTAACAACCCCCAGAGCCTGAAAATATTATTGACAGCAGGCAGTTTAACCAGCAATTTCAGAGTCGATGCTGAGTACCATCTAGTGGGCAATCAGCACCCCGTCAGGTCAGAAAGGAATTACTTCTTCAGAGCACACTGTTATCATTTGTACAGCGGCAGGTGCTCCGGGATCAGGCAAATGTCCCTGTGTGAAGGGACGAGCTACACTGGGACGTACCCAAGAGGGATGAAGCCTTTATTATCGCTGCACTCGTCTTTTAGGTGCTGTCCCTGCAGCCTCACTCCCTCAGGCACTTGTAAATACTCTTAAAGGAAATGATTCAGGTAAAATGTTCTAGTTAATGCTTTTGAATCAGAGATTTTTTTTTTCCAAAAAATGCATCTCGATTACACAGCACAGAGAATTAAAAGTCACTATTTTTCTTTCCAAATCTAGTTTCCATCTCACTGTCCACCCGGTTTATCTACCTGCAGATTGCCTTTAGCATCAGTATGTCTTCAGGTCGAAGCCACTGTCCCCCAGCAAGTTAAAGCAAAGTATACGGTTCTCAGAAAAGGACAGTTGTTTTGCAGCTGTCTGTGCCTAAAGATAAATCAATTTTTTCCCCATCCTTTCCCTCCAGAGCAATGTACCTGAGGGTGGCAGGGTGCATTCGCACCCTCTGAGAGCAGCGCCAGAGGTAACTGCCCTTCTCATTCTGTCTTCGCCCTCAGTTTTTTGCTGCAGCGTTACAGCTGGAGCAGATTTCCTCCAGGGCCTTCACAACTTCCATGAGCATTGCTCAGCCACAACATGCATTCGTGACCATCTGACGTCAGTGCCCTCCCTTAATCTTCCCTAAATTATGTCCACTCCCAAGGAGTCCTCACCAGGACTCTACCAGTGATAATGGATAGAAAAGGAACAAAAATTGGGCTGTCGCTGGTCCCTCTAACACACGGGAGAAGAACAGAAGACCTGTTTTTTAGGGGTTAAAGTGTCGAAAGCAGGAGCTGGGAAATTAGCAGACCTCCAGCAGTAGCCCCAAGATAGGTTTGGATAAAATTGCTTGTGTCTCTGTGGACTTTGCTGGTCATTGTCAGCTGGAGACAACAACCGGGCACCACGGTTTAAAGCACTTTGAACTCTAATCCCCGGAGCGTAGTGGCCGCATTCTCCTGTCGGGATTTCCATCCTCTCCAAGGTCCTGGCAACACTACACAGGAATCACAGCAGCCCCAGATACAACAGCGGGGTGAGCTGAATAGCTGGGACCCACTGCTGCTTTCATCACACCCAAAGGAGCTGACAGTCAAATAGAAATGAGTAATGTCTAAATTTTATCCTCATTTAAAGCACGGTGTCTGGATTCCTGTGTAAAACATCCTAACAAATTCCTTGCGTAGGCAGACACAGTGGAGCTGGCTGGGACACCCATGGCTTTAACTGAACACAGGAGAAGTCTGCCAGGGAAGACAGGTACCTCAGCTTATCTACCTCACCCAACCTTATTTAGTAGGTGTGGAAACAGTCCGTACACCTGCTAGGAAACTTTTCCAAAGGTTTTTTGTGTCAGGCTATGTAATTCCATGTCAGGGCACGAGCAGATGAGGAACCTGCCCGTGCCTCATCCCACTGCAGCTGCGGCATGACCTTCCAGCCCAGCTGAGATGGTGGCCATTGCTGTCACCTGCCCCCCAGACACAGGGTGAACAGGGAGGACGTTTTCTGCAGCTGGACTATAAGTCATTCAAAAGCCAACACCCCGTGTTCCAAGTGGCAGAAATCCCAGTGCTGCCTCTCTGAGGTTTGTTGCATATGCCAAGGGCTGGGAACAGACATGAAAGGGCTGGAGATGTGCACCAGGTCTACATACGTGGTCGAGGACACTTTATAATGCTCCACTAAATCCCACGTTTGAAAAGCACTTTGGAAATACTCCTGAATCTAATGAATATTCACCTCTTGCTACAGCAACAGGACTCCATCCTCATACTTTCAACTGGGCTCCTTAGAAAGACACAGTGAAAATGCTGAGTAGAAAGATCAGGAACGCAAAGGGACCGGTCAGAATCCTTTAAAGAGCTTCTCACCCCTAAGTCTGTATTGTTTCTAGTGGAAATTTGAAAATACCATTTATTTCTCAAAGTTTTCTCCTTCTCCTGACAAATGGTGTGCTTTTCCCTGGTAGATGTGCTCTGGTTCAGCTATGTCCTGTGTAATTCCGGTAGCGTTTACAGTGCTACAGGTGAGCTTCATTCCTAAATACAACCCATCAGATCCAGTGGGATACCTGTGATAAAGTCATCTTCTCTACAAAGGAAAGAATAGGGGGTTCTTGTAGAGTCAGTAAAAAATCAAACTGAGACGGTTCTTATTGCATCCGATGGCTTTGAGTAGCAGAGAGAGGATTTATCTAAAAATAATCCCTTTGAAACAAATGATAGAGGCAGAGGAGCGGGCAGAAAGTGAGCAGCCAGTGGAGCTGCTCCCAGAAGCGATGGTTGGTTTCTCTGCCCCCCCACAGAAAAGCCTCAGGTCTCTGAACTGTTCAGTGAGAGTCAGGGGAGGGAAGTGAAATCCAGAAGGTCCCAACACAGGAGATGCAGCCCCTTCTTGGCTTCCCACCCCTCTTCAGCCTCAACTTTATCTCAGCCTCTGCTTTACTATTCATCCCCCCATCCCTTCTCCGCTTCTATTTTCCTTTCTGCCTCCCACCCCTGTTTGGTCTCCACTTTTTTTCCGGCCTCTACTTTTCATGTAGCCACCAAGGCAAAGGGCAAAGCCTTGCGTTATTCCTACCAAGTGCCATTCATTAACAGAACCAGCTGCGAGGCAGCGCGGTCACAAGGCAACAGCAAGAAAAAAACAACCCTCAGCCACAGGCTTTCTGCATGAAAACCTGTCCTTGATTAAGTGGCTGGTGGTAATTGAGTAGCAATTGTATGCAGGAATGTTCCAACAGAGGGACAAGGGCTACTTGTCTTGATTGACATCACCATGAAATTCAATGGTGTTAGTGCGCTGCTTAAAACTTCCTGGAAAATATATTCTCAGGCCATGAAACACAAATGTATTTCTGATTAAATGCTTCTCCATAGAATCAGGTAAATAAAAAGTGAGGGTTGCCATTCAAGTGCTTTCAGGTTCTCATTAGCTGGACAGTGATTTACTTCACAGTTTCCAAAGCATGAGGGAACACAGCAGCTCAGGCTAGGAGCTTGTTCTTTCTGCTACCAAAACCAACTCGTGCTTGTCCGCATTGTAAACCGGAGGAAAATGAAACGAAATTCTTTAGATTGGAAGAATATAAGTCAATTTATTATATTTTGCCTTCAGAAGGAAGCAAGCCAACTGGAATGAGGTGCTTTAATTCTGAATAAGGGCATCCACACGGGAGTCGAGATACACCAATGCGCTTTCACATCCAAACTTCACTTCAGCTGTGACCATTTTCCCGAGCGCCCTTTGACAGACAACCTGACTCACAGACCGATGGTTTTCAACCACACCATCTCTCCCTGCATCCCCTTTAGACCAAGAACCAGATAAACATCTTTTTCAAAGCTGGTTCTCTTTGTCCCTTCTTCTTCCGTTACTGGCAATACAAGCTGCTAACAGACAAGCCATGGCTGAGGAACCTCACGAGCAAGCTTTTTGGCTTTGTTTAACTAAGACTTTGGTGCATTAAGAGCTTCTCCCCAATCAAATCTCTGAGGTTGTCCTGTTCTAAGAGCTTTGCTAGTGATAGTGGTAAATCGCTAAGGTAAGTGGACTTTTGCCATCATAAACAAAGCGCTGCCTAACCTACAAAGATGCTGCAGTAGCTGAAACACTGAAGGGTAGCAGGGACTTTTCTTTGGTGGCACCGGTGGCCACTCAACGCTGCTGTGAGCAGTGCAAGGCAGCGAGATGGTGCAGAGCTGGAAAGACTACGAGCGGTCACAGCACCCAGCTCCCGGCTCTGTTTGCCCCGGAGTAAAAGACGGTGTGGTCTGCCAGCAGCTCCACAAAATCTTCCCTCCTGGGGGGCGGCTTCCACCAGGGCTCCTGAAAGCACACTTGGCCTCTAGCTCAAAAAGGCAAAAAGAAAGGCTTTTATTTTACACATGAAAGGTTGCCAGTCCCTGGTTTACAGGATTAAGGATCTAATTTCATCTTTTGTCAGATTTTTCACTCCAGCAAATCCCATCTTCGTGATCCCAGGAGGAAAATGATAGACATGCTACTTCAAAAGTCCTGCGTAGGGGAAGCTCAGAGTGTGTCAATGAGAGGTATACTTCGCATGTTTTAATATACCTTCTGCTGCCTTCAGCCTCAGGTTCTCAGTGCCTTGTCCACGAATAAACTGGGAGGGGACGGGGATGCTGGGGGGCAGAAGACACTCATTCTGCATTGAAGAGCAGGGGGGAAAAAATGGAATTTAGACCAAGACTGAAGCAAAGGGTTCAAACACAGAAATAAATATTGGGGGCTGGAAAGAAGTTATCCATCTTCTAAATTCTCCAAACTGCAATAGCAGCAACGAAACACCTGTAGTCTGGGGTTTGCAGGGAGGAGAGGCCGTGAAGTTATTTTTAGACTATGTAGCTTTATCACTGAAAAATACGTACAGATCAGCTGTTGCAAACTTGCAATTATGCCAAACTATCATTTGAAAAAAAAGTTGCGAACTGTGAAAGGCTCATATAAGATTTTTTTTGGGTGTCCTCCAGACAAAAGGACAGGAGTACAGGAAATGGTTATAGTGATGTAGATTTTGTGCAAGAATATGGCTGCTAGAAATTTGGAAGGTATCCACAAATCCCGTCACTTGAACCACCAGGCAGCCATCTGACAGTGAAGTTTTCTTCTGTGTTATGAGGAGGAGCAATGTTTAGCAGCAAACTAGAAGCAAAGGGATGTATTCTTCTTTTCCCATTCCTTGGATTTGCTGTATGTCGCCGCATTTCACAAGCTGCTACAGTTACACCAAAAAAATAGAAATTGCCATACATTGATATTCCAGTTCTCATCAATGCTAAGCATGGGAATGAATATCTATTTTAATCCAGATTAATTTCAAGTTTAATGACACCCTACAAAGGGTTATAGAAAACCTCCTCAAAGTAGCATTTTGTAATCATTAGTTTACTGGCCTCTGGGGATAGTGACAGCAGCATTTTGGGCCAGGATAGCTGCAAGATCAGATAAAGAAAATATGGCCCGCCTCTGTGAATTGTGGACTATTTCTTCTGGACTATTTCTTCTGGTTGAATTCTCAGAGACTCAAAACAATAACGTATCAATGCTTAATTCAGTGCAAAAGGTTGTTATCTTTGAGACAGTCAAGTAGAACAAGTAGGACTTACATGACTATGCAAATTTTGAAGCAGCTGTTTGTGGATTATTTTGTGTATTTAAAAACCTTTAAGCACAATGTTTATTTTTGCAAAAGCTAAATTAATCTGTGTAATGTAATCACATAGACAATGAAAGGTCACAGGAGACTAATTACAGAAATAGGTACAAAACCCTGATTATAAATGTAAAAAACTCCCCAGAAATTGAACAGCCTGTTAAAACAGTACCCGTGTGGGTTATAACAATGATCGAGAAGACAGAAAAAAACACCACTGTATTTGCAATTCAGAGTATCCACCATGATTATGATTTTTTTTAATTTCAGAAAATGGCCAAAGGCTATTTCCAACAGTAAAATAAACAGCAGAAAGTACTGCTGCAAATTGTGAGGATGAGTGCAGAAAACGCTGATTACAGTTATCATGGTATTTTTTTCCTCATTGAGTTTGCAATGAGACCAGTTGTAGTGGCTACACATGCGAGAAGTCAATGCCTCTTTGCACATGAAGACCGCTACCATCACCACTTTTGAAATTGGAACAATTCACGATTCAGCCAAAGGAAAAAATGACTGCGCCCAGCGTACTTCAAGGAAAGGACAAAGAAAATCAATTATTTGTACTTTTGTAGACTGGGAAGTTTGCAGGGCAAAAAAGCAAAAGGTTTATCTTCAGGAAGCTAAGCATCATCCTTCAAAAATTAAAAACTTGCTCCAACTCAATGATGTCGACACGTCATCCCACCCAAACACTGAAGCCAATAGCCAGGGACGGGTCGGAACCGCTGGGCCGAGCGTGGCCGGCCTGGGGACAGCTGGCGAGGCAGCAGAGCTCCCCTTTGCCCTGCTGTCCCTGACTCCGCACAGCCTTCGGCTGAGGCGCCTGGGCTTCCGTTCCTGCTGGAAAAGCTACAATTTCTCTTGATGAGAACCTATTCGGTGTGAAAATCACCTAGAAGCGTGAAATGCTGGGGGCCCAGCCCGCGATGCTGCCACACCGGGGGGCTCCGCAGGCCATCACCCCCCAACTTGGGCCTTCACTTGGCGGCAGCTACAACTCAGCATGACATGGCGGGGGCGAAACCGCAGGATGCCTGATGGCGGCTGCCACGGCACAGCACTCCGAGCCACCCGTGGCGGTGATGGGTGACTCGGGGGTGACACGTCCCGGGGACATCCGCGGGCGCAGCAGCCAGGCCAGGCGAGGCCCTGCACAGCATGAGGCGGCCGCACAGCANGAAACCGCAGGATGCCTGATGGCGGCTGCCACGGCACAGCACTCCGAGCCACCCGTGGCAGTGATGGGTGACTCGGGGGCGACACGTCCCGGGGACATCCGCAGGCGCAGCAGCCAGGCCAGGCGAGGCCCTGCACAGCATGAGGCGGCCGCACAGCAGCCGGGCGAGGTGACAGCATGCCACCCCGGTGCCGCCTGACGCCGCGCTGCTGCGGCCCGGCGAGGTGACGCCTGCTCAGCGCAGGGCAGGCCCCGGCAGCCGGCGGCGGCGGAGGAAGGAGGCGGCGGCAGCGGCGGCGGGCGCAGGCACAGCGGCCATGCTGAGGTAACCCCCGCCCCGCCGCCGCGGGGCTCCTCACCCGCCGGGATCGCAGACCGGCACGGGGGAGAAGCGGGCGCGGCGCCCGGCGGCGGCGGGAGCGGCGCCCTCTCCTCTCCCCGTCCCTGCCTCCCCTCAGGGCGGCCCCTGACGGAGGGGAGCCATCATGGCCGCCGCGCTGGGGTGGCAGAGGGGATCGACTGCCAATCACGCGACCACCGAGCCCCGATGGCCAATCGCAGGCCTCCTCCTGCCCGGGGACCACCCACCGCCCCTTGCCCCGCCCACCAGCGGCGGCTGCAGGGGCGGGGGCGGGCGGGTCCCCGCCTCTAGCCGCCAGGGAGCCAATGGGGAGGGCGCCGGGGCGGGACCATGGGGGCGCGGGGGCTNGGCGCGGAGTCTATAAAGGGCGGGCGCGGCTGGCGGGAAGAGGTAAGATGGCGGAGTAGGTGCGCGGCGGCGTGGCCTGCGCTCACCGTGCCGCGTCCCCGCGCAGGAGGCGGGTGGATCCCCGTGGGGCAGCCGGTCGCGGTGCAAGGCGGAGCGGGGAGGAGGAGAGCGCTGCCGCCGCCGCAATGCCCAACATCAAGATCTTCAGCGGGAGCTCGCATCAGGACCTGTCCCAGAAGATCGCCGACCGCCTGGGCCTGGAGCTGGGCAAGGTGGTCACCAAGAAGTTCAGCAACCAGGAGACGTGGTGAGGCGGGGGCGGGGGCGCACTACAGCTCCCGGCGGGCCGCGGGGCGCCGCCGCGCTGGGCTCCGCACGGCCGCTGCGCGGGGGCTGCTGGGGTTTGTAGTGC